>CM056997.1:81158420-81503420 GCA_029891345.1 Dryococelus australis
GAAATACTTAAAAACATCAGGCCTACAGACAAATTGTTTGGATACAGTTAGTTGATGGCAATTATAAAGATCATCACAGGAGCATAAATATATTTATTCGAAATTCATTATGTCGTTCCTTGGTACTCATATTTTTAAGTTTCACAATCCAATTATAGGAGAGAAATTCAGAGGATTTTGAAGGAAGTGCCAGGTAACGTTACTGAGAATTAAACGAAAATTTTAGCAAAAATAAACATTTCTGTTTAACATAAAGTTGTTTAAAAACTCACAAGATTAAAATTTAAAGTTTTGTTAGTTGGTTACAAAGGGTTTAAGATATTTTTATTTGAATTAACGTTTCATCAAATGACTATTGGTTTCAAAATACGTCGTAAAACAACCTCAGAAAGTTGAAAACTTTGGGATTTATAATTTTTTTAACTACCAAAAAATTAAGAAAATATGGATATAACAAGTAAATAAATGTAATTGAATTTGTGTATCGGATTAGCGAACGCTTATTTTTCCAACACACCAGTCAAAACCATAAAGCAATGTAACGTCGTTAATACAACTCTTCACATAACGAGGGTGTGATGCTTATTGCACTTTCTCTGTACGAATGTAAGGTAAGTTGGATATGATGTTAAAAGCATATACTTTTTTAAGCATGGATTTAGTGGAAAAAAAGCACCAGTGCATTTGCTACCAGTAACGTAGTTAAGGGATGAGATAGTAAAGGTAGAATTTTATTTCAATGCTATAACACAATTCAACTTTATTACCAGTATTTAAATTGACAGTAACCACTATTTCGTATCATAGTATATCTAGTTTATCTGAAACTTCGTTTAAAACTGTCTTTTTGATTTATTATCCTATAGTTATTTATTACTGTGTCACTAAAATGATTATAATTATTTTAAAATAAAATTTCTTGTTCTAACAAACAATACATTACGAGTAAAGTACACGCATTAAAAAATCTAATTAATGCCACTACTTGTGTTTTCTCCCTAGAGAAGGAAATATCTTCGCTACTGTGTATTTATAACCCTTACAGTCGTGGTGGTCTATATATCGGACTTCGTACAGGAATTGGACTTAATTATATACACTTTGCACAGCAGAAAACGTCACCCAACAACGTTAAGTGCCTCATGCGTTGAGAGACATTATTCACTGTATGGGCTATATTCTGTTGTTGCATAAAACGCTGCTGCCAAGAATACCGTACGCACAACACATTTTTATTGGTCCCGATATGATAGAACGTCAGACAAAGGTTTATTCTATTCAGATTAGAAATAAAACTTGATTACTTATGAGAGAGTTAGGCATAGGAAAAATTTTCCGCCTCTAAGTGCGCAGTTCACCAAAAGGTAAATTTTAATGAATTAAAATTTTAAGCTACGCGGAATATGAAAGATTAACATTTTACTTAGTTACGGAGTTATTTTATATTTTATATATGGTCTAATTATTGCGATTATTCTGTTTTTTTTTTCGTAACGTAGGAAATAGAGAAAATCCGGTACAATGCCGGCACTAGCGCTTACCTAGTGGCGAAAATTTTTGATGGCCAAACTTTAAAGATCGGTCTTCCCAACCTGTAATATAAGTAACCTTAGTTATACTGATACTAGTACTGTTCAAAACAAAGAAAAAAATTATTTGCAATGCAAAAATATTACATAATAATATACGTATGAAAGAGTTGAATCGCGACCCAATGTTAGGCGCTATGCGCACAAGACAAAAATCAGTAAGCCCTACATCTCCTTTATTATAAAGTTAAAAACACAACCTTGAAATTGAGTTTTATTTTCCATTGTTGGCAGCGCGTGGCGACGGTGCTGCTCCCTGCGGGCGCATGAGGGACGCGTACAGGGGCACGTCGCGCAGACAATAAGTCTTCCTACACAGCGGAGGCGGCGCGAGGCGAAAACAGTAGCGATCTCTAGCCCTGGGGGGTTTGCTGCAGAGGGATGGTGCGGAGGGTTTCAGGGGAAGAAAACCGCCCGACAAAAGCCGCGGCGGCTGACAACAATGGCGGGACGGTGGGGAAATGAAGTCTTTCCTGCGTCCCACGTCTTCCTGCCGCCAGCTCTTCCAGGGAGAGAGCGTACGTGAACTACGGCGCTCGCCCGTGCCGCCTCTTTTGTCCGCTTGTTGACGCTCTACTCCGCTCTTGTGAAGGCTACACCGCACTGCTGACAATTCCTTACCGCCCATGAGAACACTGCCTCGAGTGAACGCGAGTAAAGGCTGTTCACAAAGTGAGCACTTATGAAAAGAAACTTTGGAAAATTCCACTGCCTCTACCTGTTTTGCCGGCCTCACGTGCCGCAGTCGATTGGTGCGCCACTGATCTGTGGTGCGGGAGGCTCTGGGTTCGAATCCCGGGTAATGCATGGGTGTTTATTTAAGTTAGACTATAAGTTAGTCTGTAAGTCGTCTTCGGTAAGCTTTCAAGCATAAAACCGGGGGACGTTATAAAGCCCTCTACAATACAATATACAGGCTGTTCTCGGTAAAGTGAGCACTTTTAAGGCCCTAATTACATTTCCTTTCAGCCATTTTTTATCCTTTAACCACCTTTTAAAATAAATATTGCTATGTAAGTAATAAATTCAGCGTGTATACTCCACCGCACTCTGAAGTTAACGTCTATGACTAAAATAAAATATATTTATTGACTATTATTCCAAATGAGAGGGCTTTCAAAAGTGCTCATTTTACAGTGAATAGCATATACCTGCGTTTATTTTAACGGGAAGACTGACTAACAAGTGCCCAATAAAGCTGGTAACGACGGACGAAATGTCGTTCCATATTTTGACATTGAATTAAAATTGTCAGTTAACATTTGTGAATACTTATATTGTTTATTTTGTATTCCGAATTTTTAATGCATATAAGTGTAACAGTTAGCATATCTGAAAAATATTTACTTTCCAATAATTTCACAGTTGAACTCTGTGCCAGTTGTATTGGCAGAGTTTTATTTTTTTTGGTTACTATTAATTTAATAGGTTCTTCATTAATTACTTCTTCACCAAAAATGATTAGTTTAGTTTAAACGTGCTCCAGTTATATGTATTTGATTTGTTTATGCTATTCAAAATGTAAAACATTGAGAATCTATTTAAATTATTTTACTGTTGCCCTGGTCTTGTTAACTTGAAGAGGCAAATTATTTTATGTAAATTTAAAAAATTTACTATGTGATATATATCTTGTTGTGTTCAAAATTAAATTATACTTAATAATTTAATGAGTATTTAGTATTTGCAAGATGAAAATATAATTTAAAGTAACCTAATGAAATAATTGTTAGTTACCTCTGTTTTATACATCTTTCTAAATATTTATTCTTGCTCGCGAGGTTATGGTCTCTTTGTTGAACTTAACCATATAGCATGTAGTTGTTCTACGAATTTTTATCTACTTGTGTTCTTGCTTCTTTCCATGTAATTGGTAATTTCACTCGCCGATAAGGGTAAGTTAAACTAGTAGTGATTTTTTGGGCCGTTTCATGTTATTTTTGTGTGTGCCGAGCCACATTATTATTTCTTTGATATATCTTGTAGCGGTGCACGTGTTGGCGTTTCGTTCTACGATGCAGTAGATCGTGGCCATCATCCCTTCTGGGATGATTTATTCACAGCCTTTCTTGATTTAGTCTTGAGTGCTGCTTCTTGGCCTACGCAGCAGACGAAATTTTGATTCTCTCCAGAACCAAGTAAAATCTAACCATTTTGTTCGCATGACACGTGCTCCGAGCTTACAGCTCTCATTAACATGAACTGTTCATTGACTGGTTGAACTAAATTTTTCTTAACATTGGCAATTAATTAACATGATTGTGTTTTTTTTGGGACGATAAAACATGTAACCTACAAAATTAAGAAAAGTTTATGTGCCCTTATGGCTTATACTTGGAAACGCGTACCCAAAGGTGATTTCACTTGCTGTCTTGCTGAAAATGGCATGTTTTATTTTAAAATAACTTAATTTAAAAAGAGAAGGCCTTAATTGTGAAAGATATTGAATACTCAGAATCCTTTGATATTTAAATTAATTATTAAAATACTTATTTTACTCATATAAAATGCTCTAGTATATATGCTTATGTTGTATGTCAGATAATATTATATATATATATACATACTAAGATATTGTCATTGTACTGTTTTTTTTCTGAAATTTCTCCTCTTAAAATTTAATTACACTGGTGTGGTTAATATGTATTTAACAGTTGTTCGATGTGGATAACAAAAGAAAACGACAACCAACAAACAATTTTATTGATAAAATAATATATTTATACAAATAAGTTTTTTCTTGTAAAGACCGGAGCACGTGTTTAACATGAGTTCTGCAAACACTACTCCAACAGGAAATCGTATCCACCCTTCCACATGTATAATCCTTGTGTCGTTATGAGAGTACCTATCGGTGCTGGAATCAACCACACGAGGGTAGTTCATAACAACTTGACCGACGCATGAATAAAGTGATCAGACCACTGGCTATGTTAATTTTACTTATGGTGGAAGAATACACAATGTGCATACAAGTATATCTTGAGCAGGGCTTTCAAAAATGCTCAGTTTACCGAAAGCATCATATAACATTGGGTCGACAAGAAATGAGACCGCTAATATTATTTCTCCCGGTTTTTTTACCTCCTAGGCCGGGGAGGGGGGTCCGTCCAAGATGGAAGCAGAGGTAAGTGATATTCGGGGGCCACTTAAGAAATATGTCAGCAACTATATAGCTTCACACAGCCAAAGCTCATTTTAAAGGGGTTAGCTTTAAAATACTTAGCAAGCAGTAGGAAGTAAACAATACAATGTTTCCAAGGAATTGGATCAAACCTTTTTTGTGGCATCTCGTTTCCCTTATTACTTTGGTCGTTGTCTGGAAGCCTGTCTGCACAACAATCTTCCATGACGTCACTGTGTTTGAATAGTACAGGCATGACTGTTACTGTGATATATTTATTATTATGTCGTTTTAATATCTGTTCATGAGGTTATCAGAGCTTGCCATCGAACGATGCATCGTCTAAGAATCAATCAATTTTTAAACCGCGTTGTCTAAATGGACAGTCCATACTGGCGATTCGAGAGGCTTTCCGTTTTCAAAGACGAATGTTTCGATGAACCAGAGGTAGTAGAAGTAGATTCTAACAGCGGAAGTGACTATCTGCCTCCATCGCCATTTACATCTGAGTTATTAGCAGACGAAACTGATTAGATAGATACCGAATTAAGACACAGATATAAGTATAGTTATTTGTAGTTATTAACTATGTTTTATAACTATTATTATAATAATAAATAATTGTTTCTAGATTAACAAGGTTTTTAGTACATGCTAAGCTGCCCTTACGAGAGCAAAGTGGGATGGAAATAGAAGTGCGAAGGAAAACCCGCCAGCATTAACAGTAACACGACTCCACCGGGATTCGAACCCAATTCGCTTTGGTGGGACGACGGTGCTGTGGATACATGAACACTACGCCCCTCCAAGCACAAACATCGCAACTCTCGCGCGGCAGGGACGCAAGACAGGAGACGGGTCATGCTCTGTCTCCAAAATGGTCCTTTTACAAGCACCAAGTAGGGCGTATTGTGGTTCAGAGCCCGCTATCATCTTGGAGGTCGCGGTGAAGCATTGGCAGCGACCGGCGACGTAGCTCCTGGACATAGTGTTACGTGTCGCTGGTCCGCGCTGCTGACGTTGGCCCGTCCCGCGTGAACGAGCGAAGAGGTGGACAAAGAGTCGTTATATTGTTCTGGTCCCTCGACCAGACTCTAGTTACAATCTGAATCTACACTATGTTAAACTCTCAGCTAACTATATAAATACCTGGAGAGCGAGCTTGATAGCGTCAAATAATAATTCAGACAATTTACAAAACTACTACTCATTTAATCTCAGCTTGAATTACAATAAATTATAGAATACTACAAGAACAAATTGTAGCTAGTTGCTTGAACAGAATCCTCAGAATGTTTCTGCAAGCAAAAGGCCAATATATTATAGCTGAGATACTACTTTACATTCAATAAGTCTATACTCCTAGATCGCGGCGCGTAGCTTTCCCTAACTCACCCCGCCTGCACTGGGAAACGAGATTCACCTACCACTGAATAATTTATCGACCACGCACGAATCTCCCCCATCGTGGGATGATCCTGATGTCCTCGAAGCTGACTGTCTGACGCCCTCCGTCGCCCGGTGTCTCCTGGTCACCGTATTGCAGACACCCTGCCCTGGAGTCCGTCACGCCTCAGTATCGTAGAGAGAGTCGGGATGACCCGGAACTGAAAGCCTTTTTATATGCGCCCCCTGATGACGTCGTTGCCACTCTGCAACTCGGCCAGCCCTCCACCGTCGGCGCCATGACCCCAACAGCGTGGCCGGGGTAGGGCTCACCTACCGGGGTGCCGCAGGTTCGGGTCCCGGTGCTCACAACAATATGATAGCGACGGCGTGGCGCCGGCAAGTCGATGGAACGTTTTGAATTAAAGGCGCGTGCTAAACCAGGAGCCACGTGTCTATTACCAAAAAGCGAGCCGACACGACGATCCTTTTGCGACGCGCTCCGATAACTGTGGTTGTATTGATTCCTGCGTTTATCTGAAGATTGCTCTGAATTGCTGACCTCGTTCTCTCAGCGTTACTCCGGGTGCGTTGAACCTTCCACATGGTCAGAGCAAGCGGTATAAATATTGCGACGGGCCTCCGGGCCGCGAGTTGAGTTGGAGCTAATGGATGAATGAGTGGCTGAATTCCGAGCGATAGAAGAACGAGTGGCGAAAGAAGGGGCCAGCGGAAGGGAAGTCTGCGACTGCGACTAGGCATATCAAGCTGTGAAGGGTGCGGCTGGCAAGCTGGACTATTGGACTAGATGCGTGAGTAAAATATATTATAAATTATGGCAACACATAGACTGAACACGTATTAATGATAATTATGAGTTACTTTACTGTAACCAAACAGAGAGTGAGAAAGAGATAGAGAGAGACATTAAGAAGGACATTAATGAAAAAGAGCAATTGTGAAGACATATAATTTAACGCTGTAAATAATATCTGTGTGAATAAATTAGAGTTCAAAGTCAGTGATTTTATTTTTATTAAGACCTCCATCCCTTAGAAACTCAGATACGCCCCTCACGAGTTCGCATGTAAAAATACAACATATATGTGGGCAGTGCTGTGACCGCACGAGCGTTTCTGACAGCTGATGAGACGCCCTCTACCCCGCGGGGGTGTCAGGTGTGTCAAACTTGCCTCACTCAATCCAACTCACAATACACCTGCTCACCTTCGCAGGGCAAAAGCAATCTCGTCACAAAATTCCCATATACCGTGGCCCAATACTTCCTTACTTCTACTACTACTCATTGGCTACATTTACGTAGTAATATTTGCTGAACATTCCATAGAGGATCTCTACGATAAGCATAACTAAAGGAAAGAAGAGCTGATTATATACACCGTACCACAAAATAAAAGTTCCTTCCAAAGTAAGTGACATCATAACAACGTGTGTGTATATATATATATATATATCAGTACTTGCTGCACCATCACATTGTTTCCAGTTTCGCCCACTTGGAGACACATCAGTCGGTCATCTTGTTTCCCTCGTCTGCTGCTAGAAGCACCGGAGGCGCCTTGTTTACTTATGTTAGACTTGCAGTTTGCAGTACATAAGACATTATTTTAATGTGGGTGAGATTTCTTTTTTTCTGACCATCCTAAGTTTAGGACAGATGCGCCTTTGAGAATTGAGCTTCACGGACGAACTCGAAAAACAATGTTTTAATACTGTGACCTCAAATTCCTCTATAATATTGTAACATTTGTACGACACATTATTCCACGCGAGTAAACAGAATGACAAGGTTTTTGAGTAACAGTAATATCTATTGATTTTTCTCTACTCTTTAAAGCAAGTGCTAGGAAAGCGGTTATGAGTTAACTAAACCAAACGAACCGAAACGCATTAGAGATAGTCACCTTTTCTACGGTCATAGAAAACAAGTTAACTCGAATGTTTTTAAAATTAAAAATTAATATCAGTTTACATTAAAAGAGATATTATGTATATAACTTTTAGGGCTGTTATTTAAAATGAATAGCAATTGTTCCATTATTTATATTTGAAAATAATTCTGTTCTTAATTCTGTCGAGAATGATGTCCCCCAAATTACCGGTCCAGCCTTCCCTATCCAGTGTTCACCCACGAGTGGAGAAGACACTGAAAGTGCACGAATAAACCAAACTGACTCTACGTTTTCTGTTTAGATGTCTTCTTTGTATACGTAAGTTGCGTTGATCAGTTGTATCTCGACTCTTCGCCCATTGGACCTAAGCGCAGAAGGGCATTGAATTCAATACACAGTATAAGAAATTATTCGAAATTTTGCCATACCAGTGTAAACGCTGAGTGAGAAAGCGGGAATGGTAATTTATTCCCCTATACAATCAGTGTAGCGTTCCTACATTTGGTCAGGAAACTGTCAGATGCGTTGGGAAGTTTCCAGCTTTGAATAGTAATCGCTACTATACATTCCTATATCTGCAGCTTGATGCGTTGTATTATTTCCATACACAAATGGGTTAAAAACTTCCATTACAGTTCAGGAAGTTCACCAGATTTTTTTTTTTACAGTGCAGCTGCTTAAATATACTGAAACTGTAACGATGTGTATAATCTTGTAGTATCCTTGTCGCAGGCTTCACGAAACATGTTAATATTTATGTATGCAAAACTTTTCCGGATTGAGTACAAGATTATTATTTTCTTTACAGTGATAGCAGGATTTTTCTTGTGACTTAAAAGAATTACTTCAGTTTTAATAGCGATGAAAAGTGTGGGTTGGAAAAATGAATTTTTGGTAATATGCGACCTAGCTCCCGTTCCCCCATCCTCGTTCCCGCAGAAAAATTTGGAAAGTGTATTTTCACGATAAACATTTTAACTCTCAAAATACGTTTTTTTTTTCCGCGCGTAACACTTGTAGCTAAAAACAATTGTAAAAATTTTAATGCATGTAGGGCGTCTTAATTTCAGGAAACACTATTCCAGCTGGGATCAAATAAAACTACTTCAAGTGCAAATCCCGAAAGTTTACACTATTGTTTTGTTTTCCATGGCGCTTTAATTATACAACGTTCACTAGACGGTGAATATTAATTGCCATAACAAATGTTAGATAGTTTGATATGTAACATTGTTATCGTTATAGTACACATCAATAAAGGAAGTGCTATGGAACTAATATATAACAGTATGATGCATCCTACTACTATCGAAATTACCATAAGAGTAAAGAAATAATACTAAGTAAATAATATAGGGACAGTAAAAATAAAGAGGATGTTGAAAATAAATAAATATTTAATTTTGAAGGAAACTGAGCCGGTTCTCTGTCGTCTGAGCAGTTTTGAAAGCCGTCGTGAAGCCACAAGTGGACATATATAAAAATTAAAATTTCCACGTTCCCAACGATTGCTGTCCACGAGTCGAATATGCTGACTCTATAATATAATGACAAATAAGTGTATTTCGTAAGTTACATATCCTAAACATGGGTCACATTTCCATATAAAACTGACAAAACCATATTGTAGCGGCCAAAGCTTGGCCACTCACAATGTTTAATAAATATCGGCTCCTGATCTACTCACGTGGGAGTATAAATTGAGACCACAAGGAACCCCTCCCCCTCCCCCAGACGGGCCCAAACTACTAAGAAGTTACATTGTGTGATACTCGTCGGAGTCGACGACGCTGAGGTCCCAGCGAGGCTGAAGACGAAGGCATCACAGCTGTCCAGGCCTTGAGGAGCTCATAGCCAACAACTTCTACACTTCAGTGGTGAGCATAATCGGTTTGGAAGTAGGACGTAAGGCCATCTCGCGAAACTCCATCAGTTGTTATACTAACGTTAATCTCTAGCATTCAGGCAAGGACAGGCAGGTCAAATTATTGTATTAACGTCATTCAGCACGAGCAAGTAGAACGAGTATAAGTTAGAGTAACTGTAAATGTTTTGTATAACTCCAATTAATGTAAAGTATTGCTATAGTAAAAGTGTATTGTGTTTTAGAGAATTCCCGAGTGGCTTGTTCTTGTTTATCAGTGAGTTACGCACCATCGTGTACGTCTTCCCCTTGTGTTGCATTTACTTAATTATATTGGAATATCTAAGGTTAGAATTAAATGAACTGAGTTAAGGGAAGAGAATAAGTAGGCAGGAGGGAGACGCTGCAATATGCACCAATAGTAATGTGAACCTTTTCTTCATATCAGTCCTTTTCGTAAAAAATAATTGGTCTGAAATTAAATATATTTTCTTTGTATTAAAACTCTAGATGAAGAAGTGGGCTAGCATTAAAACAATGTATTTATTTAAAATATTTGTTACTATTATTTCTAGCCACGTGTTTGTCACAGTTCAAATCCTAATCATATCATAAATGCGAAAGTTTGTATGTTTGTGTGTTACTCAATAACTTCGTAACGACTCGACAGATTTGGATGAAATTTAGCATAGGGGAAGATTATATTTTGGATTATCACATAGGGTACTTATCATCCCGGAGAAAACGAGCAGTTTCTTAGAGAATATATAAAATATGCCACCAGCCATGAAGATAGAGCATTTGGTATTATAATTAAGGTTTGAGTTATGCACGCGGGTGAAGCCACGGGTAACAGCTAGTGAAAAACAAACACAGATGCTCATTTTCCAGATAAGAGAACTGGTCTCTAGGCAACTGACAATAACTTTCTTCTTCACATGAATTCTACTTTGAAAATCGAAGCTCAAACTTTAATCTGCATTCATGGACGTATGCTGCTTACTTGAGGTACAGACTCCTCCGTGAGTAAGCCACGGGACTGTTGTCTTGCAGACATGCTGCTTGCAGAAACAATACATGTAGCGGCGATTCTATAATTTTAAGACTTATTAACAAAGATAAAGTTTTTTGCGCATGGCTGTAATGCACGGAAGACCTCTACCTGAATTATCACACATTTTCGTTACTGAAATAATACATTATAGATTGTCCGGGAAAATGCAGCCAGCATATGAGAGTAACGCCTTTCTAATGTACGCAGTTATAGGCTGTTTACGGTAAAGTGAGAACTTTTTAAGGCCCTCCCAACAGGCATTAACCACTAATAAATATATATTATTGCAGTCTTAGGTGTTAAATTCTGAGAGAAGTGAAATGTACGCACTGTGTTTATTGATCTCATTGCAAGGTTTATATTAAAAGGTAGCAGGAAGATAGAAATTGGGCGAAAGGAGAAAATTAGAAGGGCCTTAAAAAGTGCTCACTTTTGCGTAAATAGCCTATATTAAGCATTTCCCAGTCAAAATACTGCGCATTTCATTCATTGCAAATGATTTATAATTTATGTTCTGTGCGATATTTGGCGCCTATGCAAAATGCCATACTGTATTGCAAATAAACAAGGAAAGGAGGTTTATTATTTTAACTGTTACATATGCAGAAGGGAAAATTTTATGATTTTTACCGTGTACAGAGAAAAAAGCTATAAGGTTTACTCTTAATGTTCCAAATACCGCAGCCAAAAAATTCATACAATGTGATCCGCTTTAAACACGAAAAATATTGAAAATATCCCCAATGGGAATACACGGCAGCTTAGTGATTTCTTTGTTGACTAAATTTCACTTATTTAATGGTAATATATGGTGAAATACAGTAAATAACACTACTTACTGATGTTTGTTTCAAATTATTTCGACTCGTACCCCAGCTTATTGAATATCTTCAGTAATAAATACATACTCAAATGGTCCGTGTCACTTTATTTTGGTTTAGGGTTTTGAAAACACTCGAATTACAATAGGTCACGACTTCAAAAATATTTCAGTTCCGTAAGAAAATAGTTTGCTGTAATACCCGAAAATTGTTAACCCTTTCGTAAATATTTTTCTCATTCGCGATAAATCGGGAGTATTCGATTTTTGTTCGTATGTATATTAGTCGAATGATAATCCTTTAAAAAAACTTAAGGGGTATACAAAAATACGGCGACGATCTATCGGAATGGTGAATCGATGGAATAACAAACCATTCGATTCTCCTACGATGGAGACGATTTCAAGTTTTCCCAAATTCTTGCGAAATCGTTAGCACAAAAAAATCGTACAAGACAAACGTCAAACGAGTTTGTTCGTTTGAAAGGTTTTCGTAACATGTATATGGTTGAAAATCGTAACTCTTAGATCTCTGTTGAGAGTAATAAAGGGTTAATATCCTTGCGAAACGAAGGGCGGCATTTGGGGTTCTATGTACTTGAACATCTGTGCGAAGTTGCCTCCAGGATGGAAGCCTGTTTTAGATGAATAACGCGGCGGCAGTGTCTACTGGACCACTAGCAGTCAACTCACGCGCATCGAAATGGGAACGTAAATGGGAGAATAATGTGACTTTGAATGACGAAGGGTAGAGGACATGGCTAGCGCCGAGTGACAGCTCGGGAATGGAGGGGCGAACGCAAGCAAGTCCGCGTGATCTGTATTAAGGCAATTCCACAATCGCAGTAGCGTTCCCGTTAAGGGGTGATCAAGAGACTAAAGTTATTTTCTAAATGGCAATAGTGCGAAATAACTTTAAAAAAATTAATAGGAATTTAATATTTACATATATGATTTCGTACACATTTCAAAATTGAACAAAATTAGTATGATAGAATGTTAGATTCCTGTTAAAAAATATTATATAAAAATTATTAGAATGCCATGAAGAGTGTTTCTAGGAAAAATTTTATGCGATTCACCCGCATTTCAATTTTCAAATTTTTAGATAAAATTTTTATTAAGAAAAAGCCAGGAGTTAATTCCTCACCGCAGGTGACCAACGTGTCGAATTTCAAAGAGTGGAGTGTAGAGATTTGGGAAACGCTTAACATCGAGGTCTTGAGAGCCGATGAGGGTGAGGTGAGGTGAGTATGGAGCAGCGTCGAAATGCAAATTGGAATGCAAGGGTGGGGGAAATGGGAGATACCCGAGAAAACCCGACGAACGGCGTCGTCGGCACGGTTCCCAAATGCGAAAATCCAGGAGCGACTCAGCTGGGATTTGAACCCGGTTTGCTTAGGTGGGAGGGGAGTAGTCTGACCACTTGACCACCGCGGCCCTGGATTAAAAAAAAATACAATATGCCACTCTCGTGCCTTCATGAATGACATCAGCTTAACCTTAACTTGGTATTAAAATAACTTTTTTTTACGTGTGTACGCATATAAATTTTATATTGTAATTCTTATATCTACACTAAAAAAAATCTTTTGAACTTCAATTTCTAAATATTTGTTAAGTTTAATAATACGTGATCATCACTATGTATCGAAACCATAAAATATCATGAAAATGTAGAGAAAATTTTTTGTCTCTTTATCAGCCACTGCATTCTTATACAAATCCAAAAAGTGATGTCTGCTGCAATTTTCCCTCAAAATTTCACTTTTTTACCTTACCTTAAAATTTTTTTTAAACCCTCAAGAATTCCTATTTTTCCCTCAAAAAGGCACCGATCCCCCCACTGCAGATACGATTCCTCGAAAGGCACTTTTCTATCCATTAGGAAGGATTTGGGGGGATCGTTTTCGAGAGCAGAGCACTGGTGGCCATATTGATTTTATAGGCATAGGATATGCCAAATCGATACACAGCGTCCAGGGTCCAGAGTCAGACCTAACCATCAGCCATCTTGGTTGTCTACCAGCTTGGTTCTATCAGCTATATTGGTTATATCAGCCATCTTGTCCACCATATTGGATCCACGTGAATTTAAATCGTCCCGTGACCTTGAATAACCTTGATCCCGAAAATTCCAAAAAATTCTCAAAAACTTATTTTAAAACTGTATATAAATTATTTTAAAAATATATAAGAAATTGTATTTAAAATCTTACTTTTCCATATGTTCCCTTACCCGGCTCCATGTCAAGCAGACGGATGACCCTGCTCCAATCAATCACTTTGTCTTAACTTTCCCTCCCCTACCAACGTTCCTCATTGGTTAATTAGTTGGCAGGCCTCCACCCATAATCATTCTGTCATCTTGGATTTTTTTTCGTGTTTCATTTGTTTATACATTGCTGGAGGACGCCATCTTGGATTTTATGTTTTCATTTTCAACACCTTGGGGGGGGGGGGGGTTATTTTCTAGATTTAAATACCAGACGAGCCGGCGATTTAGCCCAATTTTTGTATGGTTTTTAATGTATAAGTTGTGCTGTCAATGCCCTTCATACTTAATTCTATTTTTAATGCTTAGGTAGTTATAATTCCCCGATTATACAGCCTGCTATCAGCCTGTACTGAATTGTGACATTTACCATTCCTGCAAAGTACGTAAATTGTCATATTAATTTTTGTTTCCTTATATTTTTCATTATATGTTTACTAAAAATTTATTTATTTAAAGTGGGGGTATTTTAAAACAAATAAAACACAAACTATGTTTCAATAAACTAGTCTTTTATTTGGTTATGTACAAAAGAAAAAAAACACAGGTATATTAATTACAGTATTCTGTGTTCACTGCTCGATGTCAGCATCGTTAAACCAGGAATTGTAGCGGGCTGGGAAACCCCACCACTTGACGCACGCCCGTTAATTATGCCGTTTCAGAACATCGTCAACCAAATACACATCTGGAAACTTTGTCGGCAGCATCTTCTGTGAGTCGAAATCGCCATGGTTGGGAACATTATTCAGATCCTCGATAAAGCAGGTTCTTGGAGCATAGTTGTGTATACGTCGCACACGAAATAGTTCGGGGCTCCAATTCGCTATAAATCCTGCCTTGAATATGCATTTATGTTTGGAGATGCGCACCAGGATGTCAACCTTGACTTTGGGCTTGTGTGGGGCCCACCTTTCCATGTCTGTATACAAGGTTCAAGGCAGGGAGTCGTTTTTAACATCTTCGGTCTTCATGCGAGTGGTAGAATTAACAGTAGAATTGTACTCGCGAACGAATTTCTGGAGTACATGCAACCACTTGATTTTGCCATTTGCAGCGAAATGCCTTCACGTTTTTTTCATTCAGAGTCCTGTTCAAATTCTCGACGACATAAGCTTTGAGATTGTTCTACATGGAATAATGATTTATGTTATGTTAATTCATCAAGGCCTTGAACTTTGCATTGTAGAATTTCTTGCCCTGGTCGGTTTGCAGATTAGTCGTGATGTGTCCTTTGCATAATACATCAGCTATGGACTCGGTGACATCATGTGCATTCTTCGACTAGACAGGCCTGGCACATACAAATTTGCTATTTGCATCGATGACTGCCAACATGTATTTGTAGCCCATCTTGACCCGAGCATATGGTGTCATTTAGACGAGATTGGCTTGAAAAAGGTCGTTGATCCCACATATCACTACCTTGCAACAGCGTTAGTTGCATCTCGCAGATGCATACTGTTCGCTGGCGATTCCCAAACGCCTCACTCAATGTAGCCTTCCTGCTTGAGTTCTTCGACGAATGAAATTATTTCATTAGTGTGGGAGTAATTTCCAACCCTTTTCAAAGTGAGAAGTAGCTGCAGCATATCGACCAGTTCGTTCGGGTCATCCCAAAACATTTAGTCGATGTTCTTGTCGTCATCTATCTTCTTTAAACCTTCGCCGCTTTTCAGTGCTAGACCGTTTAGGATGTCTGCAAGAATGTAGATTTTTTAAAATGATTTTCGTCCTTTTAAACACGTGTCTCGCGATCATTATCTTCGTAAAGTGCATGCATGAGCTTGAACAATGTCTTGTATTCCAGCACGTCGGATTCTGTAAACTCCCTGGGCTCCTTGCGAAATATAAGTTCATATAGCTTCAGGGTTTCACATCTTGTAATCACATACTTGGATGATCCCACCTCGCATAAACTCTATTTCATCAGGACCAAGGAACTATTTATCATTATGCCTGTATACGTCGTATGTCGTATCATTATTGTGAGATGCGTACGATCGTAGATACTGGCGAACCAGATCATTGGGTTTGAAGACTCTCTGCTGCACTTTTTTCTTGTGTGACAAATCCACACCCGATCCATTGCTCCGATCCCTCTGTAAATCATCATATTTTTGCTTCTTCATAGGCTCAGCACTATCGTAGATTTCGGCTTTCATGGCTGCAGGCACTCCATCACTCTCGCTGAGTGCATCGAGACGACGAATAATGGGCTTGAAAATTTCTTCATTTATGAGGTCATGTGATATTTTGGCCCTCTTGGCGAGCAAATACTTCGAGCGAACAGACTGTATCGTCCGATGCAGGTCACTGGCAATGTCCGACATCTCACTGAATAAAATTTTTTAATATTGCTCTATTTTAGAGGTTTAGTTTTCGGTCTCCACCAAAATACTTTCGATCTCGCTCAGGCATTCGCTGCAGACATCCAATATGTCCATGGTGTAATTTTGGATATCCATTTTTGTGGCGAGGTGGGAAATCGAAGTAGTGAAAGTACATTTCATATACCCTTCCAGGTTTTACAGATTCTCTTCATTTTGCCCAGATGCTGCAGTCAATGTGTCGATTATTTTTCTTTGAACACTTGTTATGTGCTCGTCCATGGTCACCACATCGCGGACGATCTCCATATTCATACACTTATCTTCGCCCTGAGCTCAGATAGGTGATTATGAAATAATGTGTTTGCTTCGGTCAACATATTGCACAGTTCCGAGATGATGCCATTACCAGTTTCGAGGACGAAATGTTTAGTAGCAGCATCCTCGAATTGTTAGGGTTCGCCAACATTTTGAATTATTCTTCTACCAGCATCACAAGTTCCATCGATTCTTGGTATGAGACAACCTCCATTTGTCGTCTTTGTGAAGACGCAGCTTGAGGCTAGTTTGCCCAAATTTCGACATGCTGTAACTCAGCATCGAATCCCCATTGGTTTCTCCCATTATATAGGGGCCAGTCCTTAACGGTAATCAAAACCCATATTTCTCTTTCCAGCACAAGGCACACATACTCTTGAAATCAGATAGCATCATGTCAGTATTGACATGATCTTCGCAAACATTTCGCAAATTCATATCGTCCATGTGAAACAGCGCCAACTTATTTGCTTTCTAATGGAGCACCTGTTTGGTTATGCACGAATAAGTCTGGCCGAGGTACATGCAGTCCACCTTCACATGCCGTCCCATGCTAAAGTACTCGTGGGTGCACTTTTGCTTCTCGCAGGCAATGCCATCGAAGACAAATATCGAGTTTGCAAATGCTTTGCTAGTAGGCACGATAGCTTCGTTATCGTTGCAAGGGAAATAACCTATGCCACCCACAGCTTGCAGTACTTTTGTCAGTCGTTGATAATTGGTTTGCTGAAGCGACTCTGAATATAGGTGCACATTCTCGAACTGAAGGTCATTCTCTTCTTCCAGCAGGCTTGGTAGGATACATGTTTTCCCGCAATTTGATGGTCCTGCGATGATGCACCTCACTGTATTCGGAAATAGGCTTCCATGTCGAGATTTGTGGGATATATCTTCATATTCAGCATGGGATCGCATTGGTAGAGTAATATTGTGGAGCGATTGTAGAACATGTGGAACAGGTGGAGCAATTGTGAACATGTGGAAGTGATAGTGGAGCGATTGTAGTGTATTTGGAGCAGATGGAGCGATTATGGAGCAGGTGGAGCCATTGTGGAGCATGTGGAGCGATTGTGGAGCATGTGGAGTGATTGTGGAGAATGTGGAGCATGTGGAGCTATTGTGGAGCATGTGGAATGATTATGGAGCATATGGAACGATTGTGGAGCATGTGGAGCGTGATGAGATTACACAGAATAACTGCTGCAAATTTTAGAATGTCTCTTTAATGCATCTCTACAACTATACTGCATCTGACAAATTTTGTATTCAAAAGTCACAGTTTAACATTTAATTATGCAATTTGTTATTTCATGTCCTTGTAAATTCCGCAAAACTTTAAATGCTTTACCACAGAAGCGGCAAAGGAGATGCATCATTGGTACTTTGCATCAGTCTGTATTGTTCCAAGTATAGAATGATACTGACATGGAAATGTATAAAAGGAGTGTATTTATACTTTTCTTGCTCAGTTCACTGCGATGGCTCGAAGAGGTAAGACAGTAGCTGGAAGCGGGATCACCGATACACCGATAAACAATCTACTGCTAGAGCTGCAAATTCCCTGATACAGGTTCTGAGGGCCGGGAACCAAACTAGTTAAAAGGCTGTAACATGGTGACACAGGCATCACTACACTGTACGAGGCATACAATAAGCACATTATCGCTTACTTCCTAAACAAGCATCTGAAAACCCGACACCAGGCAGACAAGATACTTGCACAGCAGGTCGACGAAATAAGAAAATCACCCGACACCAAACTCAGAAAAAAGTAACCGTGTATGGCTTATCCAATGTGATGAATACCAAGGTGAAGATGGGTATGGGTGACAAGAGAAAGAGAAAGAGGTACAGGTTAAAAGGGGTACAGGCACATGATGCAAGAGAAAGGCACAAGTGAAACAAAAGGCAGTGACAAAAGGAATGAAAGCATGCAAGGATAAGAAATCATCTACAGGTGAACATTTCCATTGCTTTTGCCTGCACTCGGGGTCCGAGGAGACATAAAAGAAGCTACGAATGGTATCGTCTGAGCGATCAACACATCATCGAACGAAGAGAAGCAGTTGTCCGAGGCACAAAGACACAATGCAAATATGGAAGCTATCGCCATGGGTAAAAAAAAAAAAAAAACGACCAAGGCCTCTACCTAAGGCCATACCCAGTAGGAGGCGGTAGTGTGTAAACATGACACAGCAGGAAGAGGCGTTAATGAATTCTCCTGAAACGACCAATAACAAATGCGGATTTAAACTGTTTTCACGTAAATTGGAAATACCGCATTTCAAGGGAGGGTTTATGAGAGATTCTTTGCCCCTAAACCCAAGAGAGACAAATGTGCCGTAATTAATCTGGACATGGCAGCCAGGCCTGGTACGCACTGGGTAGCTTAAGTAAAAAAGGGTAAAGCTACTATTATGATAGTTTTGGGAATTTGGATCCTCTACACGAACTGCGATAGTACCTGAAATATACAAAACTAACATACAATTACTAAAATAAGCAGATGCCTAACAAATTGAACTACGGAAATTTGTGTCTTCGCTTCCTGGTTCGCTTGTACAAGAAATTGTATAAAATTGCTATACATCGTCAGGAAACCATCAGACATATCGATAATGCTTACCTTGAAAGGTTGTAGCTCTAAGCTGTCTTTGATACATTTTTCGCCCCTCGACCTGGAGGGGAAATGATGCGTAGGTCTTGTCGATTTTCAAACCTACAATGCGATACTGAACATCGACGTAAAATACTGCATGCTGTATCTTGTTAAAAGTGATAATGTTTCCTATGAAGTGTTGCTGCTCATAGGATCTTATGAAATAGACGACATTGCAAGGTACATTGGAGATTCGCTGTTCCCCGACGCATAATTCGAACTACGTGAGAATTCTAATACTCTGAATAGTAATAGTGTTATCAGATGCAGAGAATATATCGACTTTACGAACCGGATACTATCGAACCGATGCTTGGGTTCGAGTCACGCATCTACGAAGCTGGCAAAACACACGAGTCTTCGTGGCCCGTAAACATCTTGCCGGTCAATGTGATACGAATAAACTGCAATTTAGCAAGTGGCTCATACTTCAATGGCAGACCGAGCAATATGCACGAATTTTCGCCTTTGGTCTCTCCAGGTTTTAAACTGGTCGTAGCACTGCAAAGATTCATTTACTCTCTGGTCGTCGCGAAGAGAGCACACGAGATGGTCATAAAAGTCATTGACCAGCACGGAGAGCTGGTGAACTTTCAAAACGAATAAATCACCCTATGCCAGCATCTGAGAAGACGAGAATACAATTTACGTCGACCAGAAGCAATATAATAAAATATCATGCAGAACCTTCAATCAGTACACTGCCGGTCTTCAAGGAGTTAACACATGCTAATGAGATTTTCCTCCGCAGTCTCGGCTTCAAAGTCAAACGTCATGGAAGAGTACCTAAATATCGAAGAGCCAGTAGTTTTTGAAAACAGCGTGACGTAAGTGTAACATCATGCGTGCCTGCCTTTCCTGATTTGACTATACATACTACCATTGAAAGTTCGGATTGCTGTCCAACACCAAGATATCTGCTCTTTTCCTTGCCAGTACTTCCTACAAATTAGGGTGGCTCTGACGAAAGAAGGTGGAACCAACCTGGCATCGACGACAATAAGGGTAAGTGGGATTCTCCACCTGAATGATCGTATCATGTATTTTCTCAGTGGTGTCGAGGTGGACAAGTCACGAGATGTCGGCATAACCTCGACGATCAAAACTTACCGTTCGCTCATGCCGAATGAGTTGTCTACGGTCAAGATGGCAGGCTCGGGATTCGAAGATGACTACAGTGTTCCTATATACACTGCAGGCAAGTTTGAAGTGTACATACCGTCCTCCAAGCTATTGAAATTTGCCAAAGACTACAAACGAATTATCTTTAATTTGAATCAGTGACTAATAATTCTCCTAGCCAATACGCATGTGGACACCATCGATATTAAGAGCCGTCCAAATCTCTTCACTCACTTACTCACCATCGTGGCTCCGGGAGAAAAAGGAGAGACAGTGGAACTGAAACTGCAGTCTATAGAATGGATGCTGCCTCATGTGCAGTTGAGCACTGCTGGACGTATAAAGATGCTCGACAATGTGGAATATGGCAAACACATCGATGTGGCTTTCAGGTCGCGGAGTCTCGAGACATACCCCAGTTTGCCAGCAAATCAGCGAATCAACTGGATGGCGAAGTCTAGCTTTGCATCTGAGAAACCGAGGTACATCATCGTTAGACTAAAAACCGGAAGACAGCACAATATGAGAGTGAGCCATTCGCAGTCCGACATATGTCAAATAGAACATGTGAAAATATTTTTGAATAGCAAGCTATCAGTACATTGCCATGAACATGAACATTGTAAATGGACATTACCTGTTATCATATAAAATGTATGCTAAATTCCAAAATTCATATTATACGCGTTCCCAATCCACGTTACTGAGCCCTGATGCTTTTAAGTCTTTGGCCCTGCTCATGGTATTCGATGTGATTTAATAGGACGAGCGTATAACACCCAATGCAATCAACTATATGATCGAATTAACGACACATTTAAATATAACTACAAACATGTACGCTTTCTGCCTGACACTTCACGACCGGCTTGTAGTTTACAATTGCCGAGACAAGACCGTCAAAATACTCTCGTGAATGCAGCTGAGAATACATAAGTATAACCATTCACACACTAGAACTGTTTATTCGTCTTCGAGCTTCGCCAACTTCAAGGTTCGAGAAGGTGCTGAAACGGCATAATGGACTTTCGTATGTCGAGTGGTGGGGGTTTACCAGCCTGCTACAATTCCTGGTTCGACGATGCGGACATCGACCAGTGAACATACAAGATTTCAATTAATAAACCAGTGATTTTTGCTCATTTTGTACATTACCCAACAAAATAAATTTTTCAATAATATTTCGTGTTCTATTTGATCAAAAACTCCCACTTTACATGAAAGTTATTTTTAATAAAATAGATTAAAAATAAAACAAAAATAAATAAATATTACAATTTATGTATTTTGCAGGAATGGTCAATATTACCATTCAGTACAGGCCGATAGCAGACTGCATAATCGAGAAATTAGCACTGCCTAAATATTGAAAATAGAATCCAGGATGGACGTTGCCCACAGCACAACCTATACATTAAATAACATAAACAAATATGGTTGCCACCTGGTGGCTAGATCGCCAGCTCGCATGGTATTTAAATCGAGAAAACAGCACCCCAAAGTATTGAAAATATAAAAAAATATATGAAATCTAAGGCAGTGGCCTCCAGCAATGTATAAACAAATGACAAACTAAAAAATCCAGCATGACAGCATGAGTATGGGTGGGGGTCTGTGACTAATTAAATAACGAGGAACATTGGAAAAGGAAGGGGGGTGATGTTAAGACAATCTGATTGATTGGAGGATGGTCAGTATCTGCTTAACATTGAGCTGGGGAAGGGAACCCGAGGGAAAAAGATTTAGAATAAACATTTTTAAATTATTTTTAAATAATATTTCGTGTAAATGTTTATACATTTTTGGGAGTTTTTCGGAATTTTTTGGGTTTAAGGTCATTCAAAGTCACGGGGTCAAGGTCACCTGAATCCGATATGGCAAAGAAGATTGCTGACATAACTAAGATGGCCGATGGTTAGGTCTAACTCCGGACCATGGTCCCTGTGTGCTGATTTGGCATACCATATACCCATAAAACCAATATGGCCGCCACTGCTCTGCCCTCTAAAACGATCCACCCAAATACTTCCGAATGGATCGAAAAGTGTCTTTCGGGGAATCTTTTTTGCAACTGGTGGGGATTGGTGCTTTTCTGAGGGAAAAAATAAATTATTAAGGAAAGTTCTTATTTATTTTGAGATGAAAAAGAGAAATTTAAAAAAGAGGGAAATTTTGAGGGAAAGTTGTTGATTTTTAAGGAAAAAAGAGAAATGCTGAGGGAAAAATTGCCGCTGGGGGACCGGAATGACAGACTATGAGCAGCTCAGAGCTCCGATTCCGCATCCCAATGTCCCCGATCCGCCATAATCATTATACTGATAGTGTATATGCTTCACCTTGATTGCGCATTTCGACACTCATCGTGGATGACACTTTAGCTCCATATTATCGCACTAAATTTTAACAGTAGCAGAACTTCTACTACACTAATTTTTGCACACCAATATGCAGTTTCACGTATGTAGTAACACCTGTTCACATAAAGAGCTTTTAATATTAACGCCTACTCCCATATTTCAGAAATATTTAAGTCACACCATCAACACACTTTCCATAAATTAGCACTTTAACTTATGGGCGCGAAACAAAAAGTCAAGCACATTTGCGAGGGGACACAGTTTACACTGTTATTTATGCCAGTAGGTTTTCCATACTACCTTAATAAAAATGCAAAGCGCTTTTATTTCATCGACCCTCTCACGTTTGCTCGGATTCCAGACGGGATGAACTTAGAAGACGGAGAAGAGGAGAATAGCAAGATATTTTTATTTTATTTTTCATTCCCCTTCCGCGGTCTCGGACGAAGGGTATTTGTCTGGTATCAGCCGCACCCGCGTGTACCGGACTTGACAGGAGTTACTGCGGAATTCTTATCGTTCCAGGCAAGATTCACTTCCTCCTCGCCCGCCCATGTCTTTCAGGTCAGGAGGGCGGTTCTTGGAATGATGCACAGGGGGAAGGGGGAGGAGGAGTTAAGCCTACAGGCGAGGCTTCTTTGTTGGCGCGGCAATGCGGGCGGCAGATTATTACAGGTTCTGGCTGCGGTGCACGAAAGAATGCCAATACTTGGCTATGTTTCAGTTCAACATGGGAGCCCCTGCTTTACGGCAGCCAATATAACCCACCCCATGGCGTCCCGGCCTCTCTATCCTAAAGGGCGCTTGGGGGGGGGGGGCGTTGAGGAAGGCGTTGCCTAGTGACGCGAGATGCAGGAGAAGAAGGGACGAGAGGTTGTATCGCGCGATTTTATACAGCGAAGCAGAACGGCTCTTTCCTGGAGAAGACACAGATGCTCTGCTATCTACTGGAGACCAGATGTTCTGCAACATTTTCCTGAGTGTAATAATTATTTTTTCTGCACTGTGCATCGTTAAACCACGCTATTAAAAGCTCTGGTACAGCGACTGTTATATATATATATTTCATGTTTTAATCATGTGAACTCTGTGCATTCCATCACAATGAAACTAGCACAAGTCAAAACCAGTGAAACCTTAGACTGATAACACAAACGATTTTGAAGTTCCATCAGTGCAACTCAAATTAACATTTAATGTAAAAACGACAGGGAATATTAACTCCTTCCTTCAAGTAGCCTACTAGTAACATAGTTTTTACTCAGAAAATATTTGCGTTAAAAACATAACTGGTCATTTTATCTGATGTTTAAGTTACGTGCTTTAAGAGTTATTAAAATAAGCAGACTGTGGGCGTGATGTACGATTACATTGCACAAGATAAGTAATATTGAAAAACTTGATAATTAAAAG
Organism: Dryococelus australis; assembly: GCA_029891345.1. Classification (NCBI taxonomy): domain Eukaryota; kingdom Metazoa; phylum Arthropoda; class Insecta; order Phasmatodea; family Phasmatidae; genus Dryococelus; species Dryococelus australis. The sequence continues at coordinate 81,182,645 of CM056997.1, forward strand.
CGACATTATAAAGAGCTTAAACATTGAATTTAAAAGAAATTTCTCAATGCAACACTTTACACCATGTAATATTTCTCCTTCACATGATGGGGACTCTGTAACATACCAATATTATCTGCTTGATCAGTGTTTGTGCGTACATACGTAACTTGCTATATTAATGGGCGTCAGGAGGTGATGACAACGGTGGATGGAGTACTTGCCATCCCCAGTACAATGTATTTTTTTAAAATGACATATGAAATAGTTTTAATAACAGAAACATTACTTATTAGAGACGTTACTTCGAGATGCAAATCCCTTCTGGGAGGAATAATTGAGTTCTTCCTGGTTTTTCCATAATTTTATTTTGATATTTGTTTGTGCATTTGTATTTAATATTGTATCGTTGCATTGTATAGTATATTGTTAACGATAAACAAATTCATTCATGTTACAAGTTAAGCATAGTAGTAGGATTTAGATGAGTCTGGCGTATTGGCGTCTGGCACCAGAGTCGGATTCGCCAGGCCGCCATGTTGTTACGTCACCCGACTGCCATCTTGGGCCAATATAACCTTGACCTTGACATTTTGCCCATGACCTTTACCTGGACTCCGGTGACCTCTGACATCAAAAAATTGTAAAAAGAAATTATAAAAAATTATAAGCAAATTTATTACAACAAATTTTATTAAAAGTCGTAAAAAAAATTATAAAAAATTAGCATGAAAATTTTATTAGATTTTTAATAAATTATAAAAAAATTATTACAAAAATTTTACTACAAATCGTTCAAAAATTTATTATTTAAAAAGTGTTATTAAAAATCGTTTTAAAATGTTATCATATAAATATATAAAAATTTTATCATTAAAATTCTTAAAGAGTCGTTAAGAATTTATTACGGATAATATATTAAAATATCGTAAAACGTATTTTTTTATTTATAAAAAAAAATCCGTTATGACCGCCATATTTGTTTTTCGTTCGTCGTTTGTTTACATGTTACGAGAGGTGACCATCTTGATTTTCCTCTTTCATTTGTTTATATGTTACTGGAGGCCGCCATCTTTGATTATAAGTTACTGGAGGCCACCATCTTAGCTTTTCTCGTTCTTCATTTGTTTATACATTACTGGAGGCCGCCAACGTAGTTTATATTTTTCTTGAGGCCACCATATTTATTTTTTGTATATCATTTGTTAATAAGTTACTGGAGGTGGCCATTATTGTTTTTTTGTACATAATTATATATATATATATATATTACTGGAGACTGCCATGTTGGGAGGCAGCCATCTTGCTATACTCAGTCCTTCAGTTTGTTTTTAATGTCATTTGTTTTATAGTTTGCATCTCACCTTCGCGCTGAGTGGCTGCCTGCTTGTGACGTAGCGTGCAGACCTGAACCGAGCGCGCAGGGCGCGAGCCGAATATAAAGGAAAAACAAACTCGTAATTTCAATCAAACTATCGAATATAATGACACGAAACTTTTAGTTTTTGGGAAAAAACATTACCGCACACCTATCGGAGGTCGTATTTGATGCACTCCTCTCGCAATAAAATAAATTATCGCGCTGTTTTGTACGCTAGTGTTATTATAGTTAATATGTTTTTTTTGTGTTATAATGTAAGGTTTCGTAAGCATTTGAAATGCAGCTAAATATTAAAATTAATTATTTAACAGTCGAAGACTTAACAGATTTGTAAAAACGAGCGAGCTCCTTCGTTTCAAAATAATGCAAGAATTCCGCGACATATTATGAGCTAACGTAAAAATGTTGAAACCGAAACGACTTTGGCGACACATTTACAAGGGTGTTGTTTTTAATTCGTTTGTATACAGTAACAGCATGCGAAGAGGTAATTTCAGTTGAAATCAAACATCCTTCCCGGGAGATATTACTGTAACATGTTTTAAGAATATAGTATATTTAAAATGTAGCTTTTTCAAGCAGAGAGATGGACACATACAGAGAAAGAGATACACTCAAGGAATGTATGAAACATTTAATAAAAACGTAATAAAATACAATGGAGTTAACTCATAACATTTATTTAAAGTTGCTTTTGAAATGTACTAAGAATAATGTAACAGCAGCTTCATGAAATATTCTTGTGGTCTGCATTTGTAATTCAAGAGCGGTTACTATATATACGGCATCTTTGCTGAAAATCTATCCCTACAGAACGGCACTGTTAAAAAATTCCGTCACTTAACGGAGATTTCTATAGAAATTTGCCGTTTATGTACGCAAATCAGATCCGTTACGATGGAAAGCGGAACCGATTTTCGTACTTAACAAAATACGAAGCTATCTGTGGTTGTCATAGCTTTGTGTGTTGGGAACAAATAATACTAAGGATACACGAAGCCTACTTAACCGCCATAAAATGAAAAAGTTTCTTCCTGTGCCTTTTAAAACATTTGCATCTCAAACGCTGCAATTTAAGAAAACACCACAAGATAGCACAAGCACTTTGTAACAGACGGCATCGCTTCAATACGGAAGATTGAAAATGTATGTATATATTATTGTAAACATTAACAACATTCATGAAGTATCCGCATAGGAGTATGGTGGATGAGCAGGACGCTAGGTTGCGAAAGTTTTTATTCGTATTAAAATCCCGCTTCAGGACAAAATGAACGTTAAATATTTAATATATTTCTGTTACACAGTGCAACATCCTCGTTTAGGCTATTCACGGTAAAGTGAACACTTTTGAAAGCCCTCTCATTTGGAATAACAGTTAATAAATGTGTGTTAATTTAGCCCTACACGTTAACTTCCGAGTGCGGTGGAATATATACACTGTATTTATCACTTACATGGCGATATTTATTTGAAAAGCTGGTTAAAGGATAAAAAAAGACTGAAAGGAAAAAGTAACTAAGGCCTCAAAAGTGCTCACTGTACAGTGACAACGACAGTAATGCAATATTTGGAAAACCACGTCGTATGTCACTGTAAAATAATTTAAAAGATACACGGAAAAATCCGTAAATTCAAGGAAAGTCCGTTACTGAGGAAAAATGAGTGTCCGTAATATTACGGAGGTTTCTGGATGCACTTTTACCAATACTTTTCCGTAATTCTAGGAAAACTTTTCAATGTGTAGTATTACTTCATTGTTCAATTCGAAAGAAAACAGTTCCCTGTCAATTCGGAATAAAAAACCAGAAGCAAGAAACAATAACAAGAAACATCGTTATGAGCCGGGAGTTCATAGTAACAATTATAATGCTGCTGAAAGTTATTTTACTGTCTATTATAGCTGCCCAAACGATTTGGGAATTGTTAGATATCGATACCGGATATATTTATCCTCCAAAACTTGTTTCAAAACACAACATTTTGTTCGAAGTGTTGAGAGCAGGTGTAAGATGTATCTGGGTTTAATTTGTCTTCTCTTCAACATTTAAAGATCCATTCCGTTTTCCGCGCGCCCTTCGGAAATCTATGATAAAACATTAAATTGCCATGAAATTTCGTTTTATCTAAACTATTGTTGCAAACTGAAACAGCACACCTTGTACCTGGCATCATACAGTATAGCCAGACAACAGAAAACACGTGGTCATCGTAAAAGCTAAAGTTAGCTTGTTCGTACGGGAACTAATGCCGCGAGGAATAAAGGCCGGGCGGACAGTGCAGGGCAGGGCTGCAGCTACGTCACGCCTCTGCCCCTCGCCCCCCTGACTTTTCCGGCAGTATGGCCCTTCTTGGGCCAACCTCCTCTTTTACAGACCTTGAGTATGGAGCAGCGCCGGAATGAAAGAGTAAGGGAAATGGGAGATCCCTGAGAAAACCCACCGACCAGCGGTATCGTCGGGCAAGATTCCCACTTGCGAAAATCCGGATTGAACCGGCCGGGAATTGAGCCCGGTTCGCCTTGGTGTCGGTGAAAGAGTAGTCTGTTGTTTCAAGCATCTGCCTGGGTGTAGTAAGCATTGTACACATGCCATGACGACATATACGACTACACTTCGTGCAATTAAGGGACTTTGAACTAGGTCGTATTGTGGGCCTGAATATGGCTGGATGGTCCTTCGTAAGAATTGCCCAACGCGAAGGACGTGAAGTGTCTGCTGTGCATCATTGGTGGTGCCGGTGGTCCAACGATGGTGCACATGCTCGTCAACCTGGTTCCGGACGACAGGGGCGTACGGATTCCCGCCAGGACCACCGCATCCGAAGAGTAGCCATTGCTGATCGCACAACGACCGCCTCACAAATTAGGGCACCTGTTGCACCCAGGATGTCAGCTAGGACCATCACCAACTGTTTGCTGGACGCTGGACTACGATCAAGGGTGCCGCTCGCCAGGCTTCCTCTCACACCTCATCACAGTGCAGCCCGCCTCGGATGTTGTCGCCAAAGACACAATTGAAGTGATAAATAGCGCGGAGTTGTGTTTCGTGTTACGAGCAGATTCTGCTTTGGCGCCAGTGACTGTCGTTTGCGAGTGTTGCAGCGACCAGGAGAGCGGCAACTACCAGAGTGTATACAGCAGCGACATACGGGAACAACTTCTGGCATCATGGTCTGTAGAGCAATAGCTTACAATGACCGTACATCTGTGGTGGTTGTTGAGGGGACACAGAACAGTGAACGCTACATCTAGAACACCATCCAGCCAATTTTGTTGCCGTTCGTACAACGCCAAGACGATGTCCTCTTCCAGCAGGACAATGCCCGTACACACACGTCTCGTGTTACCCAATGCATTCTCGAAGGTGTTCGTCAACTCCCCTGGCCAGCACGATCAACCGACATGTCTCTTATTGAGCATGTGTGGGACATGGTGGGACTACGTTTGGTGCGCTCTGCAATACTGGAACAAACCTCCACCACTTACGACACCAGTTGGAATTAACGTGGAACACTATTCCCCAAGATGACATACGGCACCTTTATGAACGTCTCTTAGCACGAATGCAGGGTTGCATCATAGCTAAAGGAGGCTACACAAGATACTGATATTGCTGTTCAAGATACTCTGTAGCCTCTGTCCAAATGTGTACAACCCTGAGATCATTATCATGTACAGTGTACAACCTGTATAATTATGCAATACAAACATTATTTATGTAGGACCATTGCATATGGGCGTTCATTGTCCATTTTCTACCAGTGTACATTAGCAAGAGTAGCTATTTTATAGTAAGACTAAAATACTTGATATTATGGTGAAATTATGTACATACTCAAAGTGAATTTGTATTAACTAGTGATAGGATCTTTGATGTTCACATAATGTTACCAAAAATAGCGGAAGAAATTCACGAGTGGAAATTCAACTTATCAGGACTACAGACCCATGATTTTCGTGAAATTCAAAACACTTCAGTTTAAAAGCCACGTTTTCAATTTGATAATTTTTAAATTTTTTCTCGTCTTATGTGTCTCGTTCACGAATCGCAGATATTCAGTGTGCAAGTGACCTATTCGTGTCAGCCCACTCAGGCAAGGAAATGCCTTCTTACAAAGTCACGTGGTGACAAAAAATAATAAATCAAAGGAAAGCTGCAAGTGTGAGCATAGGCTACTGAATTCTCGCCTGGTTGAAAACATTTTCGCAAATATCAGGAGTATTTTATCATAAGGGTCTGTTGTAACGCACAACAACGACGAGAATATCGCTTTCACGCAGTTTAAAAGGACAATTTTACCTTCGTATTTTAAGTTCTCAAGTAAGTTTTTTAAACAGTTCAAGTCCAGCTGGGCCCTTTTTATTGTTTAATTGTCCACAAGAAGCAAGTATTTTAGGGTACCAATTATATATATATATATTTCAAAATTACAAAATTATATTTATGGCGCTTTTAAATCTGATATGACAAGCATTAAAAATATTTCTGGAAATTTACAAAACGTTTACAAAATGCATACTGCTAGGCTCGCGACATCAAAAACGAGTCCAAGCACGGCGGGAATGCAGCCAAAGCTTGTTTTATTAACTACCACTGCAGATAACGACGACAGTGGCGCAACGGTGGAAAATGCAGTGGGCTACAGGAGTTCGCAAAAGATTTGGGTCTGGCTGACTTAGAAGATTGGGGCAATTCTATCGGCAATCGTCTCAGTAACTCCGCCCAGGCGTCGTGGGAGAGTCAATGGGAACAGAGGATTTCGGCGAAAGTGGGGCGTGAACGAGAAGTGTGGTGGTCGAAACAGCAGTGGGCCAAGGAGTCAGTCGGCGACGGTCCACAGAGGTCTGAGGACTCCGAGCGGCGATCGGGGGTGAGTGCCTTTCTGCTAGGGTGAGAGACCTTGCCCGTTCCATAACCCTTTATCCATCCAGCCCTGTCCTTAACCTATCCTAAATCAACCTCTCTTTATTCACATCACAATAATTTGTACAGTGAAAAGGTATTAGTAAAATTAATAAATATTTGTTAATTAGGAGTTATTTCATAGACTCATAAATCCATACCCTAATCAGCCATTGTCAGGCTCTCAAGTTTATATACCACCAAAATGAGGTATACAGCAATACATTATAACAGAATATTAATTAAATCAAATTACCGTTATTTGCATTTAATTGAAATTTTGCTGTCTTAAAACTGTTTATGCGTGTTCTATGAACGTGTAAAATAAGTGTGTGTGTGTATATATATATGTATATACATAATTTTAAATTTACCTGTTAATATAGAACTTCAATATATAATTTTCTTCTCTTCCATAATCATATGATTAAAAATACTTGTCTCCTCATTTTTATATAGTTTTTCTTCCGTCAGTTATTATTTTTACATATGATGAAGACGGAATAAGTAAGTTAAATTTTAAATTTTTAATAAAACCAGTTATATAACAGAAGCTGAAATCCGATAGAAATTTTATTTACTCCTAATTGGCTATCAGAAAGCTATACCATGACACTGAAGTAGCAAGTAATTTCTGATATTCCCATGTTCTGCCAAACAACATGAGCAGGCTGCTTACAATATACTGTGAGAAATAATATTTTTATTTGTATTTAATTTAGAGTCCTATGTAAAATTATTTTTACATTCGTACATGCATTTAACACGACAGAACGTGTGATTGTATATATGTATGCATGTATTTTTTGACAGTGTCTGAAGAACTGAAACTCATGCCCGAGTACAGATAGGTACCCCAAATTCCCAAAGAAGCAATATTAACTCTTGCTACGTGTACACTTAGCTTTAAACAGCCATATGCATCGTTGGTTTTTAGAATATATTTTTGATATATTTATAAACGCACAGGAAAATACGTAACAGTGTTTGTGGAGGTGAAATATTTCAGAAGGAGAAGCTGCTACTCTCTTTTGCTGCGCAAGCTGGACCGAAGTAGCGACAAATTGGATCCGGTAATCTTGTTCCCCGCCGCTCTGGATACCTAAGAATATTACGTAATTTTACGTAATTAATAATGAGAGGGTATGAGGCCCCACTCCCCAACTGCACGGATTTTGATGACCCGTACTTCAACGTGTCTCTCAACCCTATAAATAATTTTGCGGAATAGTGAATTATTTCGTGGTTAAAACACCCATGTCATATATAAGGACGCATCGTACATGTAATTATTTTTTAAGTTTTCGGACTTGAAAGATCGACTCATTAGATGCAATGATAAGGGCGACTGGCAGATAATCACAGGTACATTAACTTGCAGAACGTAACGTACGTAAGCGCAAATAGTACGTACATATGTATGTAATTACGAATTCTCATGAGCGCAACTGAACTAAAGACAGTTGCCGTGTTTGGCGAAATGGCGCTGTAATGGCCCGACGAATGGAATAGTGCGCAACTGGGCACGACTAAGGCTGTTTTTGAATTCTCAAAAATTGCATACTTGAGGGTACTTGTTGCCGTGTGTATACTAGCGCTGTTCAAATTCCCATCATAGTACACACAGGAAGTATACTTGGTAAGTATTTGAAATTGTATACTTGTGGAGCATACTACGTACTTACGACAGTCGCCGTATTGTATTTCAGGTGTGAAAATTAACGTGTACATTTTGTGGTTATAAAGCTCGCAAGTTTTAAAAGTTAATAAGCAGTTTTTTCAAAATGTTCCCTTGTATGTGTAAATAACTGTCAGATTAATAAATGTGCTTTCAATTATGATTAAAATTCTGAGTGTTGTTTAGACGTCTACAGCATATTTCCCAGGCGTATGCTTATTCAACTAATTTTACAATTTCAATCCGCATTTCCAAGACATTACAAACCCCATTGAGTTGTAGGCCTATTTATCTTACTTTTGTTATCAATGTGTATATTGCCGTGAATGGGCTGTGTAAATAATTGTCAGGTTAATAAATGTGCATAGAAATATGGGTCACACTCTGAGCGTTTTATAGATTTCTGCAGCATATTTCCGACGTGTTTGCATAGAAATAATATTAAAATTCCATTCTGCATTTCCAATTTAGTACTAACCTCATTTAATTGTATTTATCTTTATTTTGGTATCATACATACGATAGGCTAGGTATTGGGGGAGGAGGAAAGGATGCCAATGTCTGTAATGCCACTTTACATTCGATAAATAAATGTAAAAATTAAAAAATCCTATAACAACTGCTCTAATTTGTTTTTAGTCTTCTAATGAGATGATAAAGTAATATCGCAAGGCTATTGGTTTGGTATGAATATTTGTGAAATCAACAGAGATGCTGAACAGATAAACATAACCTCAGGATACCGAGGTGCAAGAAATTTGTATTCCTGCTTTGGTGTAAATTTATAATAAACAGCATATGTAATGTGTGCGACTAACATAAGCATAATGCTGCCAGATTATTTTTTATTTTCACTCTTAGGTGATCCCTTACAGTCTCTCGTGGCTTTATGGGGTTGCATATTTCATACAACAGATGGTACATTTGCCCTAAAAGTTAGAATAAAGTAGTGGTAACCATATACAGAATAAAAACAAAGTAATTTGTAATTACCAGCATTCGTGAGTGCAGAGTTCAAATAAACTGTGTATGTTGTGAAAAATAATTTAAGGTGGTGGAGGGGGGGGGTTAAGACATTGTAAAGAAAAAGCATTTTATGTTAAATTGAGTTCAATAGAGCATTGATATACGTTATGATTGTAACAATACAGGATGTTCACCCTCAGAGAAAACAGGGAAGTGTCAGAGAATTACATTTGACGGGGAAAAATCAGGGCTATATGATCAGTCAGTAAGACCCTATTTTCCATGTGTTTTCCCTTTGCCAAACCTTCGGGCACAGCAGGGAACGGGACTCTCGAAAGACCACCGAAACCACCTTAACTTTGAACAGTGTGTTATGAGTGTAATTCTTTCAGTCATGCAATAAGTCAGCAGTTCAGTACCAGGTGTGTGGGTCAGCCTTTAATAGGCCCACCGTTTAGTAAACACTGAAGATAGTAAGTGTGAGGGAGATCGGCCCGGCTGTTCCTGAGAACGTCAAGAGTCTTCAGCTCTCTAACAACCTCGGCACTGCCACATGTGGTGTCATGCACCTAGTCGGGTAACCAATACCTCTAAAATACTTACCAACCTTAACCTCACCGCCCCTCAAAACATCTCGCACCCCCAACCGAGCCATCACATGGCATCAGCCTATATATATATATATATATATATATATATATATATATATATATAGACACACATACATACAAAGTAATGTATTGGTGTGATTGTAATGGGCACTCAAGTGAAGTCAATAGCGTGTATTGCAAGAAATATCGATGGGCTGAATCAAATGTCAGTCTTGTTTGCTTGGTCTGTTGCAGTGTAATTATATGCAACTTCACTGATGGCATTTTGTTCTGTCAACGATGACGAAATACAGTACATATCGTGTTTCAGTATTCCCAAAAATATATTTTAGGGAAAATGGTAAGATACTGCCTGGTAAAGAAGGAAAACTCAGGGCATTCCAAAATGGAAATGCAGTGGACACACTACAATACTTTCACATACAGACAAATGCACAGTGAAGTAGGTGTAACTCTTTGCTTCATATTCTTTCATCATACCAATCAACAAAACATATGATAATGCTGTTGGTGGGTTTTCGCAGGGTGCTCCCATTGTCTTTGCCCTTCCATTCCATCATAGTTGCAGGCCTCTCTCTCCTCAACACACTAATCCTTAAGGCTGGCTGGCAATGACAAGTTTGGCCTTCCTGTAGGGCAGCATGCTCCACTTGGCACTATCCCCCTCCCCTCAACGCATCCATTGACCCTGCCTGAGGTGGGAACAAAATTGGAACATTATTATTGTAATCCACAATTACATTTTGCCACAGATTAGCTACATTATGTAAAGTGATCTACCATTTTTTATGTGAACTGTGGCACATTGTTAGACTAGAGAAATGTTAAGTGTACAGAAACATATTCATGGTTTTCAAACCATTATATAGCTTGGCATAGTGATGACACGTTGTAGTAAAATGCTTGAGACGTGGCATTGTAGGTTAAAACAAAAGTCTGAAAAATACGTGTTTATACTCTCTCTTTTCTCATTGTAGCAGCAAACATTCTGAATATGAACAATTAGACAGTTTGGTGCGCATGCAATAATACCCAGAATTTTATTTCACACTAACCTAACACGAGCACTGTTATATATATATATATATATATATATATATATATATATATATATATTATATATATATATAAAGTGGGAATCCAGAAAACCGTCGAAGATTTTGTGTGACGTTTTGAGAGGTAAAGTATTGGTTCCTGAAGGACGAGATCAGCGCCATTTCTGCAGCAAAACACTTTCATAAGAGCTGATATGTGTGATAATAAACTGGTAACTTGACAGTCATAAAAGTACGCAGCCATGCTTACAGAATAGCAATACAATATAATTATCAATTTTGGATAAGATGTTAGAATACAGTAACAAGCCATTACAAAACATTCCACTAGTACATAATTAATTTGCGGCTTTCTTAATTGGCACCTAAACGTATGTTTGCAGAATAGAAACTTTGCATTATCATTATTATGAAGAAATAAAACAGTATAATAAACCCATTACCTGAAGTAATCGCATTCAAGTTTTAGGTATGAATATTAATGTAGGACTCTTGCCATTTTCTTGATTGTGTACATGAAACAATAATACATTTATTTCTAGGAGCCCATAATTGAAATGTTATCACTTAAGTGTTACTGCCAAGGTGTTAATTTCATTAGTAACAGACTGCTTGTATGCGAGATGGCTACAGGATTTGTTCGATAACATGAGAGCAATTCATAAATATGTTTCTTAAATTGAGAAAATGCTTGAGTGTATGTAAGTAATAATGTGTGTCTATAACACATCTGCAGTACAAACTTTACAAATGTTCCATAATCCAGTTTCACATGCATGACAGTGTGTGGCTGAAGTGATTATGTGGTACAAAGTTACAAAGAAACAAATGAAACATAACTTCATTAGTAAATGATACGCGCCCACAATTGCTCCTATTGTTAGTTTATTTAAAGACATGTTTCGGCGCTAGCCATCGTAGTTATTTGTTTACTTTGTCAAAAACCATAGATGATATAATGTATTCTTAATACCGTGCATCAAATTTCTGTTGTCACATTGTATCTGATATTTCCGCCAGAATGGGCGACCAGTCTAACATGAAGACGCGATTACATGTCCGAATAGTTTCAACAAGTACACATCACTGCTAGTACGAAAATGTACATACTTCACAAGTAGACAATGAGAGTTCAGAAACATCCTAGGATGTCGTCAGACCGTATATTGACCGTCTGAGTAATAATTGAGCACAGAATGGGGACGAAGCACGATGTCAGCTCATTTCGTCGTTGCCAGATCATTGTGGCCATACGTATGGGACGCTCGCATCTCCGAAGTCGTGCAGGCACTGGAACTTCCATGGGCCCACCGTTATTTTACGATAGGTTCACAAAGCTTAAAAATGAAGAAGATATAGAGGATCTTTAACCAATTTTCTATGAAGACGTCTTTAAAGTCAGACCGATATATCTGGTACCAGGATAAAAACGACGATGATGTAGGGATATTAGGGTGATCCATTCCGACACTTTAATTTCTTGACTAATTGAAAGGATTAAAATTAATGCGCTCTCGTTCGATGACTTATGCCCGTTTGCACCAACATCTTCTCCGATCGGAGATCGAATGATCCTAGTTCCGAACCAGGATCCAGTTTGATCTTGGTTCCAATGTAAAGGTGTTGCACCAACGAAATTTCATGATTCTGGATCTCCGATTCGTTGATCTTGGTTCCAAAGTGAGAGATCGAGATTAAGTATGAGATACATTTTGCTATTGTTTCGTAATATATGAGGTCATGGAAGTAGGCGTATTTTTCACTATAGATAGAATCAGATGTGCGATGTTTTATATGTTTTAAGTGAATTATTGTTGTACGAATTTTAGTGAATAATATTCAAGTGCGTATAATGTTGTTTTAACTTCCCAAGAAAACAATAGAACGTAGTTCCTTCTGTTGGCGTATATTCAAACTAAATTTGTCGATGATGGCTGCTGATCTTGGATCGAGATTTCGAACCGCCAATTTCGGTGGTTCGAAATGAACTTCATCTCGATCTCCAATCCAACCCTGAACTCAAATGGTACAACAGTTTTCTTTGTCGATCTTAGATCCGATCTCGGATCGAGTTTTGAACCACAATGGTGCAACCGGGCATTAGAGTTGGCACCGTGCAGCATGCGATGGGCGTTAGAGGGAAACGGCGGTGACTGACAGTTTAAGGGATAGACTAGAATTTCATGATTGCGATGTGCTAACGCGCTGAGTTTTGTGCCAAACGAAAGATCTCGTCTAGATCATTCGATATACGCCGTAAAAGCCAAGTATGGATTTCGTTACTTTCATTTCATCCCCATATACGTAGGAAAATATAACCCATTTAAGCAAACGTAGGTACACCGAAAAAAAAAAAATCTTTGTCGCGGCCACAAAATAGTTTCTGCTAATAACCCTGCCAAATTATTATGTGGTGATCACAAACATTTTTGTAGCTACCACGATATAATTTTTTAGTTGTCGCGAATGTTTAGTGGTACCAACAACAAAATTATATGTTTACCACAAAATATTTTGGCAGGGTGAGTATATAATATTCACGATAAACTGAGCACGTTTAAAATCCCTTCTTATGATCTACTTGTATGCACGCTGTGCATTCTTCCGCCTTATGTAGAAATAACATTGTCACGGGCGTCATCCAATTATTCTTGCGTTGGTCAAGCGAAACTGTCAAATTATTAATGAAGTAAATATCATACGAATCTACTCATTTTTACGCTTCGATTGATTAAAATTCAGAAAGAAAAAGAGATAATTCAAGTTATCACAAATTATCACATAACACTTTTTATTCGACGTTAAGAAATTGAGCTACTTTCCCTCCATCGTTACCAACTTTACAGGTCACTCAGTGAGCCCGTTAAAATATATGCAGAGATGAGCAGTGACTTTTTTATAAGATTGATTTCAGAAGTGCTCACTTTATCGTAAACAGCCTTTACCAACGAAACATTTTGTGGCGTATCCCCAATACAGCCACGGCCCGATTTTTTTTCTTTTTACTGAGTCATGGACAACTTTAGTTTCACGTGTAATAAGAAGACAGATTTTCGCAGTCACTCTGAGAGACGCTCGACCTGGATACACAACAGGAAGTCTAGAGAAAGAGACTCAGTCGCTAGTCGGACATCGCCAAGCAGCTAAACCTGTTTGACATTTCCCGATTACTTTACAGAAAAGTGCTCGTAAACAATTCTCCGGAACGCTCAGTGAAAGTGAGGACACCTTGCTTTTAAAAAAAATGCACTTCTCGTAAAAAAAAAAAAAAAAAAAAAAAACCATACATATATTCGAACATATTGTATATAGATCATTCACGATTACTTCACAATTTTTGAAGCATTGCAAAAGATCTACTTCCAGGATATTCCTCCGCCTTATGCAAAGAGAATCTAGAAAATTACACTAAACGGAGAGCGCTCCGCATTCATGCGCACTTGGTGTACAATAATAAAATTTTTGCATAAGAACTATTCCTTACTGAGCAGTACCAACACACCTATTTGCTCCCTGTTTTTGTTCGTAATACTTATAAACGAAGTATTATAATTCATAAGTAGAAGTTAAATTAAACCAAAAATAAGAAACTTTTATGTTTGCACAAGTTTAAAACGTCTGTGATACATGAAATACATACGAAACAACCAAACACATCGTACACGGGGTGATTTAAAAAAAAAAATAGATTCAAAAATTGCGAAGAAACCGCGTATAGGCTTTAGTTAGTTTTTCCTACTTCTGTTCACGAAATGAAATCCGCGAGGCATTTATAGTGTCCGATGCTCGTTTTTAATTTTGAAGAAATATTTCTAAGAGGCGTGGATACCCTATCTGCGGGGAATAAAACAGTTTTCTGGCTAATGTGGCGATTAAAGTTTTCTCTAGACTCGGCGTTGTTCATTACACAAACCCGAAACTAAAGTTAGATATTGGGTACACTGTGAAACAATTTTGAGGTAAAAATCCCCTTATATGTAAGGAAAGACAATTACACTCACATAATGTAAAATTACCTCTTAAATGTAGAGTTAATTGATATAAAAAGTACTATTTCCTAATTGTAAGGAAAAATAACTTAAAAATGTGTGGTAAAATCCCCATACTAGTAAGAGAATATTTACTATATTGAATAGTAAAATTATGTTTTTAAAATCCCGTGGGTATTAACACTGTTTATCTAATTAAAAAGTATTCATTTACGTTACCTGCAAAATGATTAATTGAAATAACAATACAAGTTCCCTTAGGTTTTATTATTAAAAGCGTTTACATTCCCGCCATTCTAAGAGCCACTTGACAAATTAGTTATTCCTGGAACAATGTAATAGTAAGTTATATCAGGAGATACGAAGACGTTCCACGTTTTGTACTTACGGAGCTCGTCTCCATTTTTCGTCATTTTGCATCTTGCTTCCTTATATTAACTGTATATTTCTGTGAACAAAGGGAGGTCGTTAACAGTGTACCGAGTCGTTTTTGCTGCTAGCGCCGCAATGGAGGGTTGGAAGTTGAATTTCTCCAGAGCCAAGCCGGCTCCACCAGCGAACCGCGGACCAGAAACTCAGCCCCCACCACGTTCCAGCCCTCCTCCCGCCCTTCGCCCTGAGGGACTTGCCCGCATGCCTTCCACTGATTGGCCTGCTCCATTGATTTATGTGGCCTCGGCTTTGATCCACACCACTCTCCTCCCCCCCCCACCATCATTCCGCGTCAACACTTCACTCCCGCAGAGAGGTCGACTTTGACCTAGACTGCATGAGCAAAGAGAGCGATCGTCTTGGCGCGCGGCGAGTTGACTTTGCTGTAGCTCGTTCCCGCGTAATTAAGCACTCTGGAAATAAACTTTTCGGGAAAGAAATTTTCCTCACCAAAATACATAATAACTTCAGCACTTAACACTTCCAAGGGCTGCACAAATATACTGGCGTTCAAACTAAGTCAGAAGCGAATTAGCGTACATCTACCAGTGCAGCAACATAAATCTTGTTAGTCTGTCTTTCTATTTACCTATTGGTCCACACCACACCGGGAACCCTTACTGTACTATTCACTCCACAGACTAAAGATGAGATGGACTGTTTATTCGTCTTCTGCGCATGTACCCAACATTGACCTACCTCAAAGGAACACAACTTTCAAAGTCACATTGTCAGAGTGATGGGCGTGTTTGTTTATATCTAAATTTTCAAAATCAAGGACTTTTATGTGAATAAAATACTTTCACCAATTTGAATTCGTTGCAAATTGGTTAGAGGAATTACAGAGATATTTCAAAGCACTTGTTTACTAAACAGTGTTCTAACCTCAATTTCAAACCGTACCGTTTTTGCGCTTCGTATTGACGCAGAAATGTAGTTCAATAATGGGACACGGAGATTGGCTGTGCGCAGCCAGCGAGATCAGTCTACCTCTTCTTTAGTCTATGGATCACTCCGGGCGAATGCTGGGATGGCTCCTTATGACAGGCCATGAGTCTCTTCCTTCCCTGCTACTCTGAGCACGTTGCTCAATCTCTAATAACCTCGCTGTCGACGAGACGTTAAGGCCAGGCTTCACCATGCATGGACATATAGGAAATCAAAGGCTAAATTAAATTTGGACAAAGATCTCTGTCATTTTTTGTGATAGTATTTACAAGTAAGGGGGTTTTTTTTTTGTTTAAGATTGAACGCATCAACATTTGCAACTATTCAAATTTCAATTTTTAAATATTAAATGCACTTTTTAATCATTTTTAAATGTCGGAATTTTTTAAATAAATAAAACGTACATTTGAAAGTAAAAAATTAAACTATGGAAAATTTGCAAATCTATATGAGTTCGATCTCTAACAAAAAATTTAGTTGAATATACTATCACAAAAAACGACTGAGAGATTTTTGCCCGAATTTAACCTTCGATCCCCTATAAGCCCATGCATAGTGAAGCCTGGCCTTAAGCCCTATTTACCTACCATAATTTACTTCAGAATGTTCGATACTGGCTATCAAACCCCTTAATTTCCGAGATGATTGAGCCCTATTAATGTTTTGTTACTATGAAAAGAAATTTACAATTAATTAATTGTGTCGTTTTCAGTGGCTGCGGAAAAAAAGAAATGTTTTTTAGTCGGCGAGACTGTTATTGTTTCCGGGCTGAAGTTTCCTTGCAAAATCCTTTAAAATACCAGCAGAACGACGAGGATTCCAAAACTCTCCCAAAGACAAACACATTCTCGAGTAGACTGTAATGAAATATAACAATCCGAAATAAAACTTCTGAGGTAAGTGTATACGTAACCAACAAATGAGGAAACAGGCTGTAAGCCGAGGAACTGAGGAGCCGTCTGCCATATTGGTTGGCGTTAGAACTAGGCTCGGGCACGACGACCAGGGGCGACGATTTACTCATTTTATTATTGAAGTTTATTTACACACAGAATATGCTTATAAAGATTTAGATGTGTGATCTATGTAATGAAAAGTATTATGTACATAGCAAATTGCAATATGTAATACAGCCAATAAGTTTGTGCAAGCCGTGGGGCGTGGCTGTTTACTCTCGTAGTGCCAGTAGACAAACTTATAGAACGTCGCCATGGTGTGTGCCTGCCTACAATCGGAACACCAGTCCCCTAACATACTGAACGTCGCCATGGTGTGTGCCTGCCTACAATCGGAACACCAGTCCCCTAACATACTGAACGTCGCCATGGTGTGTGCCTGCCTACAATTGGAATACCAGTCCCCTAACATACTGAACGTCGCTATGGTGTGTGGCTGCCTACACTTGGAGTGCCGGTCCACAAACTAATTTGACATAATCGTGGTGCGAGGATGTCTACACTTGGTTCGCTATTCCACAAACTTACTTAACGTCGCCGTTGTAGGTAGGTACAGGTCCCACTAAATTATTAAGATCATAAGGTGATTTAAGTTAATGTTGCTATGGTACTAAACATATGGTTGAACATACTTGATAGAGCCTTCTGTGATAGATCTTGACGAGATCTAAATAATGCAGTTTAGAGTTCCAGATCTTAGTTACAACAAAACAAAAGAATTTTTGTATAATTTAAGTAATAATGAAATATTATTCATTTCTTGATGTTCGAATTAACCTATATTGAAAATTATGCACTGCAAAAGTATAATAATTTTATAACACCATAATCAGTAAAATAATCTGTGTAAACAAATAACCGTTCAGTGGAACAGTTGGGTGAAGTAAGTCTTGGTTCGAGTTAGACTTGGGTGGCATTACTCTCGGGTGTAATTAGCCTTGTATGGAGTCGGTCTTGGGCGGAATTAGTCGTGTGTGGAGTAAGTCTTGGGTGCAGTCAGTCGTTGGCAAGTATTGCTAGTCGGTATGGATCTCGTTCTGACCAGCTAATAATTGACAATTCTATGGACTGGTATTTTTTTTTTCCATTTTTAAAGTTCAATGTCATTGGGGTCAAGGTCATAACCAATATGGTGGCAGAATTGATAGGTCCTTTGTCTGCAAAATCGATCATGAATACACTAGCGTCATCTAAGTGTTGAAAAAGAAAACAAATGACAAACGAAGAAACAATGGTGGCTGAAGTGGATTTTACAGAATGAGCAACTGTGTGGGGGAGGGGTATGTTAATACAATGGGACTGACTGGAAGGTGTCAGTCGGCTGCTGGATGTTATGCTGAGGAAACCATCGAAATTGTAAGGTTTTTAATTTTTTTTTAAATAAATTATTTAATAGATTTATTATAAATTTATAAATATATTTTTAATATCTTTAAAACAATTTTGTTTTAATTTTGGAGGTTTTTATTTTGTCGTTAATTTTTGAAGAATTTCGTAGTTTCTTGGGTTCAAGGTCACAATCACGGGTTAAGGTCAAAGGTCAAGTTCAAGGTCACTTATATTCAATATGGTGTTGGATGGTGTCATAACATGGGGGCTAGTCGGCTACGGTCCCCCGGCCCCCCTAAACAAAAATATCCTCTATTAATTTTTTTACATAAGTTTATACAATAAATTGTATTAAATGTAATTCATTTTTTAATGTTTTAAATTTTTCTTGGGTAATTTTTTAGAATTATTTGGAAATTTTTGGATTTAAGGTCAAAGATCAACGGAGTGAAGGTCAAAGATCAATGTGAAGTTCACCGACATCCAACATTGCGGACACAATGGCCACCGGCCAACCGGAATGACAGTATGAACAGCTCCGGCGCTCCAATCCTAGATCCCGTAATGTACAAACCTTCGAAATTTTATTTTAAAAAAACTTTTAATTATATATTTTATAGAGTTGTATGTTTTTTTTTTTTTTTTGGTGGTGGATTTTAAGGAGAACTTTGCGATTTTTTGGGTTCAAGATCAGTTAATGCTATGGGCACTGGGTCTAAGGCAAAGTTACGGGTCAAGATCAAGGTTACCCAGACCCAACATGGTGGTGGAGTGACGTCACAACATGGCGGGCGTTTGGCGCAGGACCCCCACCCCCTTCCGACAGATCGAAGATAATCGTTCCACTTTATGCCGGGACATTGAAGTTCGCTAGGGATCAGTTGAAATAACTGTTTAATCAGTAAAATATACCAGTAACCAAAATGATCAGTAGAAATTTGCTGATTCAAGTGTAACAATTTCTACATATCTGCAGTCCAAATTCTCTGATTTGGAGCAGTTTTAGCTCTTTCGATGTTAAGAGCGTTTTTCTTATGTTAAACATATAACACAAACAAGTTATGTTTAAATAAAGCAGTTCCTTTTGACACTATGAGGGTGGAACTCAAGGCAATTTATAAGCTAGTCTCTTGTAATTCACCACTGCAGCGACACCGGGTACTGCCGCGCGCCAGCTCTGAAACCCTGGCAGGAATGCGACCTTGGAACGATAAGCCAGCCACGCCATACGACTGTACTATCGTACAAAGAAAACATTCACTCACCTCAAGTCAGCGGGGTCCCTAATAGTGAACCCGGATTTTCTTGTTCAATGCTTGAACTGCACGTGCCTGATGCACTGGAGATCTCAAGCTTCTGTACGTGACCACAGTACCCTTCACAGTCGATCTTGGTTACACTGTCCTACATATGACTGCGGGAGGTTAGGAGCAAGCTTCTCGGTAACCCACTTTATGAAATTAACACTCTTCATTTGGCAGTGATAGTCGCCACTGGCAGTGCCGGCTTTATATACAGGGAGAGTATTTTCGATAAATCCGTTAACACCCCCAGCGTGTACTACAATTAATCGGTTACCCGAATTCACATTAGCTTGTATGCCAAACACTTCTTCATATTGCCAAAATTTACCAAACGTTAAATTACCGTCTATCCATGTCACGTCTACGTAGATAAGTTGTTTCCCATTTTGTCTGTGCTGTTTCAACTAGATATTCGTGGCGCCAAGATACGGTGTGAAGTCTCTCAATTAGTATCTTCCTGTGACTTTGCGATTTTTTCCGCCGAAAACGTAGTTGATTTACCACCTTACGCAACGAAGTATGCGACCACGGAAAGTCTATTTTCTCCTTTACCACGGGTAGTAATTTTGCAATGGTAGGGACACGTTTTTCCTGAATATAAAAATCCTGAATCGTCCGCCGAATTACACATAGATCAAAGACATCAATATTGACGACAGAATGTTCCGGCCTAATTTCCGTTGTTTGCCCGGCGTGTGCAAGCTACCGCCCTCCCCTCTGTTATCTAGTTCTTTCTGTTCCTTCCGTATCTTTTTAATTAACGTCTGTGACACTCCAGCGTAGTCTGCAGCTCTTGCTGTCGCCTGGTTTACTGCGAAAGCATAATGTTTTTGTTTCGCCTCTTCATCACACTTTGCAATCATATTATTAGGATTCTCCGGCCCTCAGAATGCTCGACGGTATTTTTCTTCCGGGCAGACATAACACTCGCAGCGGCGATGTTCACGACACTTCTGAGCTAAATGTGTTATTGCGGATAGTAAATGTGTGACCACGCTTCACTGTCTTGCCTTCCCCTTTCCTCATGCCCCGCGGTCACAGAGGTGGCGCGCGGACAGTATACTGGCCTCTTGTGTCCCCACTAACAACCATTTTATTGGTCTACATGACACCGGACATGTTTACTGTGCTTTACAATATTGGCTATTAGCTGGTCATCAGCTGTATGGGCAAGCAGCAACTATTTCCTCTATAAAATGTTATTTGTATATGTAAAGGATTTGCAATGAAAACACCCTTCTGAATGATTATGATAAGAATTAATGTTTCTAGTCAGGGAAATTATTGGCACTGGGCAGAAGTATTGTTTTAAGATCCTACCAGCCAATAACGGTACAATGGCACTACATATATACGCGCGAGTTTTGTTTTCAAGGGCAACGAAATTTTGGAAGTAACGTTGTTTAAGACTTCACTCGAACGCAGTCCTGAAAGTGTAAAAATAGAATCTTGTGTTTTATTTTTACGGAAATTAGCGTGGGTGGCATAATTTATCTAAATGTGGAGGTGGGGGTGGAGTAGCTTGTGCAAGGCAGCGAGAGGGTACCGATGAACCTAGCCTCCAATAGTGTGCTGAAGTGGTTGTCATATAAGCACACATAAAAGGCTCTATAGGGACGTAGCAATTTGCAACTCAAAGTTATGTAGAGCACAACAGTATAAAATGGGAGTAGTTAGAAATAATTCCTTCTAGCGCTGGGGATTGGGGATGTGGAGCCAGGGAGCTTGAGTCCACATACACCGAAGCGCGGCCCTGCTGTTTGTTCCAGTAGCTCCTGGCTGATGACTGCATCGTGGCACTGACTAGCAAGATGGCGCCTGGGTCTCATCCTCACTGAAATTCAAAATGGTGCCCTAGTCCCTGTGACAAATCCCCATGACAGGTATTTATCTCTCTACTAGCAAAATATAACACATGGGCTCCCCACACCGAATTCCCCCTGCCCTACTGACCAGCAAAATGACACCCACACTGGCTCCCCCCCCCAACTGGTTCCTCCCTGCTCTGTCAATCTGGTCGCAATGTCTAGCAAAATGGCTACCAGTGCACTGTATAGCAAAATGGCTGCCTATGTACTGTATATAAAAGTACTTTCAATGCACTGTCTAGCCAAATATCGGCAAATGAATGGTCCTATATAAACTGTCATCTTGGAAGTCGTACTGACTATCGAAATTAAGTGTTCTCCCCACTAACTTGGTAAAATTGCGGTAATGGGGAATAATGCCAAAGTATCCAGCACTGACTAGCAATATGGAGGTGACCAGCACTGACTAGTGGCGGCCAGCAGCAGAACCACTGACCAGTGGAAGATTCCGCCATCTCACTGACTAGCAATATGGCTGCCTCCTATCACAAAGCCCCGTGCCAGAAATTCCTATTGCAAAGCCCTGTGTCAGCAATCCCTATCGCAAAGCCCCGTGCCAGAAATACCTATCGACTGTTCATATGTGAGTGTAAGGTGAATGTTACTCGAGGGCTGATTTGCCACAGTTTGTTTGAAGTGCGTTTGTGATGGTTGGTCATGTCAAATTTCATTAAGAAGCTGAACTAATGATAGACATGTAGGACATATGTGCGTTTAGGATAAGTATAATTTATATCTGGCCTATGGTAAGTTAAGATAGGTTAAGTTATGTTAGTTTGATAGACGGTAAGAATGTTTGTATTGCAGTGTTGGTCTGTACTATAAAAGTTAATTAGTACACTTGGGTTGACATAGATGGTATGTCGGGTGGTGTGGTTAAATTGAATTTTTCTTTAGTTATAGGATATGGGTGTGTTGGGTGGTCTGGTATGGCTTGGGATATAATGGATGGTGTGGTGGTATAGTGACTAGTATATATTTGGCTGGTGTCGACCAGTAGAGTAGAAAGTATGAGCAGTAAGTACTTTTTTTGGTAAGGTCAGTGTAACAAATCTCCTACATGTAAATAAAATGCTTAAAAATTGGATAAGTTAATTCTGAGTAATAAATTAAAAAATGTTTGGAAATAAGTCTGGGATAACAAAAAAATATATTATATGTAGGTTAAAAAATAAATACTTAAAATGTTAAACTTAAAAATAAAACTTATTGCTGGCGTATGTAAGTCTGATGTTGTTCGGTAGAGTAGATGGGATGCATTAGTTACAGTGGGTAAAACATTGAATGTTAAGTTGCCTGCTTGCGAGTAAATAAGTAGCTGGGTTCATTTTATGGAGCTGTTTGACAGTGGCAGTCGTAAATTTATTAATGGTGTTATTCGATTGGTTCAACGTCAATATAATGTCATTAGGCTTGCATATTAGTATATTACAAGGAGTAGGGAGGTAAGCTGAGAGGCTTAGTTTGACAACGGTAGTCGTGAAAGGTGGAGCATCTCGGCTAGCTTCTACAGTCGACATCATATTCAGTATCGGTGATGTCTTCAGACAATCCAAAGCTAATGGGGCCTACGGCAGTTCTATCGACGTCTTCGGGAGTGGTACCAGCAGTGCCACCGACTTCTTCAGCAATGATGTCCACATCCTCGTCGACTTCTTCAGACATGGTGACGACAGCGTCATTGACCTCTTTGGGTGGGCCACCTACAGCAGCTCCATTGGCATCGCGACCCAAGCCAACAGTGTCAAGACTTCGATACATGTACTGCGATGAAGCCTTTGCGAACAACAGTAATGTTATACGACACAAAAAGCATCAATGTAAGATGAACCCTCTCCTCATGGCATACAGGTGTTAGAAGCGCCTTCGTCTGTTTGCTCGTGTTGACAAACTAGACCAACATTAGAAAATATGTAAAGGGCTTGTTCCTCCACCAGCAAAACCAAAACATGCATTGTCGCCACCACAAACCAGTGATGGATTTACATGTACTGCTATGTGTAATGATGATGTAAACATGTCATCGCTACCTTGTACAGTAAGAGATGATACAATGAAGCTGCCATCGGTAAGTGAGGATGTGCATATGGACGGTATGGACAATTCGCTGTCGATATCGGGTCGATCGTGTCGCTGCTGTGGAACGATCTTCAATAAAAGCTGTCATACACGTAGGCACGAGAAGAGTGGTAAATACACGAAAACAGGATTGGCTTATTTGACTCTTGGCTGCCACAAGTGTGGTCGTATGTTAATGTGTTATGAAGTAAATGGCGTTACAGACTATGTCAAACGTGAGATACATAACCTTCAGGCAAAACTATGTTATGAGTAGTATGATAACCATTTCAAACAGTGTATATCTCGAGTTCGAAAACCTGTCCATGTTCTAAGCAAACCTAATGCCAATGGATTTTTTCTGAATCAATCTGTATTCAGAGGCCTTCTGAAAGATTTCATTGCTCCAAATCTGACAGCTTCGTCGTAAGATGTTTGCTCGTTCCTGTGAAGTATGAAACAAAATTTAATAAACCAACTTACAGAAGAGATTGAAAAACAAGGGTCTCTAAAATGTAATTTATGGATGGAATGTATCTACACGAAACCAGAACCGAACCTCAAGACCCATAATGTGCTACTTTGTAATGTATACGACATCGAAAAGAGTGTTGACGATAAAATACAAAATGTATGTTGCGAGGAAGAAGAAATGACGATGAAGGGCTCGATCTGGACACTTGATTCGGTGAATCATCTGCAACTGAGAACGAGTGCATACCATCCTCTTACGAATTAATGTGATGTATTCTTCTTGTCTTAAAAAAAAAAATCATCGCAAAGAAATGTTTTTATGTATGTAAAATTTTGAAAAATAAATGTATATTTTAAATATTTGTGAGTTTTGTTTTAAAACACCCCCTTTATAATTTTTTTAAAGCTCGCATTTAATATTAGTGTAGGCCTGCCAACTAATTAACCAATGCGAAAAATTGGGTTTGGGGATGACTTCTAAAAATTTTAAGATTTTAAAATACATTTTAAGATTTTTTAAACATTATTTCTCTTAATTCCAAAATGGTGGTCCTGGCATTTGATTACATAATCAATATGACATCACGATCTTATGCACCCTGAAAAGTTAAGTCCAGTGGCATATACCACTTATTACTAACGCATTTAATTTTTTTAATTATAAAAATATATTTAAATATAAAATATGATTTTTAAAATAATTTTATTATGACATTATGATCATATCCTTCTCGAAAAGACGAAATGCGGTGATGCATAACACTTAATACTCACACCTTAAATATATATTTTTTTAATATATTAAAATTTAAAAAAAATTGATTTCTAGAGTGAAAGGTACACACCGGTACGCTCTCTTGACCCAAAATTCGCCTGGGTCACAAGTCCGCCTTGCCTGCTCCGGCTGAATGTGGCCTTTTATGGGGAGGATTTTTTTTTTTGGAAATTGGTAAACATGGAAATTTTTATGAAAAAAAGGGAAATTTTGAGGCGTTTTAAAATTAAAACGTACGATTTTGTGCGAAAATAAGCGATTTTGGGGGAAAAAAATTTCAAGATTGCGGCCGTGGCTCCGGTTCCGAATTGTGAATCCTGTGCCACCTATCTCCTCTGCCTAGTACTAACAATTTATTTTTTCAATTGTTGTTAGTGAAAATCACTTGTGTATAATATTCATAATAGGAAGTATGACTTACTATATCTAATTATCTTGTGCTATTTCAACAAATAAGGAAACCAGCAATAAGTGTTCCATTGTAGAAAAGATAAGGTGGCAGATTAGTGATCGCTAGTGTCGCTAAATTTGACTAAATTATGGCGATTTCCGTTGAATTCAAATGAATATCACTACTCCTGTCGCCAGTTCATACGGCTCTTTTAGGCAGTGCGCTCAGTAAGATCGTTGATCCGACTTTGAAGAGCTCCCTTCTTGGTTATTTAGACTTAAGGTGGTAATCACACTTTAGGTATATCATCGTTTGTAGGGATGGTCGATTCTCCTAACCAGAATTTTTCTTTTGTGACCGGCCAATTGATGTAGGGAGATCCCTACTTGAGGGAGATCCAGGCGATATCCATACTGTTTTGAGCAGTGAGCAAAATTACTGTCCTGGACAGACAGTAGCCGTTATAAAACTACCCCTGGAGAATCACAGGCGCTACTGAGTGTCAATACAATGAGACACTGATAGTGCACGACAGCGTCTGGGCAGCTGGTCCATTAACGAGGAGAAGAATGCGCTGACACTTTAGATCGGGAGGCTAGTATTTTCACTCGAGACTGAAACGTAGTTACTTCGTGTTATCTGTGTGTTGACAAGATGTGTTGAAATATTCGTAGCAACTTGAAACTTTAATCTGAATCTCTGGTAACATTCAGTACAACAGCCATATCTGTGGCAATCCATCTCATTGACTGCAAAAACGAAGGCTCCTTGGATAACAACGAATTTAAACTTATCATTTATTGCGTCGAAGTTAAGCACAGAGATACCGTTAACGTGCTGTAATCTGAATGTAATTGTACCAAAGTTGGTGCATAAGGCTTCAACAAAGGATATTTTGTCTACCAATCGTTTTAAGTGCTTTTTGGTTATACCGTGCACTAACAGCTTCGAAGAGGTATTATTTATATAAGAGTAAAGTTTTTCATAAAAAAAAGTAAATGAATTTCTGATGATTTAAGTTTATCATTTTCTCTACATACAAAATTAATTTATTTCCTATATTTTTACAAACAAAAGTTTAAACAACTTTGTAAAAACGAAAGGAAAACTGAAGGAATAATGCTGTCACGAACGCGAAAAGAATTATATGCCGATCATAAACCAGTGTTTGGAGATCGTTTAATACTAAAAATTTAAAGCTGCCGGGAATCGTGTTTGAAAGTCAAGCAATCTTCGAGATCAGTCAATTTATTTCATTAGACTTCCTTAAATTTTTTTATATAAATGTTTCCAATTCTAATTAGAGTGACATGAAAAAACACTATAATTTTTATATTTTGCTCATTTACACGACGGTATGCTAATCAGGTTTTGGAACGGGCAGAATATGCATATAAATCGTTTACGCAGGGTTCTAACCTGCAAAATAGTAGCGTGAAGGAGGTTGTGATATGCGAACAGAATTTTCTGAGAGGAGGGTAAATGTGATACTTGCATGGCAATATAGAGTATGTATTCTTCGAAGTCTAGATTTAAAATTTTTGTAAACAGCGACACTGTCACGAAGATTAAAGCTGAGGAAGAGATATATAGTTGGGAACGGTGTACCACTCAAATTAATTAATTTAACAACAAATGGCCTGGAAACAACATATTCTGGCTAAAAGATTACAAAATCTTTAAAAATAAAGTATTAACATTCCAGGTACAATCCATTGTCCATGTTAGTTAATAAGCCACACATCATCATAACGTAACTCTTATTTTCTGCTGTGGCGGGTGTCACAGCGTCATCTCGAAGTCAAAACTGAGGGTAGCGAGGTGATTCCGCGCAAGCGTCCAGTTTCACACAGGCACGTCATTCCATGCACGTGTTCTGTAAACCCGTCGGAAGGTAAGTCCTTTCGACCACGAAAGTCTGCTGAAATCAAGAGCAGGAATCAACCGTCCGGAAATCGCGTGCGGCCCAAAGCCCCAGGGCCAAACCTTCCCCTCGAACTTGCTGGGCAGATGGCCGGCCCGGCGAGCGCCAGGGATCGCGTGGGCTAAAAGTCAAACGGTGACCGGGGACCGGGTGGGTGGGACGGGTCTGCAGCAACCGCAACTTCTGTTGCCGTGGGTGTGCGGGACGATGGTTGCCACGGGTCCGGCGGCCAGCGCAAGACAAACACGACGCTCGTTCGGGAAAGAGGGTGGGTTCGGATGAACAGGCGAAGGCAGTAGCATCCGTTAACTCCCACCCCATCCCCTATCACTCCCCTCCCAACATCACAGGCAGCAACCCCGAGGCGAGTACACAACCCCGGCGTGGTTCAGCTTTTTCATACCCGCCGGCGAGGTCTTCCTCGGACAGCTGGCGTGCCGGCTCCAAGGCGAGTTTATTTGTACACTGCCGAAGTCAATATTTGACCACACCACCCCCTACCCACTCGCGCGTGTGTGGTCAACCCCGCCATTACGCAGGAGTTAATTATTAATTTCCCAGCCCATCATCATTTCATATGTGTGTTGGGAAGGGGAAGGGAACATGCCCCTAAATTATCATAGCTTAAATATGTATCCGCGGAGTCACAGCTTCGCGAAATTAATATTTTGACATGTTTATAACCGAAGGGCTGCGAGTCTCTGATAAAAAGTTTTTGTGTCACTAAACAAGCGGTTTGTATATTCATCCTCTTTCAACACAATTAACGCAAAATTCATTTCGAGTTTATGAGGATAGATGCCTGAAGTGCTGTATTTATCAACTACTCGCTACAAATTCAACTAAATAAATAAAATTTACTGCAAAGCATATGAAAATATATCTGTTTGTTAGCGTTCCTACCGACTTTTCAATATCATTTGTATTACACAGGCAGCAATATTGACATACTTTTAACGACATGAATGTTAATTGTTGAAATAGTACAAGATAATTAGATCTAGTAAGACATACTTCCTATTTTGAATTTTATACATAAATAATTTTCACTAACAACAGTCGAAAAAAATAAAATGTTAGTAGTAGGCTAAGGAGAGAGCTGGCACAGGATTCATAATTCGGAACTGGAGCCATGGCCGCCATCTTTGATTTTTTTCACAATATCGCTTACTTCCACACAAAATCGTACGTTTTAACAAAAAAAAAAGCCTCAACATTTCGTAACTAGGCAACAAACATAGTAAAGACCATATCACTCATTTGCTGCAATAATTACATATCTCAAAAACGGCCACTTTTGAGTTACGCGTGCAGAGATAACAGTTATGATGTACACTTTGTACTGAAAGAGTGTCATAACTGTGCTTCTACAATTCGCCACTAGAGAGCATGTTGTCTCACGCCTTCCTCTGTGGTATTTCCGAATAATGCTGTTAGCAACAGTGTCACATGTCAGTTGAGCTGTCTTTACGAGCGTAAACCGTTGTCAATTTTCTACAAGAATAACTTATTTCATTTTTTGACGATATTCGGGCAAAGATAAATGAATTATTTGTTTTAATTTGATCACCAATAGTGTTATTTTGGTTTATAATGTTATGCAGTAAAATATGTGGAAGAATAATCGCAGCCACATTTGTGAGTATGACGTTGTTGTAGCAAACATGTAGCACAGCTATTGTACACAATTTTTTGTTTAAAGTTATTACAACTAACACTTATGTAATACATCGTGATGAGTTTAATACTGTGTGGCAAAGTGATGTTCTTGCATTTAATATGTACACGAAATTTAAAAATATGTGTATACCATTAACAGTTATGTCATTCTTGTTACTAATCACCTGATAAAAATCACAGATATTTTATAAATGTGCAGTGGGTTAGGATCCTAAAATGATTAATTTAGTTACTATTTCGTGGTATCTTTATCGCAGGTTACTTACCATGAGTGACAGTGGAAAAATAATAGTGACTTTGCCTGAGTGTTATCAAACGAGAAGAAAGAGTCTCTTGATTGTGGACAGAGTGCAGAAATACCCGTAACCAGCGATCCGAACAATCAAAATACCATGCAGCATAATGTAGTTTCAGAAATTTGTCAATCAAGCTCTGGATCATCCTCTCCTTCGTTTTCATGTGATTGTTCGTACTCTTCAGATTCAGCGAGCAGTGTCTCATCCAGTGACTTATACTCCGAAGATTGTGATGACGATGTAAAATACAATACATACGTACCGGACAACAACAGTGGGAGCGACAGTGATGAGAGGATTGTATCAGCTTCTTCTAGTGTAAATGTCACTGAATCGTCAAACCATAGGCTTTCCCTTTCTACAAACAAGGGTGTTCCTCTAAGTCCTGTAAAAAGGGCAATCAAACGAAAAAGGGATACAGAAAAAAGAAAACGAAATGTGCTGAAAAAGGCTAGGAATAATGGAAAGGCTTATGAAATGCACACATTAAGAAAAAAAAGTCCTGGAAGAAAGGGCAATTAAACAGCCATGCAGTGAGAAATGTAAATGACAATTCTCTACCAAGTTTTCAGAAGAAGATAGGAAGATACTGTTTTCCACTTATTGGGACTTGGGAGATTTAGAAAAACAGAGGCAATACATTGCAAACTCTATGATGATTATTAAACTAAAGTACCGTTATGTTGGTGTGGGAAGCACAAGAAGTCCATGTAAGCCCAACAATGCTTTGTATTTCCAGACAAGACCAGAAGTAATGGGCGTGTAAAGTATTTTTCAGAAACATGTTAGCTATAAATAACCGCCCAATTTGTACTGTGCTGGAAAAAATTAATAAGGTTGGAAATGTGTTACTGGAATCTGATCTACAAGGAAAACACGGGAAACAGAAGGCAGTTGATCCCATAATACAAGAAGGAAT
Source organism: Dryococelus australis (assembly GCA_029891345.1). Taxonomy (NCBI): domain Eukaryota; kingdom Metazoa; phylum Arthropoda; class Insecta; order Phasmatodea; family Phasmatidae; genus Dryococelus; species Dryococelus australis. The sequence goes on from CM056997.1 coordinate 81,212,562, forward strand.
CAAACAACACATTGAATCGATCCCAAAGATTGTAAGTCACTACCTACGTGCAAATACATCAAGACCTTTCACTGAAGGAAGCAAATCGATCGCCGACATCGATAAAGTGTATGTGGATAGCTGCACAGAAAAAAAAGTTCAATTCGCCAATAACAATTTGTTTTAAAGAGTGTTTACACATGATTTCAACATTTCATTCTATGTGCCGAGAAATGAATTGTGTGATACCCGTTCAGCTTTTGATAATGCAGTCAACAGTGAAAATACAACACAAGGGAAAAATGTGACAATCACCTCAAGGAAACGGACTTATCGAGATAAGAGAAAAATAATGACGATAAATAACAAAGCAACTGTAGCTGTGTATGACCTACAGGCTGAGATGCAGCTACCTAAAGTGGATTTGTCACACTTTTATTACAAGTCTAAGTTAAATGTATTCAACTTCACAGTCTACGATTTAAAAACAAACACATTCGAATATTACATGTGGGATAAGGGAAACGGCCACTGCAGTGTCAATGAGTTGGGATCATGTGTGCTCCAATATTTGATGAAGATGACATCAAAAAAGGACGCAGACGTATTTTATTTCAATAAATGTGCCGGACAGCAGAAAAATAAATACATGCTTGCGATCTATTTATATACTGTAAGGTATCTGGGAATACTATCAATCTGCCACAAGTATTTGATCAAGCGACACATGCAGAATGAGGGAGATTTTGCTCATTCACTAATAGAATGGCAAATGAAACATATGATCAAGAGTGAAACAATGTATACTCCAGAATATTTCATTTCTGCCATTCGATTAGCAAAAAAGAAAGGAGAGCGCTTTCGTGTAAACGAGCTATGCTATGAAGATTTTTATGACATCAAGGCTATGGCTAACGACATCGGTCCTCCGAACATGAGTACCCTGAAATTGTCCGACACAAAGGTTGTGAACATGTTTTTTTAAATAAATACTCATATGCAGAACAATTAAAGGATGCATTGATTATCAGGAACAAGCAAATATCTGAGGAAACCGACATCCTATTTCAGCCAGCCTTCTTTACCAGACCAGGGATTTCTGAGAAGAAATAAAATAAATGTAAAAAATTCTTTAGAAATAAACTTTTATTTCTAAATGCACTAAGACGAGAAAAATGTTTATAATATTTACACAATTTGTAGAACTTGTAAGATGTCGTTGAACAGCCGTAATAAACATTACTACAAATTAATATGTTTGCATCGATTTATATTTAGTATATAAATGCTTGGCGCAATGTAGAACGCATACCTTATTTGCGTAAGAGTAGTTAGCACATAGCTTGAATAAGGCTCTTAATTATTCACAATATAGAACGTATAACACATTTTCGTAAGCATAGGAAGAACATATAATGTATAAAGGCTCTTGACTATTGGTGCCAAGCTTTTATATACTAAATATAAATTGATACAAACATATTAATTTGTAGTAAAGTTTATTATGGCACTTCAACCACATCTTACAAATTCTACAAATTGTGCAAATATTATAATTATTCTTCTCTTTTTAGTGCATTTATAAATAAAATGGGTTTTAAGTTTTTTTCATTTATTTTATTTTTCTCTTTCTAGTCTCCCAACATGTGTTTGTATCACGAATATGGCTTTCCCTTGCTAAGAAAGATCCCCATGAAGTATTGTGATCGACCAGTAGTTCGCATTCATTCCAATACGGGACATACTGTAGGAGCAAACTATAATAATAGTTTTCAGAACCATCTGCCGCTACAAAAAAAGGCGCATGCACAACAACAGCGACACTTCAAACCCCCATTGTATTGTTACTCAATTCTGTAAAACAAACTCGATACAACGTTTACTGCATATAGTTGTAGAGTTCCTATGGCCACCTTCGGGCTCCATAATCAGATCAGCTCGTGTGGTACCTTCAGATTGTATTGTCATGAGAACTACATATGTATGCCAAATTTCAGCTCAATTGGATAGTGGTAAGTGGTTTAAAATCGACTTGCAATATTTCACCTGAACGTACTAACAAACTAACAAGGCAAGTTAAATAAAAGCTTGTAAAACAAGATCTTCTGGTTCACAAGAACCTCATATCCAAATATTACAAGTCGTTTTACACAAATCTGTAATGAGACAGGCTCATGTGACTGAAGTTATATGTGCCAAATATTTCAACATGTTTCTGATTTTTGAATAATTGTTCTTTTTGACACAATAGAAATCTTGACAACATAATTACTTACTGCTTTACTCATTTGCTATCAAGAGTGTAACTCTTCTACTTATGATGTATATTTATGGACGTTATGGCAACAAACTGTCATAAGTCACAATGGCAACAGATTTTATTTTTTTCCTTTTTCTGATATAGTTACTAAATCTTACGTGACACGTATTTTTCTTTGTAATATAATGTAATTTCATATAAGTATACCCACTAGGCATTTTATCGTGTGCATTTCATGAAATTACAAATTTGATAGTTTAAAATGCTCCTCCTGAAAAAGTACATTTTTTAAGATATGTCATCGTTGCAGCAAATGAGCGATATACCATGCACTTTGACATCACACACTCGGTGGTTCACTTATATCTGCACGTATACAATGAACTTAAAATTCCTTAGCGGATTTTTGATTTGTACTTTTTTATGATGTTCAATCACGATTCGTTTTTATTTTATGTTTTAAAATCTGGCGAATATGTTGCAACTCTGTTAAAATACTCGTTCATCTTGAGATATATAACAGAAATGCTGGTTAAATAGAGTTTCAACTATTATAACATGATTATATTTTACCACGGATGAATGACACAATGAATTTTGACAATAAGTAACGAATGCTTTTATTATGTTTGTATTTTGAACATTCTCTAGTGTTGGAACGTAACTTCAAAGCTTGAGACTGTAATATAGATTAAAAGAACCCAAATTCCACGCTCCTTTACGAGACACAGTTGCGCGTCGTTATTTATGTACTAGGTATGTTGTAATCAACTGCACACAAACATTCCACGTCCCTTGCTGTAAACGTTTATCACGTCTTCACACTGTCTTCTGTAGCAGTTCTCCCGCTCATGAACACACTCGCTTTGTAGGCTCTTCATAGAAGACGAATTTTTCACTTGATTAAGTGCCTTAATGCTGAAACTAAAGCCTGGTAAATTGTTTGAGAGCAGTAATTCAGCACTTCTGTGATTGAGTTAACACTCTGACACTATCAATGGGTAAGCCAAGGAAGACAGACTGCAGTGCTAAAGATAACAATTAGAGAAGTGGGATAACATCCGCATATGAGATTTTCACCAAATAGCGGAAAGTAACTTTTATATTAATATATTTTTTAATTTGGAGTTAATTTGATCTGCCTTTCCTCGATTTAATGGTGATATGAGAAGTATGGTACTACTTCTTCCGGTTTGGGTTTTTAATTATTTTTCCAGAATTTGTGGAAATATAATGTGTTACCAAAGTTTATGACAGCTTTAAGCTTGTAGAAGACTGCTCATTCAATAAAACTGAGTCAAATATCTACAATTAATTCTTTGTGCAACATTGAATTAGTTTTATTGTATATAGTTCATCACCCGTGAGGTATAGTCATATTCATTTTTTATTATTACAGAAAATGAAACTTGTATATTTTGATAGTCTTCTGAAATTGACTGACTTCTTATCATTTGGCGCTATGATTCTGGCCGACATGCGGGAGAAACATGCGCAACGCCGATCAGGAGTAGTAGGGCATAGTTCCTTCATGGCAAGGATTCCAGTATGGGTCTCGGGGCTCTGGCTTCCATCTTGGATTCCGCCATGGTAGAATTTTTCTCTCAAGATAGTTTGTTTTGTTTTTACCAAAAAAATCGCTTGCTTTTACCCAAAAAAAAAAACACTTTTTTCTCTAAAAATTTTCCCATAAATTACCTTCAGATGGTTCCGGCCGCCATCTTGAATTTCCCATTTCCCCTTCAATTCTTCTCTTTTTTCCCTTATAACCTGTCCTTTTCACCTTGAAATCAGTCATTTTCCTTAAGAATTGCCCTAAAAATTCACTGTTTCCTCTACAATCTGCAAAAAAAAATTATAATAATTTTATTAAAATTTTAAAATTTCTTTAAAGCTTAAATAAATGTGTCTCAACACCTCGGAATTTTATTGATTATCCTAAAAAAACCTCTATCTGTCAAAGTTTAAAATAATATGTGCTTGCTTGGAAAGAGCATTTTAACAGGCTTGCACCTGCACACTGTCAGGTAATTGCATGTGTACGCGATTTGAAGTCGTTTTCCCACCTTATTAGTGTTGGGTAGCATAAGTCACCACATAGCAGTGTTAGCAGGCCTGCACCTGCATGGTGTCAGGTAACTGAAGTAAACATGCTCAATGTGTTTCACTTGTAATTGCTATTATAGAGTAATGCTGCTGTTTTGAAAGAAATGTGATGGCAGGAAACAGAAGAAACGCTCGCCTCCCACCAAGGCAAATCGGGTTCAATCCCCGGCCGGGTCACCGGATTTTCGCATGTGGGAATCGTGCCGGACGATGCCGTTGGTCGGCGGGTTTTCTCGGGGAGCTCCCATTTCCCCTGCCCCTTTATTCAGGTGTCGCTCCATATTCCCTTCAATCACCCTCATCGGCTCTCAAGACCTCGCTGCTAAGAGCCGCCGAAATCTCTTCACTCCCTCCCGCACTGACGCGTCGCAGCCGACCTGTGGAGACTGCCGTGGGGGAGGTGAGGTAGGGTCTGTAACATCTGCTGCCGACGTGACCATCCCAAGGTCATACGGCTGCTGCGTTGGCTGAGCTTGCCGACGCATTTATTGCAACCAATTAAGTGTATAACCAGGTGCATTACTCTAAAAACCAATTCAATTTAGCTTATGCACGTACTCAAGCAAGTTTCAAGAAAACGTTTCTTCATTTTTATAATAATTGAGAATGAGAGAAAGAACATTACTGGCTTTCCAGTATCACTTTATAAAAATCACAAGAATAAATTCGGAATAAATGTATGGTGTTATAACTAATTTTGTACAAGGAGTAAACATGATTTAGGGTTATATAGGGACCCCAGTTCGATTACTGGCCTGGGCATTGGATCATTTTAAACATTGTATGTGATTTTCTGTCTCTTTACGTGCTTATACACACCTTATATGTATACATTTAAGCAATATATATTGTTTAGGTGTGGCGTAGGGCCTCCAGTTCGAAGCTCGAAACAATATAAATATTACTTTATTCTATAGGACATAGAAAATAAATTTGCTGTTATTACCTATGCTGGGAAGTATATATAATAAAGGCGAAACGTAAGGTTTATAAGAATTATTCTGTAGCTGGAATGAAATATAAGGTTTTAAATTTTACTAATGGTACGCGGTTCTCTAAGCTCATTAGTGCAGTTCGTTCACTGTTTAGCAATCATGAGCCCTCTGTAACTTTTAAGCCATCTGTAACTATTAGGTATGGAGTAGGGACGCGAGTTCGAAGCCTGAAACTATTAACACAATATTAATTTTCTCTTGGTCTTAGAAAATATCACACGGTGTTTCACAAGTGATGGGAGCATTTACATATAAAGCCATGATACATGCTGATACCTCAGTTGCTGTTCAGACATTGGGAAGTTAACATCGATCTCGAAGCATTCTTTCGCTATACAGTGAAGATGAACTGTGAATACGAAGGCCTGCCTTTGACCTCAACGACCATGGAGACGCGATCTGCATCATTATAAACTTACGAGGCTTGGAATATTTCACACTTGAAACAAAAATTCTAACATACATGTTTATTATGGCGATCACGCCTATATATATGTAGTCACATCAAATGTGAAATAATATATATAGTACAAAATTTTTAATGTTTAACCCCTTACACCGATGTAGATTTTGTAAACTTGTCAAAATGGCCTTGCTAAGCAAGCACAGATATCATTTTAAACTTTGGCAGATGAAGGTTTTTTTCTAGGAAAATTAATATAAATCCCAGGTATCGAGATGCATTTATTTAAGTTTTTACACATTTTAAAATTTTTTTTTATAAATCTTTGTAATTTATTTTGTAGTTTTTAGAGAAATAAATAAATTCTTAGGGAACATTTTTAGGAAACAAGACTGATTTCAAGGTGAAAATAACCGATTTTAAGAGAAAAAAGGAAAATTATGAGGGAAAAATGCGAAATTCAAGATGGTGGCCGCGACCCTCAGAATAAAAATTCTGGGGAGTTATTTTTTTGCAGCTGGGTAAAATGAGAAATTTTTTAAAACGAAAAAAAAGTGATTTTTGGGAAAATTAATCGATTTCTGAAGTGATTTTTGGGTAAAAACAAGCGATTTTTGGATAAAAATAAGAGATATTTTGGGTACCAACAAAGGATTTTAAGAAAAAAATCCAAAATGGAGGAATTCAGGATGGCGGACATAGCCCCGAGCCCCATTCTTGAATCCTTGCCATGAGTGAACTATGCCCTACTATTATCAGGATATTATGATGGCTAGATGTATAACAATTTCAGGAAGTTTTATCATTTTTCTCATGAACATAATTTGCGAGTTTTCAAGCGACAATGGTATTGGCGTTTAGCAAATCCCCCCGTCAACTTGTAGTGTCAGTCTGCCTATTTATGCACTATAGATTTTTATAATTGCAGTTTTGTTCGTACTGTTGGGACTAATACTTTCGCCGTGTTCAAGGGCGTTATTTTATATTCCTAAGTTTCATTATTACTTTTACTTACTTGGTTTGGGCTGAAGACGTGTGTGCAATATATCTGCCTCTATGACAACGACGCGTTGCGATCAGTTTTTAGTGAACACCTCATTACCAGCTTTGGTCGCCACGTCGAGGAATCTTCAAAGCATATACTAGCTTCGCTGTAGTATATACGTAAGCTTTTATAGTATATAGATATGCTTTCCAATGATTTGAATGTAAAGTACTTTATATCGTTTGTACATGTCTTTGCTTTGAGGCACGCCGCTGCTAAACAGCTCAAACTTACCTTGCAAGTAACCTGATTGTATTTGTAATTTTGTGTGTCCCTTTTTAATTGATCATCGCAATACGAGTTTTACCTTATACGTTTAACGATTTCAGTAATATTTTTACATCAGATTTTAGTGACGTTTCAAGACTCACTTTACTCGTATTGTTAGGCCTACAGGCACTGGTTGAATTTCATTTCAGATTTCTACATTTTTTGTAAAAAACATGGCAAAAACACTTTCCAACCGGTACCGTGACTTCATATCGTGAATGTGATTCAGAAACATTTATTCGTTTGGTGTTACTATGAAGTATTTATTTTCATAGAAAATAATATCTTAGCAATTTTGTGGACTCTCCTTTCAGTTTAAATAAAACGGTACTCTTCGCATTCCTTTCCCCCTGCGTGCGTGGACTTGGAGTTGCCTACAAAACTCACACATTATTATTATTATTATTATTGACCATTAATACCCACACAAACACACTGCTTTGTCCTTTCAGCCCCCACTTGCTATTAAGCCTGTTGAAAAGTTTTTGGTACAGATTACACACATGGATACAATGTACACTGCTGGATAAACAAAAATAGCGCACGGAGAAGTGAGTGAGTGAGTGAAGTAATTTGTGCGGATTTTAACAGCGAGGTCTTGAGAGTCGAAGCGTACAGAGAAGGATGCATCTGATGGTAATGAAACTTTATAGAGGCAGTGTTACAGATGAATAATACGTATGATAAAAAACAGAGCAGCGAAAGATTTACGTGATACGACATCTGGTCGTCTTCTGTAGTGCGTCCCCCTCCCCCTCCCACCGGCACAGCGATACACGCTGGTCTGACGTGGAGTCCAGCAGACGCCGGATGTAGTCCTGACGCAGACGGACCCACCAGTGTTGCACGGTATGTTCCAAGTCCCGGATAGGTACTGTGTCATGGCGGCTGCTGGCTTTTCAACTGGTCCCATACATGCTCAATTGGGGACATGCGAATGGAGCGAGCAGGCCGTGCTAGTGTTTCGACATGACTGAGGCAGCCTGGGCGACCCGTGCCGTGTGCAATTGGGCGTTATCCTGCTAAAATATTGCAGTTGGACTACCAGCCATAAATGGGACCTCATACACATACCACTGGGCCGTCAATGTTTCTCGTGACACGACGAGGATATGTCTCTCCCCAGACCTTCATGCTTACTATGGGGGAAGTGTGCTGCTCGACAGCGAGAATGAGTGTGTGGCGTTCACAAGGGGCCCTCCACACCCGGACGCAGTGATCATCAGTCCCTGAAACGGAGCGCCATCATCACAAAACAACACAAATTGATCTGGCCTGGCACCATACTGTACAATACCCTACACCTACACAAATAAAATTACACTGATGCTATCACAACGCAGACACAAACATCAAACACACGATGGGCACCTCACGGAAACGACAACAACCGTCGGCCCCTTTGTCTCCGGAGAGGATGGTGGGGCGAGGGTTCAAGGGTGGATGTAGAAGAATTTAAATTTTGACATTTTAAAATTATAACATAACTTTTTTCTTAAGATTACAACAAAATATAATTTAAGCCTATATAATTTTATAATTTAAGTTGTTTTTAATTGTTATAAAGGGGCAAATTTTATGTTTCGACTATTTTCCAAATTTATTTTTAATTATAGTAACTAAGGCCAGTTATGGCCTTCAACTGGGTACTGGTGCCATTTTAATATGTTCTGTTATGGCCTCGCACCACTGCAAACGGAGTCACTGCTGTTGCAGAGTTAGTGGCAGTACAAGTAATGTCCACTGGGATAGCAGATTCACCTCCGCAAGGCGTCGGGAAATGGCCTACGGACACACACGCACCCCAACACGTGGACCAGGTCACCATAGGAATCATCCGCGCCTGGTGCGCGAACTGTCGATCCTCTCTACTGATAGTCGACCTCTTCCGCCCAAAGCTGGCCCTTCGTGTATGTGTGCCTTCACGTATCCACTGCTCGCAACAGCATCGGACAGTGTGGTCAGAACGATTACTCGGGAAGGGGGGGGGGGCTAAGGCAATCCACTGCAGTTTTCAGCTCGAATATGAGTCCTCTCTCGAAGTCAGTCAACTGGTTGATGCGACTTCTTTGGCGCTTTCCCGAGATTCTTCCTCACTCTGTACGCTTGTTTGGTATCGTCTGGCGGATCTCGCGTCAATGCGGCTTCGACTGCAAGCCAGTGTCTACGACCGCTGATCGGTGCCTGCAGCGCCACTACCGGGTGTGAAGTCAGATACAAACGCATTAACACAGGGTCATGTGCATAACACAACGTACTATCGATATTTACATCATTTCGTGGCTGACGCATGTTTCCTTATGTGGTGCGCGTTTTTCACGGTACGGCAGTGGATTTCCCTTTGTGAACCATCAACCAGGTGACTAGAGAGCTATTAATAACGACACTTAACACTACGGGCGATAAAAACAGGCTATATTGCAGCAGTTCTCTACATTGACTATGCACTCCTGGGTGTAAAATGTCAACGTAACACAGATCAACAAACTCAAAACCTCTTCCATTAAAGGACCAAGTATAGGAATAGAAATTAATGAACACATTAAAGATAATTGTATTATAAAATGCATTGTTTTATTGTTTATGTGCAGAAAAGTAAAATAAGAATAAAAATGTGCTACTATTTTACTGTGTTAGAAGCAGATATATAGTACATCACTAAACGTAACATTGGATATAATTAGAATAAACCGCGTACCACAGTTTGGGTTTTACCCTCAGCGGCATCTTCCTCTTGCATTTTGACAGCAGCCAACCTAGAAGTGTATAATAACAAACATTTCTATGTTTATGTGTTATGCCACTTTATTATGCACGTGTGACACCTCCTGACTTTGGTTGGTTCCGATTTACTTAATAAACTAAGCAACAGAATGCAGCATTTTATTGAATCAGAAAATCATTACCTACCCTGAATTAAATAAACACGTTCAGCCAGTGAAGTTAAACACCTAATACTTATGCCTCAGTAAGTTCCCGTTTTGAATTAATTAACCAATTAATGTGTTTCTTCATCAAATGTATTTAGGGGTAACGAATATATTTTCATATTAGTCAACTCTAGCACTCTTCACTGCTTCAAAATAATCACTTTAATAGTGCCTGGCGAATACTGTAATAATGTATGATCAGCAACGTTATAGAATTTAACAGACAGCCTTCCATTTTCGCTTTCCGTTTTAGCGGAAACGGTTCAGATTGTAATTCAATATGTACAAAACCTTTATATTGGGTCCAGCGAATGAAGTCATTCATTACACCATATCGCTGGAATAACAGAACATTTAAAGTTTGTGTGGAAACGGTTAGATTAGATTGTAACAACACATTCATAATACGTTTACATATGTCGGGTTCGGCAAAAAAGTTACCAGATCAATAACATTACTGAAAATAACGAAACAGTTTCCATTATTGCGAAAACGGTCGAGATTGTAACTTTTACATAGGGTCCGACAAGGTCACCGGAGCAGTAACATCAGTGATAATAATGTTATGTGTGGCAGGTCTGAGCCGCTGACCTTTACTCGCCGCGCGCGATCTGCCAGAAGAGGACAGAGTAGTTGGATGACTTATTGATGCGCGCGCTATCAGTTGCAGCCGGAGACGCAGCGGCTTTTCACAAAGCAATGTTTACAAAACGTGTGTTATGATTATCAGGGCACGTGCCACTCCCGAATTTGGGTATCGGGTGTCTTCGAGACATCTGAAGAATGCTCTGGATTACTGATCTCGTGTCTCTCAGCTAGACTCGGGGTGTGGCGAACTTTCCAGATCAAGGCCAGCGGCTATAAAAGACGTATCGGTCCTCCAGACCGGAAGTTGTCGAATGGATGAGTTTCAGCGATAGACGACTAGCGAGAAGAGAAGCACGCGGCGAGAGAAGCGACCAGGAGGAGGAAAATCTGCGAATGCGAAAATCAGAGCAGTGACGAGTACGACTGCAGGCTGGATGTGTTAATGACGGGAATGAGTTAATTGACAATAACCAAACAGAGATGTAAAGGTCATTAATTACAGTTGAAATAGACATTATATACTGCGTTCACTGTGAAATAAAAAGAGTAATAGTGGAGACCGAATATTTAATACTGTAAATAATTGCTCGTTGAATAAATAATAAATCAAATATAGTTCTTCTATTTTTTTTATTGAGACCCCCATCCCTCACTTACTCAGATACGCCCCGCAGAGGTCCATGCAACCGTAACAAAGCTAATTCCTTTTTAGCAGTTACTGGGTCAGTAACATCACTGAATGTAATAAAACACATTCGGTTTTTTGTGGAAACTGCATATATTGTAACGGAATATTCAAAATACTTTTACATTAGTTTTGCCTAATAACGTTATATAATAAGCAACTTTATTTAAATAAAATAAGTATTTCCGTTTTCTCAGTGACGTTATAAACTACTGTGTACAAATTATTCAAGAATACCTATCAGTGTGTCACAGGGCTAATTAACGTTATTGATGCAGCTTCGGTAACGATAGGTATAAGGTAGATAACGTATTGGAAAACACGGCGTTACTACCGTGTACTTCGTTAAGTTATCCACCCCTGGAATTAAGCACTACGAACGCATTCGAAAATGGAAAGGAAGTGGGGAGCATGAATACTTCTCTTAACTCTCTTCTCTGCTTGTTTAAGCAGGTTTTACACGTCGCAATATGTGTTTCGCTCTAGATTTCATACGAAAATTTTCGTACGAGAATGCCAACTAAATTTCGTTCGAAACGAGTTCACGCGCAGCTAAATAAGATAAGTACCTTCTCTTATCAAAAATAGTTGATAGCCCTGGTAAGAAAAGACTGTTCACGATAAAGTGAGCACCTTAGAAAAAAACCTTAGATAAAAGTCACTGTCCCTGCATGCATATATTTTAATGGGCGCACTGAGTGACATTCGCCCAGTAAAGTTGGTAACGATGGATTGAATGTAGTTCCATATCTTAACGTCGAATAAAAAGTGTTGGGTAACCATTTGTGATAAATTACAATGATTTATTTCCCTTTCTGCTTTTTAATGCACCGAAGTGTAAAACTGAGCAGGTTAGTAAAGTATTTACTTTATTAATAATTCCACAGTTTCACTTGACCGACGCACGAATAAAGTGATGAGGCTCATGGCAATCTTAATTTTACATATGACGGAAGAGTACACAACGTGTATACAAGTAAATCTTAAGCAGGGCTTTCAAAATTGCTCATTTTACCGTGAATAACCTATACAAAACAGCCATGATGTTATAATACAAAATATTAAGGTGTTTACTTCAAAAAGGCATGTGCTTCAAGTTATCTCGCCAAAAAAAAAAAAAATTATTTTTATTCTATTCCCAGCTCACTGTCTGAGCTGCAAACCGTTTTTGTAAATGTTATATTCCAGGAACGTTTTCTTTCCCTGTATTCCTCTTCGCACACCTCACAGTTTACCTCCATGGTTGGCGTAGAAAGGGCCACATGACCAGCATACGAGTACCATTAGGATCACAACTCGCATTGTCTTACTCGAAAAAAAAAAGAACGTGTTCTCTCTTCTCATTTAGGGCAAGATGTGCCTTGCACGCGATCTTGTGCAAGGAATTCTCGTGCAAGGTCGGCATCTCGAGCAAGTTTTGCACACATCTTTCATCGTGTGAAATCGGATACAGATGGTCCACTTCCTACAGAGTCTGACAAATAGTCAAACTTTAATAGAAACGAAGCACAATGACCTCGCAGGTGTCAAACTGTTGACCCGAAGTGTTCCCACCAAAACTCCGGTGCACTGGCACTGCATCCCACTATCTTGGGTATGAAGCCTAATCTACCAATCGTGTATATTAGAACCTTTTAAAGGCTGTTCACGATAAAATGAACACTTTTGAAATCAACCTTAAAAAAAACACTGCTCCTAACTGAATATATTTTAACGGGCGCCCTGAATGGCATGTTCCCAGTTAAGTTGGTAACGATGGGAGGGAAAGTAGTTTCGTATTTTAACGCCGAATAAAAATATTAAGGTAACAATTTCTACTAACTTAAATTATTTCTTTCGCTTTCTGATTTTGTTAGTACAGAGACGCGTAAAAATAGCAGATTTTCGAAATATTTACTTTTCTAATAATTTCACAGTTTCACTTGACTGACGCAGGGATAAAGCGATGGCGCCCATGACAATTTTAATCTTACATAAGGCGGAAGAATACACAACGTGTACAAAATTAGATCTTAATCAGGGCTTTCAAAAGTGCTCATTTTATCGTGAACAGCCTATACTAAGAATGACCTGCTGGAAAATGTAGTAAAATGATAAGTTAGGTGGTGGAAAATTTAGCGGCAATTCAGTAGGAATATGAATTTTGTTTGTTGTTTATCCCATTAGTATACCCTCGATTACAACTACATTCTTTAAAAAAGAAAACAAACTTGGAGTATAACTATCATATCAGAAAAGCAATATTGAGAGGGAATAGACTATTGATTCCGGAACACGCCCGTCGAGGGAGAAGAGCAATACAATACAAAGTCAAAGAAAAAACTGCAGAGACAAACGCTGTAGCAGAAAAAGACACAAGATGGAGGGAATCTAAAATTCACAAGCCCGGAAACACAGGGTTATTCACTTGTGTGGCTCAGGAGCAGAAGACAACTTTTCCCAGTACAAAATATCTGCAATGCTGAAAGTTTCCAAACTAGCAGAAGCAGACTATCACCTCCAACAATATCAATTCCCAACCAAGCCATATGTCATTCTTCGCCATTGAAAAATGTCTACAGTACCGTAATGCTACCCATAAAAAACATTATGTTTCTTCGTGCGTGTGGATGCTTGCGTGCCAATCTTTTATAGAAGATATTTTCACAGATTTTCATTTTTCATTCTCTTTCGAACAAAAGACGAGTAGTAAAGTAGCTTACCCTATTTTACAACAATTCTACATGGAAAATTTGTGAACGTTAGGTTTAGTCCCATTGGCTCACGCGCGCGCGCGTACACACACCCACACATACACACACTATATTTCTGCAGTTGCTTCGCCCTCGTATATTTAAAGAAGCAGCTACTTACTTTTACCGAAGAAAGTCAGTTATTATACCATCAGATGCTAGGCTTATAAGTTTCTAGATGAGCTTACTTTGGAGCAGAACACGTAACGACTGTCCCTAGGTCTTATTAATAGGCATATTAAAACAGACCTTAAGGGGGGATTGCAGTCTCTTTAATCCGAAAGGGTAATCGGATCGAATGATTGCCACACGTGTTATGATAAATTCTAACTGTAAACAAATGTATTCCTTGCACACGGTTACATAGTTATAACTCGCAATTTTATAAGCAGGTAACTAACGCAAATTAATATAAATCGTTATAATTATTTTAAATATTAAACATTTAATAAATACTGCACGAAATATCAAGTTGTACGGTAAAAAAAGGGACACAAAATTAATAAGATCGAACCTGGAGCCAACAGTTGCACAAACTTTTCTAATATCAACTGATGCCATGATATCATTAAGTCTATACTTTATTTTATCATTATTCCTGTAAGTATATAAACGTCGACATGAGAAGAGGCAGTAAAGAAAAGGCAACAACCACCTAATTAAAGAAAACTTATCCCAACACAAAGCTAAGAAAGACAGATTATTTGGGGGGGGGGCGTATTCTCCTGTCTTCCCTGGTAGCGACGTCCATACGCTCTGCGATAATGAAAAATCGCAATTTTTAGCGTAGTACGAATTCAACACGAGTTTTATGACGTCACACGCTTCTCGCCAGAATGTATCATTATCACGATTATGAACAGTAAATATGACTGAGAACCAAAGATCACCAATCTCCGTATACGTGCGTTTTTTGTGGTGCTTATGCGGCTTGTTAAATGTTAAGGAGCTGGAAACCTCTTCGTTCCTAGTATATCAGAAGGTTTCTGTATTGCGTATCTCTACGTTATTAAACTAGTATCTTTATTAAAGCTTCAGTAGGTTGAATATTAATTGAACGAAGGTAACACTAAACATTACTGAGTCTTGTTTAAATACTATTTCCCTTGTATAAGGAATCATCACTCTGAAAAAAAAAAACACATTGATTTGCAGTAAAACATAATGCTCGTGACTATATGGCTGCACAAAAACGGCTCCATTTAATACTTGACCTCAACTGCATGCCTGTCAACAGCGGACTGCCTGCCAGATTAAATTGTTTTTATGAAAATTATAAAATTCCTTATTTGCCCATTTAAAACAATAGACACCACACAAAACTTTATGAACTATAAATACTTCCAAAATAATAAACTCAAAATGGTTCTAGTGCTCTACCGAATGGCCAGTAAAAATGTTTTCAGGGGTAATGAACGGCATAACAAAGGTACGTAAAACAGATTAAAATAAATTTAAACTATTTGAACAACAAAAATGAAATATGTTGTAAAGATAAATAAGACTTCAGTTTTTTTTTTACACCAGATGAATTTGCGTAGAGTTTTGCAATTTTTGTAACCATATTCCTGTTAACGTAGTATGTTCTCATTTTCAGAGAAGTGCTACTTCAGCTATATCTTTACATGTAATTGTTGAATGTGAAGAAGGAAGTGTTACTTAACGTTACAAAGTAAATGCTTATTCAAAATGTCACCTTTTATCCATACACTTTCATTACCTAGATACGATAATTACGAATATGTAATAATATTCCTAGCATGCCGAGAAACAGGCTGCAAAAACTTATTACACATTTAAGTATATCCTACAGAAACTTTAGATTTTTGAAAGCAAAATAAAATAACACAAGAAAATTAATTCTGAGAGAGTAAGTTCTTTCGGAATCAAACTCAAATTTCTTGTTTGGACTGGTTTGGTGGTAATTAAACACTGACGAGTTTGGCCTACCCTGAAAAGCGATTGCTCATACTGGCAGCAGACAAAATATTACTTCATTATTCGTCGCAGTATCGTAAGGTGAAAACGATGCATAAGGTAGCAAACCGATAACCGTGATCACGTTTAACGCAACTAAATTACAAACACAAGAGGAGGGACGTTTAATGTGGCCACCGCCGCAATGCTACTGAGCCCCGTGAGCAGACTTTGTAGCTGACAAACGCACTTTCAATAGTTCTTCGCACGGAGTAGCTCGGTACACGGTATTGCACCCTCATCACCACCTACAAACCCTCCACGCACTTTTCGTCCTATTCAGTACTGACCTATAGACTAGACATGAGGTATAACGATTTTCCAACTTCTGTGCATGTCCTCACCATTTACTCGCCAATCAGCTATACAACTGCCAAAGTCGCGTGATCAACATTGATGAAAGTGTTCGTCTAGAAATAAATTTTCAAGAAACTCGCTCTTTTATACCAATAAAATGTTCACTATACCTGTCTAGAATGAGTTGAGTTGAGATTCTTTGGGCGGCTCTTAACAACGAGTTCTTGAGAGCCGATGAGGGTGATATGAGGTGACAATGGAGCAGCTTCGGAATGCAGCGGCGGGGGAAACGGGATTTCCCCGAGAGTGACCCAGCCGGGAATTTAACCCGCTTAGCCTTGGTGGGAGGCGAGCAGTCTAACCGCTCAGCTACCGCGGCCCCTCCAAACTTTAATATATTCTCGTTAAGCTAAAATTTAGAGCAGGGGGAGAGGGGTGTACAGACATCTAAAATACTTATTTACGTAAACAGTGGTCCAACCTCAAATCCTATTCACATTGTTTCTGATAACCCTATTGACAGAAAACGGTCCAATTTTGGTACGCAGTGTCTGGCCACTGGTCTGTTTGCATGCATTGTCTCTCTACGGATGGTCCTATAGAAATATGTGTCTGTTTCTTGGATAGGACAGGTGAAACGTCAACTGGACTCAGCCCAAGCAGAAGTGTTTTAGCAGCTTTAAAAGACTGCTGGGGCGTGACGTTGTCGGTGTCCACGCATCATTTGCTCCCATTACGCATGCATGTCATAACGTTGCCGGAAAATTGGTTTTTCGCGTCGGGAAGCCCCCGCAGTTTGTTTGTAATCCTGTCTGCCTGCCCCCAACTCGCCGCCGCAGTTATGAAAGCAAACTCTCGCCGCGAACGGCTGAAGCATGAACTGGCAGCGCCCGCTGTGAAACTGTAGGCTACATGGAAAAACAATTTTAATGGGCGGGGGACGAAATTAACGCTATCAGTTATCTGTGGTTGTTGCTCCGGACCAGCGAAACTCGGATATGGAATGGCTGACAGTTGCTTTACTCGAGTTACTGCGAAACTATCGATGTTCGAACGTTCATGTTCATTGAATCACGAGTATAGTACATTCGCTAGGATCTTCACACTTTTCTTAATGGAACCTTTGAAGAAATCACCTTATGTACTACGTATATGTTGTCTCCTGAATGCGTTATGATTCACAAGCCTTTTATACTTCCGTTTAAATAAAATTACCTTATTCTTTGTTTAACTCGATTTTTAATTATAGTTAATGTGTACTTTATAATATTTCATTTATAATTCATGTGGACTAAAACAAAGAAATAGTAATTATGAAAAATATTATTAATGTGAGTGTGGACTCTCTGGTGTTATTTTCTAGACTTGGTTGAGTTTTGTTTGCATGAGGCGGAGGAATAACTTAGAAGTAGAACTTTAGCCGGGCTTCAGAAATGGGAAGTAACCGTGAATGTACTATAGTCTGAATTTTATATATATATATATATATATATATATATATATATATATATATATATATATATATATATATATATATATATATATACACACACACACACACACACACACATTCTCGGGGTACTGAATCCCACTGAAACTACTGTCACTAGTCATCAGACCCCAGAATTTCAAGTTAAATTACTGACCTAGGTATAGAGTAAATATGTTCGTAAGAAACTTGAAAGTACGCTCTACGCGCATATAGTGAATAGAACCTGCGACCCTAGATAAATAGGGCACGCGTCACTTGGTATCTAAATTCATTTGGCCTAAAACCACGTAAAAATAATTATTATTTCAAAAAAACTTATTTGGCCTAAAGTAACTTGGCTTAAAATTATTTGGCACCAAGTCACTTGCCACAATATTTGGCATAGTCACTTGGCCCAGAGCCACGTGACCTAACATTATTTGTCCTAAGGTTATTTGGTCTAAATTGTCTGTAGTTAAAGTTTGTAACGTGACGTACGGATGTTACTTTATTGACTTGTGAACTGCGATGAACTATGCTGAGTGCAGAAAACAGTAGGTGAACATTTTTTCGGACACATTTTTTCGGACGTTGCCGCGTGCTGTCTTGTTCATAGGAGAAAGATTGAGCCCGGCCTCGATTGTTTTAGAGGCTGTTTCACTGATTTCACTTGTCCCTCATTTGCTACTTTTCTGTTTATGGACACGCGCTGTGAGCCTGTGGGAGAACGTGCGTCGTGCTGGAAGAGAAAGTGAAGGAGCGTATATGTACGTACACAGTTCTGACACTCGAGTGTCGAGGCCCTCTTACCAATCTTCCTCCTCTAGTGTTTCAAGCGCTCTTTTCTTTTATAAAGATTACACTTCCCCATCCTTTGTTCTAGCAGAACTCTTTTCTACTTCCTAAATTACATGTAATTTTGCTGTTATTTTCTGTCAAGGGGATTTTACGATGTCAATGCCGGTTTCCCGCTCACTTTGTTGTGAAGTTCGGGTTAACATCGGAAGTAACTATGGCCCCGATCGCGGCCAAGTTTGCCCAATCCCAGTAACGATGCGAGAATGTGCCCTTGATGTCAGAACTTTTCCTGCACGCCTAGGCGAATGGGCCTCAGCCCTGAGACGCACCTAGGTCCCATCCCTATCTAGGAGTCCCGAGTATCCTCTTAGTTTTAAGGTAGGTGAGAAAAACAATCGTACCAGCATCGGGCGTCGCTTACTTTTGCGGGGTCGTCATGCTACACCACTACTACTCACTGACACGCTCGGCGTTTTAGAGCTTGCCAATGTGTCTCATGTAACCTGCAGCGCCGCACACGAAGGTATGCAGTTTTTTTTTAAATTTTTGGTTTAAGGGCAGGTATTTTTCCTAGCTTTGTAAGCCAAGTGTTTTTTAATGCCTATAATTTCCACACTTTGCTTGGAATATACGTAGTTGTAAAGGTAGTTCGCGACAAAGTGCGCACTCTCACAATCAACCCCTAAAAAAATCACTGCCCCGTAAATGCATATATTTTAGTGTAAGTAATGACCACAATACTCTCAGTAAAAATACAGCGAATTAGAAAAAGAAGTTCCATATCTTAACGCCTTACTAGACAATAGTAGGATATAGATAATTCTGGGGAAATGTATTTTTAATGGGAGCTGTGGACCTGTGGCTGGTGGTTTCTGGTGGCCATTTTTTCCTAAAAAATTTCCCTTTTTTCCCTTAAATTCCCCTGAAATTTTCCCTTTTTCTATTTAAATTTCCCGTTTTTTCCCTTGAAAAAGGACTTGTCCCAGAATTGCAAGAACGAGCACCCCCTCCCCCTTTTTAAAGCAAAAACGAGTAATTCAAGTGATCTTAGGTGCTCGATTCTCGAGGGCAGAGCAGCGGTAGCCATATTCGTTTTATAGGCACATGGTATGTCAATCGTAAATATGTATTTATTATCCAATTTTTAAAAAAGAATTTTTAATTATATATATATATTTAATATTGTGACAAAATTGTACTACATAGGGTTTTGCGGAATTAAAACAAAAGTCTCTCAACTACATTTTCGGTCCCCTCTCTTGAAGACTAATTATTACACGATGCCAGAATCTGCAAATTATTCACTACAGAAGTACAATTTTTGGAAGCTGGACACATCGGAGTCTGGCGTAGGAGCGCAGCAGCCGGCCACCGCCATGTTGGAATTTCCTTTTTTTCCCCCTTTTTTACCTCAAAATTGCCCTATTTTCCCTAACAATCGACTAAATTTGCCTAAAAATTTCCCTTTTTCTCCTAGAAATTTCTTTTTTCCCTTCAAAATTTCTCTAAAAATACCCATCTTTCCCCGAGCAGGATACCAGGATCAGGGACTCTGAGCCAGAGAGGAGACCAGGATTAGTGCCAGAAGAGCCGGACTGTGGATCTTTGACCTTTAGCCGAAAAAAATCCGAAATATTAAAAAAATTTCTGAAATTATTCAAAACTTTTTTTAAAAATCCCGGAAATTTATAAAAATTACATAAAAAATGTATTAATAAAAATTACAAAAAAAAAGATATTAAAAAATTTACTAAAAATTGAAATTTTCTAAGTTTTCCCCTCACCCCTTCACTCAACATATTAGTCGACAGAACTCCACCCCCTTGCCAAAATCCAGCCAGCCATAGTGGTGCTCTCAGCAATCGTATCAATCATATTGTATGCAGGTGACCTTGATCCCATGAACTTGAATAGCCTTGAAAACCAAAAATCGAGAAAAAAATTCATTAAAGTCAGCAGGTATATTACATTACAGACTACTACCACCATATTTGATGCAGGTGACCTCAGCCCTGACCCCATGATCTTGAATGACCTTGCAAACAAAAACTCAATAAGAATGCATACAAGTCAGCAAGTATATTACATTACTGACTGCCACCAACATATTGGATGCAGGACAGATTGGTCTTGACCCCATGACCTTGAATGACCTCGAAAACAAAAACTCGAGGACAAATTCATAAATGTCAGCATGCTGGAGGCCAAGCGAGCTATCGGCCCTTATGTTTAGAGGCATAAAAAACCATACATTTTCAACACTATTAAAAAAATGTTTCCAATCAGCAGTATGCTTATAAACATGATGTGGGACTTTGACTACAGGCATAATTTATTAAATATATATTCCTAATTAAATTTTTTTTAAGTTGTACAATTTCAAAAAGTATTTTATTTAATTATATAAACGTAAATATAGTACAATAGTATTTTATACAATATCTTTTAATTAACATTTATTTTATTTCTATACCTTTTAAATTTTAATTTTATTCTGAAAAAATAGGTAAAAATGAAATAAAACACACATTATTTTTCACTCATATTTTTTTATTCAGCTAATTTATTACAATCGCTCATGCCCACTAAAAAAATTACTATATTCTTCAATATATTTACATCCTAATTCATGCAACTTTGTTGTATGTTAGTCTTTTATACATCTCACTATTCACACTCGTGTTGTCCTTGTGCGAAAATATCGTGACATTTATTACACCAACACTCTGTGAAGGACAGGTTATGTTTGTAACTACACATTTGAGAACATGTGCCGAAGTCACAAGATACCTACTTGCAGTAAACCACGTACTGAGATATTGAAGAGAAATACAATTCACCTTTACAGGACTTTGCATGTCTAAGCAAATTGTTGCTACGGCTGAACTGCGTACCGCACCTGTCACACAAGTAACAAGCAACAAGGATTCTCAGCACAATTAAAGCGCTTATGTTGTCTTGCATTGCGGTAGACAATAAGCTTCTTATCACAAAATTGAAACTGATGACGACCTACTGGTTCAGACAAAGACTGGGATGGACCTGTTGGAGATATAGGTGCTGGAGAAAAAGAAGCAGCTGACGTCGGCAATGGTGTTCTAGGCACCTCAGCCGAAAATTTCGGTGGCTCCATTGACGAATTCGTAGCTGTAACAGCTGAAGAAGTGGTTGGTACTGTAGAATCTGTAGGTGATCGTGCTGCACTGGTGACAGTATATGCTGGTAGGGATGTAGGTGTCAGAGCTGAATAAATCGATGACACTGCACTGGTGGAAGTAGATGCTGCCATGGATTACCTGAGTTATAAGCTATCTGAGACGACGCATCTTTCATGTCTACCATTGTCAAACTAAGCCACTCATCTGACATCCCAACTGTTTATAATATACAACTATGCAGGCCCTATGACGTCATATTGTCTTTGAACCAATCGACTGCACCATTAATACATTGTGCGGACACCGAACAACCAATCACCGAGCTGCCACGTGATTGCAGCTAGCCTATCATGTAAGGTGGTGGTGGTGGAGGTGGCAGTGCTAGTGATTGTGGTTCTGACTGTGATTGTGGTACTGATTTTGCTGCTGATTCGGATTGTGGTGCTGTTTGTTGTGGTGATTGGGATTGTGGTGCTAATTGGGGTGCTGATTGGGATTGTCGTGCTGAATCTGGTACTGATAGCGATTGTGGGGCTGATTGTGGTGTTCATTGGGATTGTGGTGCTGATTGCTGTGCTGATTGAGATTGTGGTGCCAATACTGCCAGTCCCTGGAGACTTGGAATGAACTATGGTCATAAACAGTCTTAATTTTAGTGCACTTTTTAACCGTCAATCTATCAACATAGAAATATTTCCATCAATCAGCACCACATGCACCACAGTTAGCACCACACACCACAATAAGCACCACATGTACCACAATCAGCACCACATGCAGTTACAAGATCAGCACCAAAATCTTTCAATTTTTTGCATCAATCTTTCAATATTTCCATCAATCTTTCAATTTTTCCATCAATCTTTCGCTACAAGAACCACGATCTTTGCATCAATATTTCGCAATCAGCACCACAATGTTTCAATCTTTCGCAATCAGCACTGCAATCTTTCAATCTTTCCATCAATCTTTCCATATGTCCATCATTATTATGCAAACAGCACAACAATCAGCACCGCAATATTTTCTTCAGTCTTTCGCAATCAGCTCCACAATCTTTCGCAATTAGCTCCACAATCGCAGTCAGGGGTCAGTCTGCTGGAGTCAGTCTGCTGTAGTCAGTTGGCAGGAGTCAGTAGTCTGTTACAAGTGGGACCATGAGTTCAAGCTGAGCGAAGAGAACACAAGGACAAAATATATTTTCACTTTTAAAAAATTCTTTTTTTCAGACAGGGCAGCGACGATGAGTTAACGGATAACGAGTCGGTCAGAAGTTTATTCAACTCGTCTGGAAGGTTCCTTCCCGGGCTAACCATGATGTACATTGTTTATCAATTAAAGCTACTTTTTCCCCCATGGCCAGATGTTTGTGAGGTTTTATATTTCCCCGTAGATTGTTACAAAATTGATTTCTCTCTAAGGGGTTAAACATTTAATTATTTTTTTACTATATGTTTTTCACATTTTATGTGTCTATATAGGCGTGATCGACATAATAAATATTTATGCTAGATTTTATGTTTCAAATGCGAAATATTCCAAGTTTTGTTACCTAGCGTGAAGCAGATCATGACTGCATGATCACGATGTTACCCTGTGCGCTGGATTTAATTTTGTTTTAAAGGTGTTTGGAATGAATGTGACGAGTGATTTATTTTTTTAAGGAATCTTGTCTGTTTGTTCCCATCAGTATGTTCTGTTTGTTGCCACCAGTATGTTACTTTTTTCCCATCAATTAGTATTGTCAAGTGTATATATTTTTTCCATTTATATAGTAACATGTATATACTTCTCAAGTGTTAAACCTGTATAAATTATGGATGCATATTATACAGTGAAAAACTAATATAATAACACCGCTAAAAAAGCTTCAAAAACTCGGGTCACTAATCGAATTGCGATCACCTGGTCATACCCTGATTCCTGTATCCGATGCTTAAAACTTTCATTTCCTGTATATTATTCACTCTTAAAGCAGTCTCCCAAACACTGAACAAAATGAACAAATTTTTTCTAAGTATGCGAGAAAACTGATCTTTTTTACGAATATCATTAATGCGCTTCCAAAACTCGAGTCTTTATTCGAATTGCGAACCTCTTATCTGACCCTGATCCCTATATCCGATAGCTTAAACCATCCTTTCACCTTTATTATAAACAAGCTGACTGGTACTACTTCGTTCGCATGACATTTAGGTATTTGAATAGTTCTATCCACTGAACCAGTACTGCCCCACTTTCAATCGCTCTAGCCACTGGGCCACTGCGGTCCCATTTGATATAGTTTTGTCCACTCAGCCACTTCGGCGCCACTTAGAATCGCTCTATCCACTGAACCAATAAGGCCCCACTTGGAATCGCTCTAGTTACTGAGTCATTACAGCCCCACTTGATATAGTTCTCTCCACTAAGCCACTGTGGCCCCACTTGAAATAGCTCTAGCCATTAGGCCACTGCGACTCTTAGGAAAGAAAGGAGGACAGCCCATAGACAAAAAAGAAAGAAGAAATTGCGGAACTTTTTCTTTAACAATGCTTTTTTTATGCAGTAAAAATCCTAAGAAAAGCTTAACTCAGTACCCATGTACATCCCTGATCATGATATTTGCGGAACCGTTTGAGATATCTCGATGAAACAAAGACTAAGTTGGTCCTGGTGTTATTATCTATAGACTGCTTAAATTTGATGTCAACACTTTCAGTGGTTTCTGAGTTAAATCCGGTCGGCCAGACAGACACGAAAAAAATTAACATTATATATATGGAATTATACTATATGAAAAAATAATTAAAAGTTAGAAATTCGAAAATCATAGGCAGACACTTATATTTTATTTAGTTGTATGGATTCCTAAAACAGTCTCTGAAATTTTTTCTAAGTCCGAAAGTGAATGAATCCTTTTTTTTATATTTTCGGGTTTCGAACTCAGGGCCCTACACCGTACCTCGCCTTTGGTGAGGGCCAATAATCGATTTGCCCCACCACCACCCATAATGTCTCCAAAATGTCACCATAACCACCACCACCAACATCCTAATGACTCCAAAATGACTCCGAATCACTCCAAAATGGCTCCACCTCCACCACCACCTCCACTACCACCACCACAACACACCACCACCACCACCATCACCCACAATGACTAAAACATGACTCCACCTCAACATCCACCTCTAATCCCACCTCCGCTTCCATCTCCACTTCCACCTTCACCTCAGGAGTCAGAGACTTACTTCCGCACGTGATGTCTCACTGCCTTAACGTGATTGGCTACCTGCAATCCCGTGGCAACTCGGTGATTGGTTCGTTGGTGTCCGCGCAATATATTAATGGAATAATATGATGGGTCCATGTCAATATGATGTGATATGGCTTGCACAATCGTATATTTTAAGCAGTAGGTAGGTAAGCTGAGAGACTTAGTTAGACAGCAGATACTGTGAAGGGGAATCGTCTCTGCTAGCTTCTGTATCTTCGCATCTAAATCTTTTTCGGTATCTGTGATGTCTTCGGGCACTCCAGAGCTAATGGTAGCTTTGGCAGTGTTATCGACTTCTTTAGGAGTGGTACAAGCAGTGTCACCGACTTCTTCAGGCATGTTGCCGACAGCACAATCGACCTCTTTGGTTAGGCCACCTACAGCAGTGCAGCCATCGACGACTTCAGGCATGACGTCAACATGCGCTATCAACCCCTTCAGGTAGACCACCTACAGCTGCTCCATCGGCATCGCGACCCAAGCCAACATTGTTGAGACTTCTATGCATGTACTGTGATGAAGCCTTTGCAAACACCAGCAATGTTAGACGACACGAAAAGCATCAATGTAAGGCAAATCTGCTTGTTATGGCATATAAGTGTGAGAAGTGCCTTCGTCTGTTTGCTCGTAGTGACACTCTACAAACGTTCGAAAATATTTACAGGACTTGTTCCTCCACCAGCAAAACAAAAAGATGTAGTGTCGTGGTCACAAACCTGTGATGGACTTACAAATACTGCTGTGTGCGATGATGATGTAAAGGAAAATCAAACAAATTTAAGCTAAAATCAAACAAATTTACCTTTTTTTCCCCTCCAAAAATGACAATGCAGGGCTATTTTAAAGCAAAATCAAGCAAATTTAAATTCAAGCAAATTTAAGTCAAATCCGAAAGCTATATCAAGCAAATTTAAGCTAAAATCAAGCAAATTAATGACAAAATCAAACACATTTAATCTAAATCTGCAAGCAAAATCTAGTGCATTTAAAATTAAGCAAATATAAGCCAAAAGAAGTAAAAGTTAAGTAAAAAATCAAGTCAATTTAACCTTAATCTGAAAGCGAAATCAATGAGCCAAAAACAGTAGCAGGATAAATTTGATGAAAAAAATTTATGGAATTTAAAAATATCATACAAAATATAGATTTTAATAAATTGGAGAAAAATCTCATTTAGGTTTAAGAAAATAAATTTTATCCTATAAAACAACTCAACTATACATTTAAACAATTGTAAGTGTTTTAAAACAGTTAACAATTTAACTATACATATTGTGACGATTTAGGAATCGCAACATTTTTTTTGTTGTATTTTTAGTATATATTTTTAGGGTAATTTTTATAGTGGTTGGTATCACCCCGCAGGTAGTTTTTAGTATGTATGTTAATAATTGTATTATGACTGGTCATACATTTATCCCTATCATTTAATAATTTGCATATATAAACGTTGTAATTATTTTGTCTAGCATTTAATCGTGTTTAGCATTATTTACTGCGTGACAGTTATCATTGAGTGTAATTTTTCTGGGTAACAATTGTGATATAGGCTGTGAGTCGATTATGGCAGTTGTAGTTCCTTGTTCCGCCGCCTTAATGTAAAGAGTGGCCACCGGGTGTCACATCTGGCGTGTCCCGCATGACTTCGCGGGGGAGGGTAGGCACGAAAGTGTGCGCGAGCCACGGCGGGCAGTAGTAAGCGGTATGCTGGTAGAGTATGACTTAGAGGCCCGATTATGTGTGTTACCAGCCAGCGTCGGGTCAGAGAGAATAGACGAAGTGTACGTAATGTCGGAATGCGACAAAATTTCCACCGCTGTCGTCTCACGTAAATTTGAATGGTGCCCATTCTGTACGATAGTGAGCCGACGGTGTCTTGTCGGGTTGCGACGAAACATTCCCGTTATTGAACGAGACGTGGCACCCAAATTAACATGGTGAAATGGGGCCGCGTGGGACTATCATCAAGCTGGCATTTAATATTGTGTGAGACGCAACCCTCCCCGGAAAATGTGTGCAAACCTGACGAGAAATATATACAAGTTATATAACGTAATCGAGGGCACGGAGTTGGCTGAGGAATGAACTATTTACTGCTAATAAGTGTTTGTGCCGAGGCGTTGAACATTATTTAGAGACGGTTGTAGATCGCCAAATGTCCGTAGCTCTATTTTCTAACCATAAAAGTCACTGAAACAATTACTGGACTATGGTGTGTAAAACGTATCGAGGTAAACCCTGACTTTGTGGTAACGGCGGACGTGTTAGAGTTGGCGCCCTGTACTACTGGACGGTCTGCTGGTAAAATTGTCGGGCTAAATGATGGAAGTCATTTTGGCCGGGGATAAAGCCTTGACTGTTCCTTTAGCCAAAACGTTCGCCGGGTATGTACGTTCACGTCATGGTTGCCGCGGTCGACTTAATATGGCAGCGAGTGTGTCAGGACAGAGCGGCGCGATTCAAGTGCAGTGCCGATGGAAACGAATACTGCGTCTGCGGGGCGAAAACAGCTGGGCAGAATTCCGAGAGCTGAAAAGTACGACACGACGAGAGGATGCCCGACACCCTGCATTGCGTTGTTGTCCGAAAGGTCGTGCTATTTTCTTCACTCTTTTAGGACCATGGTAGGGCTGCTGCCAAGGTACTGTGATTATAACATTGTTATTTATTCGTTACCGGAGTGCGACACGTAACGCCGTTGTTAAGACTCGTTAGATCACGAACTTAGTGGAATCTCTGAGGTGGCTTTTAACATGAGTGTAAATTTTTGGAATGAGTGTAAAATTGTTTTTGTACGATAATGAGACATGGTAAGAAGTAGATTGAGAACGAACTTTCTGAACTGCCCGCATGTTTTTGAATTAGCATAACGTGTCAAAAAGTTATTTTTACGTAGTATTTTTAATTTGTTGGCAAGAGACTTTTTTTGGACTTTATGGAATGCTACGTAAATTTATAGAGTGTAATTTAATTAATAAGATTTGTTGCCACTAGAAGCCTGAAGTTAAAAACATTCTATCGTGCATCACTGTAGTGGACTTCTATAGCTGCTTGGTGTATTCTAGCTGTAATTTAATTATTAGTTCATACAATATCGTGGATGGGGCATGGCTCGGGTGGGTGTTTAATGTTGAGCATGTCTAACTTCATCCAAGGGCGGGGTTGAGGATTGTTGTTGTCTGGGTGACGGAGTAAGCCACATTTTGTTACTCACCCCTCCCGCTGGGTCGGAAGCCGTCTCAGTCTAAAACTTTGTACCAAACTATCGAAATATTTTGATGATTCTCTAAAATCGTTTAATTCCTCTATTTAATAATTTTAAAAATACATATGTTCAATAATTCTTTCTTTCAAATAATAATAATTTTGAGATTTCTTTGACTAATTTGAACAACATAACTTATTGTTTTTACTTCAGTGGCTTTATAAAAATCTACACTAATTTTTATGTTTGTTTTTTCTTTAACTATAGTTGTTTTTCTATATAAACAATCAAACATATAACGGTCTTCGCCAAAAAATGAACAATAATTGATATCACCATGAAAGTTTACAGTCGGTTTATAATAAAGTTAATTATTTCTACTTATAGTATCTAGTTTTGATTTGGAATTTCTAAAATCATTATAAGGAAAAAATATTTTATCACAAGGATCACTTTCAATATCTAGATTCCAATTTTCCTTTGGAAATATTTCATTTCTTCCATTCTTAACATAAATATTTCTTTCATTACAGTGATCAAACATAGAAGAGTGTACATACTGTTCAGCGCGATTTTTCTATTAGTTTGAAAACCTACAATTACAAAATAAGGCATGTCAAATTGTAAATTCTTATATCGATATTTTATATCAACGTTAAAAACAGTTGATCCAGCAGGAACTTATTTTTATAAAAATGGCCAATACTTAAAACCAATAGGTATTTTAGGGTGTATAAATATTTTTCCTTTCATTACAATGGCTACGTTGTATTCATATTCAACAACAGACCACATAATTTCTAATTTTTGAATAACAATTTTACCTGGATCGGCATAACTTTTCTGAACTGCACCATTTGCATTCTTCGTTTCATAAACAAATAAACTATTTTTATCAGATGAATTACGAACTAAAGTAATTTTATAACCAAATTTCCAGTATATTTCATTGTCATCTCGAATAAAACCAAACAAATATTTCAGAGAATAGGTTATTTCATTTGTTCTATCACTATGAACATATTTTACTCGATATTTATTATCAACACTAGTAAATTCTAAATCATTTTTTTAACTTGGCGATCATAATAATTTATTCA
Organism: Dryococelus australis; assembly: GCA_029891345.1. NCBI lineage: Eukaryota > Metazoa > Arthropoda > Insecta > Phasmatodea > Phasmatidae > Dryococelus > Dryococelus australis. The sequence continues at coordinate 81,241,820 of CM056997.1, forward strand.
TCATTGTTGCAGTTATTCCTGAATTATCAACAGCTTCAATAATATTTCTGTGTTTTAAGATTTCTACTCTAGAAAACTGAAAAGGAAAAAAGGTAGAACAGACATCAATATTATCTAATTTATCATATTTGGCTTCATTTCCAACATTATTTCTCGTTAGTAATCTTTATTGCTCATAAACACAGCACCATTTGGAAAATAAAATACATCATCTATAGAAATATCAAATTCAATTCTATTATTGTAAACATTTAAATTTTCTCTCGTTTGATCTGTCAGAGAAAAAGTCTGTCATTCAAAACTCACAATACTTTTATAACTCATTTATAAGGAAATATTCATATATAAATTAAAGATTCTTCAAAGGAAGTTTCTAGAGTTAAATTACTCATTGAAAAATACAAAAATTACAAAAAGAATCACAGAGCAGATTACGACAAAAATAAAAAGAAAGATCTACCTTTAATTCACGAACTACAAAATATTGCTAAAAAAGTAGAACTAAGTGAAGAAAATTTAAATTTAATAACGATGATAGTTCCAACAGCAGCAAAAAATTTAGATTATCCACCAACACCAGAAGAAATATCATTTGAAAGAGAATTATTTTCAGAACATAAACCTGCTGATTTGGAAGAACAAATGGGAATCATACCATTGGAAGATTCTAATATAAAACTTGCAAAAGAAATCGCTGAATGAATTAATGTTATTAATAATCCGTATTATTTATGAGGAGATGGACATAATTTTCACATTGGAGAAAGAAAAGTAATGATAGACGATGATAAAATATTTGTTAATGATAAAGAATATTCATTAACAGACGCACTTTCTAATTTTTAAACAAAAGAAAAAGAAGGAGATCTTGTTGATAAATTCACTGGTAATGATAATTGCTTTATCAACCAATGCTGCATTCCAAAAATATAATCCAAAAAAGAAAATAAACAGTAATAAAATTTGGAAATACACAAATTTAAATAAACCCATTTATGATCAATATATGAAAGAATCAAGATCAGAATCAAACACACCAGAAAGAACGATTTCTCCAATAAAATCTAGATCTGGAGAAGGTATAAAGAATACAATAGTTTACCAAAAGAATACATTTGGAAGAATGATGTAGGAAAATTAATTGATAGATTGATTCATGGTGAAGAAAATGTAGGAAATAAAAATTATTTTAATGAAAAGTAAGCTTAGTGCATATGCTGAAGAATAAGTTTTCTAAATTTGATATTAATAATCCAAAAGGAATTCCATATCTTATAAAAGATTTAAATGTAATTCCACATTCTTTTTGGAATTCAGAACATCATTGTAAAGGAATAATAAATTGGGCATTAAACAATTTAAGTTTTCCTTAAATGAATTTGCCAGGCTATAATTACTGTGGATCATTTATAAAATTGAACGAAAGATTGGAAAAAGGAGACAATGAATTAAATAAATTAGATGAAGCATGTAAATATCATGATATTGCGTATAGAGATCATAAATATTTAGAATCTATACACGAAGCTGACAAAATTGTACAAAAAGAAGCAAATTAAATTATGTTTGATAAAAATACTCCAATTAGTGAAAAAATCACTTCTGCATCTATTGATTCAACTACGTTTACAAAAAAATAAAATTAGGTTGTGGTATTAAAGTTTATTAATATTTGATATTTTTTTCTTTATCGACGAAGATAACAAACATAACTTTCGATATACCGATTCACCAATTAAGAGATTTGGGTGTAGAAATTTTTTTAACAAAAGATGAACTTGAGAGAAAAAATAAAAAATCGAAAGAAAGAAAAGGTTAAAAATTACCTTTACGAATAATAGTATTTTTTAAAAAATATTAAAAGAAAAATCTGGAAATTGTTTACATCATGGAGGTATTTTACCATTTGTAATTCCAGTTTTAGCTGCATTTGGAGCTTTAGCTGAAGGAGCTAGTGCAATTTATAATTATGTTGAACAAACGAAAAAACATATAAAAATAATTAGAAGAACAACAGAGATATAATTTAGCAATGGAAAATAAATTAAGAGGTGGTTTAGTTGCCAAAAAAGGGAGACCAAAGAAATTGAGTTTATTTCCATTATCTAATATTCATATTGAAAAATATGTACAAATACTAAATATAAAGCATTTCAGAGATGTTTATATAATTGATGAATTATCAAACAGAATGCACAAAAATGAATATGCTGTGGTTAACTTCGACATTTTATCAAATACTGGTAGTCACTATTTTGATTCATTTGGAGGTTATATTCCTAATAACTCAATTAAATACTTCAAAAAGAGAAATCTTTATTGCAATGATAATCGAATTCAGAATTTTAATTCAATTATTTTGGACATATATGTTTAATTGTATTAAATCTTTTTTTTCGAGAGGGTTTGGATTTTACAAAACAATCTATTTGTTATTAAATGATGTATATATTTGGGAAACCATTAATAAAATTTTAAATAAAAACATTTACAATGATGCTTATGCTTTAAAAAAGAGGTAGATTCGAGATACAAACCTATTGCCTCTGTATTTTTTTTTTTTTTTAGATTTAGTTTCAAGATACACAACTATTGCTTCTGTTTAAAAAAATATGTAGATTGAAGATATAAAACTATTCTTCTGCTTTAACAGAAGATGTAAAATCAATAATACAAAACTATTTCTTCTGTTTTAAAGGAATATGTAGATTCAAGTTACACTAGTATTGTTACTGACAATGCTTAAAAAATATACATAGATGCAAGATACAAAACTATTTTAATTATTCCTTCATCTATAGCTTCTGCTTATGCTAAAAAAAAAATATGTATATTCAAGATTCAATACTATTGTTTCAGCTTATGCTTTAAAAATGATGTATATTCAAGATACAATATTATTGTTTCTGATTTAAAAAAAAATGTAGATGGCTATAGATGGAAAAGATGCAGTCAAAAAAAGATTTTTTTCATAAAGAAGTAACTGATAATTTACAAAATTTAAATCAATCAGTTTTGGATTATTGCGAAACACTTATTAAATCTAAAATTGGAAAAAAAAGCTAGGAAGTTTTTGATAAAAAAAAATAGTTGGTAAATTACAAAATTTAAACAAAGAATTTTTTTACTATTGTGATACACTTGTTAACTCGAAAGTTGAAAAATGCAATGAAGAAATATCTCGTATATTTTATTTACCTGCTAAGTGGAATGAAAAACTAATATTTTCCACATAGATAATCAAATTTTCTTTTTTTTTAAATGTATTCTACAGTTTATTATATGTATCTGAATATGATGATAGGTTGATGACTAAATAGGATTATTCGTGAAATATAAAGAGTAAATATAAATAATAAATATAACGAATAACATAATTTTTTTTACTATTCAATGAAGAACACTTTGTGCATGAAGTGTAAGAAGGTTACTACAAAATTATGTTGTAAAAATTGAAAATACAAAGAAATGGTCAACTAGTTCAGGAAAGTAAATGTTTTACATGTAATTCCAATATATCGACATTCTTAAAAATAAATTTGCCAGATGAAAGAGAAGGTATAATCAATTAATTAAATAAACTTGCAAGAAAGAATGTTCCCAGAATAAAAGTAATATAATATGGAATTGATGATTTATGGCAAAATTGATCTTGTTGAGATTGACATTGGTAATTTACAAATAATGATTATAAGCATATAATGACTATAATTGATGTTTTTTCAAAGTATGCATTTGCTATACCAATAAAAGATAATCAGCTAAAATGTAGGTTAGAATGTATATTGATGATAAGAAAACCACATAATATTCAACGTGATAATAGTTCTGAATTTTATAATAATACTTTTAAAGAACTTACACAAAAATATAACATCAATCATTATTCTACATTCAGTGAATTGAAAACTAGTCTTGTATAAATATTTAATCACACAATGAGAAATAAAATGCCTAATACATTTGCTTTGAAAGGCAATAATAAATGGATAAATTTATACACGAAATAGTAAAATAGTACAACAATACAAAACATAGAACTATCAGTATGAAACCATTTAAAATTAATAAGAAAAATAAAAAAAATATTAAAATCAAAATTTGTGAACATGTTTACTAAACCGAAATACAAAGTTGGTGATGTCCGTATAATCAAACAAACAAAATTTGAAAAATGTTATACTTGTAATTGGACAACAGTATTATTTACTATTATTTAAGTTTTTAATTCTGATGTACCTACATACAAACTAAAAGATATCATTGGAGAAGATAAATTAGGCAATTTCTATGGTTACGAAATTATGAAAACTAACTAATCCCAATGAATATTTCGTTTAAAAGTTTTAAAAACCAAAGATGTTACATTTTAAGTAAAATTGTTAGGTTTTGATAGTTCTCATAACTCTTGGATGAACAAAACAGTTGTTTTGTAATTTTTAATAATTTTTCTGTAAGCACATCATCATTTGAAGTTCATAAAATATGTTTAATATTCATAAAACATATATTTATGTTGATAAAACATGTTAAAAAATGGGTATTTTGAAAAAAGTTAATAATTAAGTCTTTGATTTTGTTTCTATATTTACCATCTTACATTTTTTACTCAAATCTAATTTTATAAATCTATGAAATTCATCCGAACATTTTGCACAAACATCTTTAAATTTTTGATAAGACATCTCCACTGACAAAATCATTATAGATATGCTTTAAGTTAGTATCTTTTGTTTAAATATACATAGAAAAGTTGTATCATATATTATGCATTGATTAGGTATTTTCGATTAGATTTGTGCTAAATAAAGTACATGTATATTTGTATGCATTCCTCTAATGAAATAATCAAGTATTATATCATAATTGTATTTAAAAAAACATTATCAAATGTAACAATGTAATCATTTTCGCATTGATCTAAAGGAACCATTTCATCATTATCATTCAAATGCATCCTATTTTTCTTTAACTTTTAGCCTTTTGGATAAAAAATCAATATAGTTTTGTAACTCAATATTTTTGGATTGATTAAACTTTTTGAGCGAATATAAAATTCATTAAAATTTAACCAAACTTTCTTATAAAATAATGTAACATCAAATTAGTTTTTTCGCAATTACTTGGGACCACTATTATGGTCCTCATATGGTCAGCCTATAGTTCTCCATTTTTTATTTTTAGATTTTTCTTCAGGATTTAAAACACCAACACCCTAATAAACTTTTTTATTTAATATGATACTTTTTTCATTTGATAAATTAATTTTTTTATTTAATAATATCAATTTTTAAATAAATAAGACATTTTTTATTCAATAAAGCAATTTTTTTCATTTAATAAGATCTTTTTTTAATAATATAATTTTTTCCCATAGTAAGATAATTTTTCATTTAAAGAAATAAGTTATTCTTTAAATGGCATTTTGTTTTCATTTAATCAAATAATTTTTTCCTTTTTATTCTATATTTTTTATTTAATAAGATAGTTATTTTCATTTAATAAGATAATTGTTTATTAAATGGACAATAAAGTGTTGAAGTTAACAAATAATAATCCCATTCTAAAGAAGAAACTTCATTATATCATCCATATAGATGATTTGTTTACATACAAAATTTGTAACACCTAATATAAACAACATTACTATAATATTGATTGATACTAATGAAGTTATATTCCTATAGAACAGTACAATATTAAATTTTTAAAATAAACAATAATTGTAATTGAACCATTTTCAACTAATAACATTGAACTGATATCAGAATATTCGAAAAATATTATATTGGTAAAATGTAAGTTTGATATTAAATTTGACAATCGAATATCTGATATCCTTGGTTTTGAAAGAAATATGATTATTGAAAAAGAAAAAAAAAATGTTATAGGCACTATATTAATTAATTTTGATCCATGTGAAACAATAAATGTTCCTTGTTGTTTGGCATATGGCATGCTTATACAATATGATGAAGCTAGCCATTTAGAATCTGATATAATCGCCAGTTCCCCCCCCCCCCCCAAAGATGTTTGTATTTAGAGATTCTATTATTTATGAACCTTTATATCCAATTTTTTTATAAAACAAATAATGAACGGTTTAACCATATTGTTTTGGAAATTAGAGAGGAAAATGGAAATCTAATTGATTTTGATAGCACTGATATTGACATTGTTTTGGAAATTAAAGACATTTAGAATGTTTTTATAACAAATTAAATTTTATGTTTTAATTACAAATCAAAGTTAATGTTTGATTCATTATGGAATATCAGGAGGTACATTTATACCTCCTGAAAAAATGGACTATAATCCAGGTGGTACAACTGTAGCTACCGAAATGTTGTCACAAAATAAACATGATTAGTAGTTTTATTACTAAATTTGTTGATGGAAAAATATTATTTTTTCTTGATTTAAAGGATTCCAAATAAAACATCTTAAAAAATCTTACTTAATTACAAGATGGCTGAATCAATATAAAAATATTTAAATAACTTAAACCTAAATGATAATAAATTGATTCCAGTGTTTGATTTAAATAATTTAATTTTTAATAGCAATAAGATAACTATTATTTTGGATGATAATTATGAACCTTATTTTTGCTGCAAAGATACAGCAGAAATTTTGAAGACCAAAATATAAAAGGCGCTCTTCATAAAAAAATTATCAAAAAAATATATATGGTACTCAAAATCGATGTCACCACTCCTCTTATAATGAAGAGAAATCTATTTTTATATCTTAACCTGGTTTACTTGATCTTATTTTGAGTTTGCTTTGTAAAATTGCTAATATTTTTAAAACATATATATTTGAAGATATTTTACATTCTATTCATAAATATTGAGAATACCAAGTTAATTTTCAATTTAAATGACAACTCAAGAATGGACAACTCACTTGTCAAGCGCAAGAAGAAAAAATTGAAAATGAACTGCTTGCTTTAGAAAAAAATCAACACACTTTAGAATTTCAAGAAAAATTTAATAAAAAAGAAAAAAATGAAACTACAAGGAGAAAACTAAAAATCTAGAACATTTTATTATGAATATTAAAAATTTTATACATAAATTTAAACAGAATACAAAAAATGGTTACATATATATTACAACAGTTAAAGAATAATTTCTATGTTGGTAAAACAGGTCATTTAACAATTTGAATTTCAAATTTAAATTCTTCACACAATGAACTAGATCAATTTTACATTTGATTTCATAAAAAATTGTTCATATTTACAAAACAGAAAAATAATGCATGAGATACTAGATGATTTTCGAGACAAAATTAATAAAGAAGTATTATTTTTGTATTATACTCATTTACTTATTTTTGTATAATTAACAATTAAAAACATTAATGAATCATTCGATTATATAAATAATGTAACTAAAAATCACTTAGCAGAAATATATATATATATATATTAAATCAACAACTCCAAAAGAAGTATGTTTAAGTAATAACAATGCATTATCATGTAAGGTGCAACAAAAATATTAAAAATATTAGAATATGTCTTTGTTGAAAACCAATTAAAATAGCATATAATGATTTATTAAGCATATTAGAATTAGGTCACATAAATTCTGCAAAATTTTGGAATGAAAGAAATCAATTACTAAATTGGAAGCCTAGTAAAAAAAACTAGTTATTCACAGAAATACAAAAATTATAATTATAAGTAATTTTTAAATGAATTAAAATTATATGTTTTGATATCTATATGGTAATGTATCTTTTTTATTTTCTAGTAAGACTTTTGTTATCGCAATGACTTCATGCGAGTTTATTAACTTCTACTGTATAATTACCATGCTTTTCACTCCTTATTAAATTCGTTGCTCTATATTGTATTGTCTCATTAAACACACATTTTTTTATAATCATCAAATGTAATTCTGTTATAAACTGCACAGTTTTTTACTCTTTTAGATCTTTTATTTTCTTTATCATCAGCTACATACATTTTAGCTCTTGAATAAACAAATTCTTACATTATTTTGCCAATTCATTCATCTTTCATCTTAACTAAAGCCTATTTATTTATTTATGGCATGTTATACATATTGTCATTTGGGTTATCACATGTATCAAGTTTTTCTAATATTGTCTTCATGTCTTCATTACAATCTTCTGTTTTTATGTTAAAAATGTATGAATTAGTATCTGATAGCATAATTAAATTTTATCTTCATATTTTAGTTTCATAACTTTATAATGAAAATAACTCATTAATTATTTTGATATGTCTAAAATTGAGATACCCAAATAAATAGGCTTCTTAAATTTTACAATCATCTTGTTCATATGTATAGCCACAAAATTCTCAGTAAATAAAGTCTTAATTTTGAAGTTTGATTTTGATTTTATTTTATCATGAACTTTCCCATTTGAAACCTGTTCTTTATATTTTCCATCGTTTTACCAAACACGGCATTATTCATCAGTTTATAGAAATATTTTTCAAAGTTATCACTGTATTTAAATCCCTATACATCTTCAAATAATCAGACTGATTAAACTTCAATATTCTACTTATTTTAGTAAGTTTTTTCCACTATTTAGATACTGTTTTAGATTACGCTAGTGTACTAAATACTTTTGTTTGTTAAATAATGTTGTTAATAATTTAGAATGATTTTTCCCTGAAACTACATGATTTTCGGGAAAAATGGAAGAGCTTTATGTAATTTATGCAGTTTTGTGGTTATTCCAAATCAACTTCTAATATGTAACCATATTCAGAATCATCATTCAAATTTAATATATATTCACACCAGAAATCAAAATTTAATTATGCAAAACTAACCCATTCGAAACAACTATATTGAAACATTGAGAAACATATTGAAACATTGGCCAACAATATAAATTATTCGCGTCTAAATATATTGAATAGTTAAACTCTTGATTATGATTAAAATCTTCTTAATATTTATTATTTACTTTAATAAATTGTTTACAACATGGCGACATTCCACCTCTAATTCCTTTTTCTACCCTTAAAATCATATCATAATCATGTAATAAATCGAAATCTTGTTTAGTTATTTTTAACATTGCATCCCATGAAAAACTGGGTGCTGTAAAATACCATGCTGGATCTTAACTATGTGCATTTATACACGTATTTCGAAAGTTTTAGAATATATCTGCTATCAATAATACATCATTTTAGAACTATAAATAGGGTTATTCTTCAAAATTGTTCATATGAAATTGATTCCATACACGTTTTGCATATTCATATTCATCGTTAGCTATGTCAGATTCATTTAATTTATTGTAAAATTTCCTTTTTAATGGAAGTTCAGTTTCTTAAAATTTTTTCCAATTATCCTTATAATGATATGGATAATATCCTTTTCTAATAAATAAATGTCCCTGATTTTCTGGAAATTGTTTTTTGTGTATATTTAATTTGCTCTTTACTTAAATTAGATGATAATTTGTCTAAACTACTGGGCACAAATTTAAATCTGTCTATAAATCTCATTTTTAAATTTCCTGTGTCTTTCTCAAAAGCAATATACTTTTCTGCATTATTTGGAATTAAATGTATCTTTTATTCATCATATCTTAATTCCTTAATAAATAAATGAGCATCATAACCAGCTATTGAAACAAAACTTGGGGGATCGCATAAATCAAAGTAACATTTAATACATACTGGATTAATGAATTTTCCACTTATATATACATAGAGAGAAAATTTATAATTTTCCTTCATAAATTCACACTTGCATGAAGTACATTTGTTAGATTTATGATATAAAGTTTCTTCTTCTTTGTTAATGGAATGGGTTGATTCATTCATCGTGGTTTATAAAAACATTTCCCAAATCTCATTTACTTCCATTTTCATTGATTGTACAAACACTTTATGTGCATTTTTTCCTCGATAGGTAACAGGTTGTTTAAAATCTCCATAACTACATACAATATAATAACAAAAACAAGAAGCATCATGTAGTTGATATTTCTTTGTATATAATTCATCATTCAACTTTAGATCAATGGTATTTATTTGTTCATTAGTAAGTTTGTATCTTTCTTTAAGTATTTCTTTATAAATGTAATCAAAATTATCCTCTGTGAAAACTGGATATATTTTTATTAATTTAAATTTATTTGTTTCCTTTTGATTTGACTTAATGATTGACATTTTATTTAGTACTGATTCAAAATCTGCTGCTATTGTAAATTGAACGTTCTTTGCATATTTATTGTTTTTGAAAAATATTTTTTTTCACCTTTCGGTGGCAAACTGATTTTTTCTTCTTCGTTTTTGTAATAGTCTTCTGTATATTTATTAAATTTTTCTTCAGATGTAAAAATATTGAAGACATATCACATATATAAGTTTTACCATTATGATACATTTTTTGTGCTGAAAGCAGTCTAGATAAATCTTTTATCCAACAGTAATGTGAGTATGAATCGTTTTTGAAATAAATTAAATTTAAATGTTTTTCCTTTTTTGAATATTGTAATTTTTAGTGGATATACATTGAACTTATTATCATCAAAAGAGTATACAATTATAGATGTTTAAATTTGTTTTTCTATTTTTGGTATATTGTCAATTGTAATTGGATATTCATATTTATCAATTACTTTTATCAATATTAAGACCCACACTTTTATATTTAGTTATTCTTTCTGAATTTTTGCTTGCTGGTAATATTGCAGACTTGATTGCCAAAAGAAAACATTTTTGATCTTCATTTTTCGCATTTTGGTAGGTCAATATATCATGGCCAAATTAATGGATTATACCTATTTATAGATAACTGTAATCAATTTATTCTATATAATTTCCGATCCGAACCTTTTTTTTCTTTTTTCAATTTTAGTTATTCCTATAGGTATTGCTTTTTTTATTTAAGTTTAGTACTCATTAGTTTCTACTTTATTCAATATTTCATGTGTATGTGATGGAATGTCAAAATGATCTAATTATCCCGTTTTTTCCTTCGAAAAATGGCATCTAAATGAATTTGAACATTCACTCCTATAAATTTCGTAAGATGATCAATAATTCTCTCAAAAACATTATTTTTTACTGAAGTTAAAAAATGATTAAGGTTTTTCTAAGTTAAAAGTATTTTCAATATTATATGTTGATAACCTCGATTGAAAGGCTGTATTAACTCAATAAATTTTATTGCGTATTCTATTATTTTTGTTTACATATAGATTACTAAAAAAAGGAAATATTTCCTTGAAATTATTTTTATCTCCTTCATATAGTTCTTTAACACTGATATCTGATAATTGAAAATTTTTAATATTCTATTTTCTTCAATGGCTTTTTTATTTCTTGGGCTTACAAATACGATATTAGGAAAGAAAATATTTATTTTAATTCATTTTTATCTTTTTCATATATTACTTTGAAATTTAGAAAAATGTAAATTTGCAAAGTTGGTTTTTTTTGGTTGATTTAAAATTATTGGTGTAAAGCTGTAATTAAACCAAATTTTCTTAGATTGTACAAATATTTAATTTTTAAATTTCTACCGATAACTCTCAACACCAGCACTCTGTTTTCACTCAGCTCACTTATTAAAATGGACGACATTTCGAAATATTTAATAGAAATTCCAATTTTTAAAGAAAATAAAAAAAATATGAAGATAAAAAATATAAAGGAATAAATTTTTTTTAAATTATTAATAATAATGAAATTTCTTTTAATTACTTAACTTCTAGTTATGGTAATAATGAAATCGTTTTTAAGTATTTAACTTCTTGATATGATAATATTTCTCATTAAAACATTTTTTATATATTGTTGTATATTTGTCCTTAGTAATTTTATGAGGAGAAAATAATTTTTTAGATTAATTCTCATTACATATTGCACATGTCTTTGTTGGATAGTTGTCATGTTGAACTTCATTTAGAATTCTAGTAGTGTATTGTGTGATTTAGTATTTTTAAGCTTTTTGAGATGTAAATTACAAATATATTTTCCATATCGGCATAGTACTTTCTCTTTATTTAACTCATAATAATTACTGCCAAATTCGGTGGAACATTTTTACAGGTGTTAAATATGCTTATCTTTTGTGTCTTTATGTGGGGAAATCTTTCTATGTCTAATACTTCAGCGCACTTTTTAAAATGCTTTGATATTTTTTTGTTTTCCATTACATAAGAGAGAAGCTATTCTCTTTAATTAAGAAGAAAAAATTCTTAGGAGGAATTAAAAAAATGTTGCCGAATTGTTTAGAATGCAAATATTGGTTACACTTCAGTTTTTTAAATCATTTTTTAAGTATTGTATAACCGTTTTTGTTTTTTCTTTATCTTTTTAGATTTCTTTCTTTACAAATAGACAAAAATGGAATAGCTTCTCAAGAAGTTAAACAATTCTTATGAATTGACAAAACTACAAGACCTCGAAATTAATAAATGGTATGCTGCTACAGCATTTCAAACTTATGAATATAAGTACAGAGCAAGTACAAGTGCATGCATCTTACGAAATAATGTGATGTCCTCTTCTTGCCTTCGAAAACATCATTGCAAAGAAATATTTTCATGTAAAATTTTGTAAATAAAATTTTTATATGCTGCATTTTATTTATTTAAAACAATGCCTCCATTTTATATAAAATATTTTTAATAAAATATATTTTAAATAAAAATAATCACAGTTAAGTATAAAACACATAATTAATTTAATATGGTAGTTTATTTACTTAGCGAGGATGGTAAATCTCACCATTTCCAGCAAACACGAAAGGTACGGGCCAGAATCGAGCAGGTGAATGATGGCCGACTATGGCCAGCTTATTCCGGCCCGCTGTCTTATGCTTGAGGCGGGCCGATATAAATATGGACTTTCTGCTAACTGATTAACGACAGTGTCCAAATATCGTGGATTGGAACCGATAAGACACAAAATGGATACCTAATGTTTGGCGGGCCTGCGGCGGCTGGATGTCGCCACGATGCCGGGCCTGCGAAACCTGGATCTCGCCACGATGCCAGGTCTGCGACGGCTGAATGTCTCCTTGATACCGGACATGTGGCGGCTGAATGTCACCACAATGCCAGGCCTGCGACGGCTGAATGTCGTCACGATGCCGGGTATGCGACGTCTGGATGTCGTCACGATGCCGTGCCTGCGACGGCTGGATGTCACCATGATGCCAGGTTTGCGAAGACTGGATGCCGGGCCTGCGACAGCTGGATGTCGCCACGATGCCGTGCCTGCGACGGCTGGATATCGCAACAATACCGGGTTTTTGCCAGCTTGATGTCGCAATGGTGCCGAGTCTGTGGCGGCATAACGTCCAGACAATAAGCTGTATGACCTTTCAAAAAACTTCAATTTTTTCGATTTAAAAGTTTTGTAATTGTTATTTCATCTTCACATATAGTCATTTCAGTTACTTTTTAGCGCATTATGTGATATGAAAATCTTTTGTTTAGCGAGTACGGGATTCTAACTTAAAATTATTGAGTTAACAGTCCAGCATACTAACATATACTCCATGGAGTAGTTCCTGATTTCAGCCAGTAATTTCGAATATATCATGAAACAAATTATTACAAAGAAAAATATAAATTCCATTAAAATATAATAAATTATTTTATAACACATACTATTTAACATTAATTTCTTCTGAGGTTTGCAAACAAAATAGTTTTTGATAATTTTTATTATATCTATCTGATGGTTGTAAAAATGAAAAAAAAAAAGAAATAAAACAAATGCTATGGGATACCATGTGAAACATAGTAATCACAAAATAACAAACCATATAAATATTGTTAAAAATAAATACATTTTGCATATGTGTAATGTTTTTTAATATGTATGAACTGTTATTTAGTGATTACATATATATCAAGAAGTAGTCCATGGCTTTATGGTGAAAATTTTTCATTTGTACAGCTTAGTTATTGTTTGTTACTGCGGCTTCAACAAAACAGAAAAATTTTGTATTTGACACTAAATATATAAAGTATAAACATATTTATTCGAGGAAAATGTCATTGTATACAGTGCGTGCAAATTGAATAATGTTTGGTACAAATATAAAATTATAAATTTTATTGCATAAAATGCCCTTAATGTTAAACATTTTGCAAATGAACAAAAAACCAATTTCATGAAGAGTAACAAGTTCTTCACTACCCAGCACAAAGTCACAGCAAAGGCAATATTTATGGTGTCTAGCAAAAACATTTGAACCATTAGATGAAAATACTACCGTATAAAATAACCATGTAATTATGTGATTTAGTGTATTTTATATACTGGAAAAATTTAGCAGCCATCAGTATGACAGCGTGACATAGAGGGTGCAATAATAACTTACCAAGAAACAAAACTAATTAACTAATTTACATGAAACTCAGAATATTTATGTAATCTATTTATGTTAAACCTATCTTAAATAGTCATGTAAATGCAACTATAGTTTGTAGAAAACAACACAAAACAGTTAAGGACAGTTTAAAATAATCGAAGTTCATAAATGCGATGTACTCATTTATGTTCATAAACATACAGCACTTCATAACCCTAATCGGGATTACATTCTCATATGTTATATACATGAAATATAGACATATTGGAAATGAAAAATTCTACATTTTGTATATCAGTATTTAGGCTCAAACTTCGTATTTTCATATATAAAAATTGTGGGTTACGTGTGTTTGTAGATACAATAAACATATTCGTTTATACTTTACTATACATAGTAATTGTCTCCAAAACATTTTGGGCCGGAATAAATAAGATGTTGGCCAGTTTACCGAAAAGACAAAGATACTGTATCGGAATCGGCCCAGAATATTCTTTGAGATATTGGCGATAGGTTGGCTGTGAGATATCATTCCGACATAATTTCGATGATATCCATCCAGCATCTTAAATAATGCAGTGGACTGTTGTTTTTATCCTAACGGCTAACATCCTGTATTAAAAAAGACATCGTGCTATTAACAGCTAGCTAACTTCTTGCCTATTCCAAACACTTTCAAACAGTTTGTCGGCAAAAATACATCATATAGATATCTCTATTTTGATAAAGAGCCCTGTCTTGAAAACGTCACTGGGCAGTAATAAATACGATTTTGGCCAGCTTACCGAAAAGCCAAAGTTGCTGTATTGGAACCAGCCCTGAATATTCTTTGAGATATTGGCGACAGGTTGGCTGTGACATTTCATGCTGACATAATTTCGGTGATATCCATATGTTATTCTAAATAATACAGTGAGCCGTTGTCTTTATCCTATTGGCCAACACTCCGTCTCAAAAAATATATCATGCCAGTATCAGCTAGCTTAATTTTTGCATTTTCAAACACTTTCGAAAGTTTGTTGGCAAAAATACTTAAGATAAATATCTTTATTGTGTTAAAGAGCCTTGTCTCGGAAACTTTACTAGGCCGGAATAAATAAGATGTTGGCCAGCTTACCGAAAGGTAAAGATGCTGTATCGTAATCGGCCCAGAATATTCTTTGAGATATTGGCGACAGGTTGGCTGCGAGAAATCATGCCGACATAACTTCGGTGATATCTATCCATTATACTAAATTATACAGTAGGCCGTTCTCTTAATACTAACGGCTAGCAATCTATCTAAAAAAAAAAAAAAAAAAAAAAAAAAGACATCATGTCATTAACAACTAGCTAACTTCTTACCTATTCGAAAGACTTTCCAACAGTTTGTCGGCAAAAAAGACACAATATTAATCTTGATAAAGAGCCTTATCGCGAAAATATTACTGGGCCAGAATCAATAAGATATTTGCAATCTTACTGGCAAGACAAAGATACAGTATCGGAATCGGCTCAGAATCGTTTTTAGATGCTGGAAACATGTTTACTGTGAGATATCATGCCGATATAATTTAGGTATACATCTGTTATCGTAAATAATACCCCAGATATTTGTATTTATCATAATGGCTAGCACTCTGTCTCAGAAAAGACATCATGCTGTTGTCAGGTGGCTATATTCTTGCATATAAACGACAGTTGCCGACAGTGCCGGTATCTGACCGACAATTTTCCGACACTTTGCCGACAGGTTGTGTTTGCTGGGTTCGGTACAGGCCGATAGCAGGCAGCCTAACCGATAAATTAACGCCACCTATGTGTTGAAACTGGAATTCAACATGGGTGTCGACAGTGTAACCTATACTTTAAAGAACGTAAACTAATATGGCTGCTGCCCGGTGTGTGAATTAATACACTAGTGCCACCTAGGTGATGAAAACATGAAATACAATATGGCAGTGGAGCGAATGCGACTAATTGGTCGAACGAAGTGAGAGGCAAACTCCAGTATTATATTAATAAATGACGGACGAAAAAACCAAGATGGTAGCCTCCGGCAATGTAAACACAAAGTTACCGGTGGAACCGGGGCTGGCATCTCCATCTTCCCCTCTAGGTGGCCAATATCTATTAACAGGTCATACCTAAAGCTCTACTTTCTAACCTTTACTTTAACCCCCGCAAAGCAACATCTAAATAGGCTCATTGATCTTCAGAGTCCACTGGGATATTTGCAATTTTGAAACCGTCATGTTGTCCGAAAAATTTAAAGAAACATTACACTAAACTACTCTCTCACACAACTAACTACCGCGTCCGCGCTTGTCCTTGTTTCACGTTAAAATTAAGCATAACGGTACCCCATTATCTGCATTCGCGACTAGTGTGCTCGAGTGTGTATGGACTTAGTTTTGGGGAATGACCGGTAACCAGAATCATTCCTTACCATCTCGCCCCCGGGCGCAATGGGCGTAGTCAATGCACACTGCAGTCATTCGTTATGATTCTCATTTACACACACATCCATTCAATACAATCTGCTGGTGACCTCGTTGACGTCTGGTCCTTCATTCCGTGGGTTGCCCTTCCGTTTTCATGTTCCGTTGCCATCTGCCTGGTCGTCATCAGTTGTTCCCTGGACGAGACTAAGTCCCATCCAGAGAAAGGGACATATTCGGGTATTGTCGTGATCAGCGTTTGAGGGAGAGTGCGAGGGAGGGGGATGTGGATCTTGTTTTGGTGATAACTCTCCCCTTTCTTGTTCTTCCAATTCTTAGTCAGGTACAGCCGGGAGGGGGGCTGGCCGACCTATTTTTGATCCCCTTTCCCTTGCAGAATCCCTCCCTCGGACTGGTTTCCCACAGGGGAAAACAGTTGTTCTTATGAAGGGCTTACTGTAGTCAAAGGTACACCTACCGTATGTATGGATGCAATCCTTGAAGATCTCTGACTCTGAGAAGCTTTTACTCTTCGTCATGCACTCTCTGACAACTCGAGTGTGTCTCTTTCGACTTGGTAGCACCTGGGCCAACCTGCCTCGTCCTGTCCGGCCATTCGGGGGAAGAGTATCGTGTATCCCCCCTCCATTTGCCTGGTTACCCTGGCCAGGGCTGTCATCAGAGTGTTGGATTCTTCCAACCTAGACAGGTACATGCCTCGTACGATCTCATCATACAGCCACATTTGCTCATCCGGGTGCGCTCCTACAGGCCAAGCCTGCACGGCCGCATCCACCATGTTCTATTCATCCGGCCGGTCGATAGACACTGTTCTCTCAACAGTAGGGTCTGCTTCGTTCCTTCTCACAAGCTACCTATGGAGGAATACTTCCTTGTACACCTTGGTTTCCCTCGACTGAACAGTTCTGGCCTCTCCCATATGTATCACCGTTTCCCATACCTCTCTAGCACGGTTTATGGCGCAGACTGTTCTTCGTCTGTTGTCCCTCGTGAGCTTATTCATGTTTTGGGAAAAGCGGGCAAGCCCTCCCGAACGAATACTACTGGGTTCCAGGCACACGGCCGCCCATATTCTACCTTTACCACTTTTCCCTGGCCATTGTCTCCATGTTCTTCCAGTTCTATAACTCGCGTTATAGACCTGGACTTAGGAAGCTCATTCCTGTTTTCCGTTTGTTTCTTTTTTCGTCAGGCAGCTGCCGGTAGGAAGACCTATGGACCCCTTCCTGATCCCCATCCCCCCGCTGGGGTCCTGGACTGGAACTGTTTTGTCCATGGACAGGAACTGCTTCTTGTCTTGAACGAGAGGTGAGAGGGCTGCCCTCACACTCGTTAAGTACCAGCACTTTGGGGAAGACGTGTTCAGCCATCATGGTTGTTCACGTCATGCCCATCCTCTGAAATGTCACTGATGTCACCGCTCAGTCTGCGACTAGACCACCAGACATTGAACTCCTCTCTTCTGTTCCCTAGTGATGTGAGGTACTCCAGAACCTCAGACGCCAACTTCCTGCCCTTGAGCATGTCCCAGAGTCGGAGAGGTCCATGTTTCCCCTCAAATTCGAATCAAATGACAAACGACAAAACCAAGATGGCGGCATACGATAGAATCAGTATTGGTGAGGCGAGTTGTGGTGACAAGATGAAGACCCGCCGACTAAACAGCCAATAGCAATTGGCGAAAGTCGTCTGCTGGGCGTGGTGTGGGGGTATCTCTGGTAATGAAATTTTCTAAAGAAAGAAGCTTTATAATAAATAAATTAAATGTTTAATACTTTTATGTGATACATTTTTTATAGATTTTTGCAAATTTTAGGAATTTTCTTTGGATTTTTTGGGTACAAAGTTACTCAAGGTCACGGGGCCAAGGTCAAGGTCACCTGCACCCAATATAGAGGTAGTAGTTTGTAACATAATATGTTTGCTGACTTTTATAGATTTTTTCTCGGTTTTTCATTTTCAAGGCCATTCAATGTTATTGGGTCAAG
This sequence comes from Dryococelus australis, assembly GCA_029891345.1. Classification (NCBI taxonomy): domain Eukaryota; kingdom Metazoa; phylum Arthropoda; class Insecta; order Phasmatodea; family Phasmatidae; genus Dryococelus; species Dryococelus australis. Next base: position 81,260,591 of record CM056997.1, read on the forward strand.
GTCAGTTCACCTGCATCCAATATGTTGGTAGTCGGTAATGTCATACGGTTGCTGACTTAATGTATTTTTTTAGAGTTCTTGTTTTCAAGGTCTTTCAAGGTCGAGGACACCTGCATCCAATATGACAGAATTGGTGATATCTACCAAAATAGTGGTTGCCTACCAAGATGGCGGAATGTGTATGCATGATGGGTGACCTCCGGAAATTTATGTATTTTATAATAATTTTCTAATAATTTTAATACATAATAATAATATAAATTTTTGTGTAATTTTTAGATTTTTAGGGTCAAATGTCAAAGTTAAAGGTCCTGACCGGTCTACTCGCCCTGACACAACGTCACCTGGGTCGCTAATCCGTCTCACCTGTCTGACCCAGGGTCACAGATCCGCTTCGCTCTTCTGGCTCTGAGTCACTTGTCCGCCTGGGGAAATTGGAACTTTTTAGTAGAAAAAGGGACTTTTTAGGGGGGAAAGGACTTTTATAAGGAAAAGGGAAATGTTTAGGTAATTTAAGTCGATTTTGAGGGAAAAAGGGTAATGTAATTGGGAAAAATGATAAATTCCAACATGGCGGCGGTCGGCTCCTGCGCTCCTATCCCCAATCCTCTTGCGCTCAACTCCCCCAAATCTACTGTTAATACATTTTTGTTGAAATGTAGATCTTTAAAATTAATGCACTGGGGAAAAATTTCCTAAAACATGGGATTTATTATTCAAATGCGGCAGCTGCCAGCCGGTAGACAGTGCCCTTACTGCGCGACGGTACTGCGAAGTTTCAAACGGCGATGTGAGCACGGACATACATTTTGTCAAAGAGTGTCCCGTCAGACGTCAGTCGCAGGGCTGCAGTCTCCCGGCACGCGGGAGCACGAACGTGACTCACAAATCCCTGTACGAAGATTGCTCCGTGGCTCCCAGCGTCGCCTTCCGATGCGCGGCGGAGAAGCGCATTAGGTGCGGATCTCGGCGTCCGGAACGCACGTACATACAGACACGCCGTGCAGATAAACCAACTGAAATACAGCCCCCGGCTGCAAACAGAACTCTCTCTGCTTCGCTAAACTAGTGACCCGGCTCTGGGGGATAAATCTCCCGCGCAGACCTATTCCCCCATACACCCGCTCCCTCCACCCCCCCCCCCAATTACCCTTGCGCCCCTCTTCATGGGCTTGCCCGGTAAATCCGGATTAGTTCCGGATACACACAACTTCCGCTACGTGATCCAATCGCTAAACCTCCCCCTTTTTCACCGACCCATACTAACCTCCCCAGCACGCCATCGAATCCATGCCCCGCGCAATCTGCCCGCTCTCTCTCTCTTTTCACCCTGCAGCCTTACCATCTGCACGGCGGGCGATAATGGTTTGCATGGGAACAAATGCTCTGGCTGTTCTAGCGTGGTGCGGCCGTCCAGTTCATAAATTTTTCACCACTTATTCATGGCCCCGGAAAAAAAATTACTGCCTGCTATATAAACGTCAATTATTTTCTATTTATTTATCCGTCGCCATATTCATGACAAAGAGGAAAACAGTGCCAATTAAAAAAAACAGCAATTTCAGCGCTTTGATACGTTCCGTTCGATGAGCATTGGATATCGAATAGTGCATGATGAATTAACAACTGCGCACTGTCATATAAAACAATATTTTTTCGTGGTTCAGAGAAAATTTTTATTTGTAGTTCTTGGGTAAATTATCTAAATAATTCCGTATTTAGGGATACAGAATTACCATAGCGGGAAAACGTTATATTAATTAAGAGTATTTTTTTAAATTTTGATTAACGGAGCTTTTACAATGAGTTAAAAGTATTTATCAGAAAATAAGTTTCGGGAAGAACGTAAATTCAGTGTCTTTCATTGTCAGACGTATCTCGTGTCGTATTATACCCGACGAAGCTCTGATTTCTTCATATCCGACAGGGATGTATAAAGTCAAAATTGTTTTGGTTTCACCTACGTAGCTAAATCCGTTATGGGTTTTAAATTGGCGCACTTTAAAAATTATTTAACATTTAAATTTATTTCTGTTGTAATACCGATATTACATATATGCTCCTCCAAATTGTGCTGCGCTATTGCATTTTTTAAAAATTTTAAATTTTGGGTCTAACCTATTGAATAAAATAACTATAATCCATTTCCATCAAACATAACTGGATCGAAATGGTGTCCATATTGCATACATGAATAAGATAATTTGCTTGATAAGTATGTACTACACATGACTCAAATATCGGCAGTATACTAACAACGAACCCTCCAGTTATGCAGGGGCCTCGGCGGTGTTGTGGTTAGCCTGCTCGCCTCCCACCTAGGCGAACTGGGCTCGACTCCCGGCGGGGTCGCTCCCGGATCTTCGCATGTGTAAATCGTGCCGAACGACGCCGCTGGTCGGCGGGTCTTCTCGGGGATCTGCTGTTTCAACCACCCCTTCATTCCGGCGCTGCTCCATACACACCTCGTTTCACCCTCATTGGCTCTAATTCAAGGTCAGCTCTATCCACAATGTGGCGATCAAGCATGCAGTACTATCGTCACACAGAGTATCACTATATGACATAAAGAAGTGAAGAAGTGAAGATTATGTTGCTAAATTTAATGCAGTTCATGTGTTAGAATTAGTTTTCCGTAATTTTATAGTTTCTATAATCTTGTGAGATGATATCAACAAACCACTTGAAATAATAACAAAAAAGGGTATTAATTTCTTTAAAGTATTAACAGAATTAATATGATTTCAATTTACGTTTCTTCTGAACAAAACATACATTTTAATATTCGGTTAGAGCAGAAGAATTAATTCTGATGTTACCAGCAAAGGAGAAATAAATTACCTGGAGCTTCAAGATGTTGTTCTACGGGAGTTTTTTTTTTATTTACAGTGTAATTCAAATAAAAAATGTTTAGAATTAAACCCTAATTGCAGGTTGGCTAAGTTTTGGAATTCAAAGAATTTCCTTCGTAGTTAGTGTACGGATTTTAAAACAATCACGTTGTACCAAACTTTGCTTTCAACGACTTTTGCAAATTTGTTTGTCGCAAGATTTAATAATTAAAAAAAAAGTAAAAAGAATGTTCAATTCAGATTATTTTCACATTAACATTTATATAATGCAATACACCATCGTGTAATACGTCGTCAAAAAGTATGAAAAATACAAGGTACTTGAACGCCCTTAACGCATTTGTCAATCGTTTTTAGATTTTTTTTCGTTTCGCGCGTCTTCAGATATATTAATAGGAATAAAGCCATGCAGAAGTTATGTCTGGGGACTCCGGAATAATGTGCGTGAAATGCGTGGAATAATCAAGTACCATTCCTCAGCCTTCTGAAGTGCGTATTCTTTTGAGAGATAAGCATGCTAGGAACACGTCTGCTTCTTTCATATTACGAAAGTATTAATGAGACATGCTGTTAAGCACGTTAAACGGAAATTGGCGGACAACTGAACATACGATACCGTGCTCATTTAATCTTGATTCTTGGATATAGTTGGACTCTAAATATGAAACGGCGATAAATCAGCCAAATCAGCAAAAAAAATAAATAAAAATTGAGCGACTGATAATCAGTGCCTGATAACCAATTAATGTGATGGCTGAATTTCACTGATTCATTTGTGCTTTCGACTGAATATCGAGAATTCCACTGCCATGCCGTGAGTCACTAGTACCCTGTTCATTCCCTTGATTTGCCAGTCAGCAGTAGATTATCAACTGACTTTCACTGAATGTTATTTCACTGATTGATGTCAGTTATTCGAGATTAGAGTGTGGAACGGCAACACCACTGGTTCGGAATCCTCTTCAGAGAGCAAGACTGCCAAAGGAACTGATACAGTTCTCACATCTGAAATAAATTACCAAATTATCTAAATAAACGTATGTAACAGTGCGTGAAGTTGGTACCTATCGTACACATTGCACAGTATTTTGTTGCTTATTTAAACTTATGAAAAGCGTTATTTACTCTGTCAGACCACATTTCACGAAAAGCATTTACCTGTACTTTCATTAAACGCTTTTATCTGGGCGTACAACGAACCTGCGCTGCGTAATGGACTGTAGTCATAACTGTGAAATACATTTCTTTAATGGAGCGGTGGATATTGCACGTATGGGAAGCATAGACTATAGTCACGGAGCAATAAAGAAGCTCTCTATACATACGTCACTATGGGGCCGCGGTGCGCAGTGGCTAGAAAGCTCGCCTCTCGCCCTGGATAACCGGGCTCAATTACAGGCCTGGCTACTCCCGGATTTTCGCATGTGGGAATCGTGCCGGACATTGCCGCTGGTTGACAGGTTTTCTCGGGGATCTCCCGTTTCCCCCGCCATTACATTCCGGCGCGGTTATATACTCACCTCGCTTCAACCATACCTATTCACTTCACTTCCATATCGCCAGTTCAGAGGCAGAGTCGACGTGGATAAGAAAAGGTTGTGTAGTCGACCACGATATTAAGTGTTTTATGTTGAAGTTATTGACTTATGCATTAATTCATATATTTTATAATATTAATTCATATAATTGACTGGCTAGACAGGATTTTAAGTAAAACGCTGCATGGCGAACAGTTTGTGAGACATTATCAAAAAAAAAAAAAAAAAAAAAACGGAAATGTAAGCATATACCAGATTTCATGAAAAGAAGATTAAAATTCTCACAAGAATTGGACCTGTAAATTCTCACGCTTTTATATCAAATGGCGTGAAAAACAGGAACCCCAAAATCATAATTTGTTTTTCAGCCTCTCTCATCCCCGGGATGTGGAAATGGAGACAAAACTAGAGTGGATCGGAAGTTAAAGGATGGGGCACTGAACTAATCTATATTGCAGCGTGTAAAAGAGGTCGTCGTCGCAAGTAACTTCCGTTCTTAATTAATAAATTCCAGGAACTATAAAAACTTCACTAGAAGTGACGATGAATTGCAGACGCGGTTACTTACTTGCTAACAAGTTACAAGTTTTGTTGGAGTGTTACTTATTAACAATAATTTTTTATAATAAGTCGTTAGTTTTCCATCCAAATAACTACTTATTTAAACTACTTAAGATTTTCCAGAAAAGACACTTGTTTTTAAAACAGTTACAAAAATTACGTAATGGAAACTCTCAGAATTCATGGGTTTTTTTTTTTTTTTATAAATAAGACATCAGAATGTATTTGGACACACGCTCGAAATACTTTATCTATGATTGAAAGCTCAGTCTATATTATATTATCTGCAATGTTTATTTCTACCACCTCATCTATGGTGTTTTGTTTTATACGAGTAGAAAAGTTAAATCGAAACAACTTTTGGTAGTTTTATATTAATTTCCCGTTGGTAAAACATTAAGCATGTTTAATTTCGTATGCTTACACAATTTTATTTCTTTATTTTTGCTAAAATATACATTTTTGTTTTAGACAGAAACTGTTTTGCTAACTTTCTCTCGGTGTTTTCTTTTCTCAAGCCCTAAAATTTAACTTAACTTGGCTACTTTTTTCCTTCTGAAGAAAATTTTAATCGATACATTTTTCCATGCGCTAACTTTTGACGTAACTTAGTTACGTTTTCAGCACACTAAAATAAATTTAATTTCAGTCAATTTTTAAACTAACTCACTTATGTCAGAAACATGGCGATGTTTTCTTTTGTCTGGCAGTGGTTGTTTCAGCCCACATCACGCCATTGTCGCTATAATTGGTCGGATTCGCCTTAGGCCCGTAGCTAATTATACCGAGTCACGCGATCCTCTGTCATACGCTGCGCTCACTTCTCCCCAACACACCCCTAATACTTCTTGTCACGCGAAATTAACCCCCGCATTTCACGTCAGCCGGCAGGGGCGAATCAACGAAGGCGGATTACAAACTTAGACGCCTTATCTGATCACGCTATAGGTCGGTTGACAGTTGCCTACTTGCTCTGAAATTCACTTTGACGGACACGGCGATACTGGTGAAGATATACCTGTTGATCTCTCTTGTGCGTAAGGGGGGGGGGGGGGGCATATCCGTCAATTTTTGTAGTCTATTCGCAGTTTCTTCACACTTTTTGAATCAAACATTTAAAAAATCACCCCATGTATGGCGTATTTGTTTCCTTAATACGCCGTGTGTCAAAAGTGTTTTCAATTTTCGTTAACATAAAAATACCATATTTTTGATAAAATTTAATTTTTACTGATATTTCATCCATAAATTACAGCTAGAGCCCCGAGTATTTCGCAGATTGAGTGGGCAGCAGGCTAGGCTGAACCCTCGAGATATTATCGTTTGCTTACTGGTTGCTGTAATCAAGTGAGACCCTCGTACAGGACTGTTCAAAGCGCACTCACACTATGCCTTCCTGCTTATTACTGGCTTACAGTTAAACGAGGCGTGTCTGAACTACTGCCGTCCAGTAGGAGAAGAGAACAAGTGTTTGTAATCTGTCTCGCCTCAGAATGAATTCGCGAAATACTCGTGGCTCTAATTATAGTATTTGAGTTATAGTTAATATGAATACAAACTGAGAGAAAATAGGCGTTGGTAATGTCCATAGGCTGTTCGCAGTAAAATGGGTACTTTTGAAAACCCTGCTTAAGATCTGCTTGCATTCACACCGCGTATCCTTCGCCTTATGTAAAATTAACATTGCCAAGAGCCTCGTAACTTTATTTATGCGTCGCTCAAGTGAAACTGTGAAATGATTTAAAAAGTAACTATTGAACAGATCTGCTCTCTTTCAAACGACTATGCATTAAATAAAACAGTAAGCGAAAGAAATAACTTAAGTTACCACAAATGGCCACTTAACACTTTTTATTCGACGTTAAGATATGGAACTACTTTACCTTCATCGTTACCAACATTACTGGTAGTATGTCGCTCAATGCACCCTTTAAAATATATGCAGGTAGGAGCAGTGACTTTTTTTCTAAGGTTGAGTTCAAAAGTGCCCCCTTTATCGTGAACAGCGTAGAGTAAGAAATAGTTCTTGGGCAAAACATTATTAGAGTGAGTCCGTACTAATACGTAATTTATTAAGTTTCGGTTGAGCTTTGGTTGCGTGAGGTTGAGGAACAGCCTGGAAATATAATTTTAGCACGGCTTTAGAAATATTGGGAGTAAACTTGAGTGGACTATAGTTGACACATGTCATAATTAATATTTTATTTCTGTAACTACAAATGAAGGATAAAGTTGCTTTTGTGTGCGTGGATTTAGAAAGAGCGATTTGGCTGTGCTTAAAGGGTGCTGGGGAACGGAAGTGTTAATGATAATCCATTCGATTTTCCGCTCTTAGGGATCCAAATTACGCTAGCATCGGTTGCCAGGCGTAGCGGAATTATAGTCCATTCACTGTTCCTTCCAACTTTTCTGAATCTCTGTTGAAGTTCTACTTTCAGAATGTTCCTCCACCACAGCTTAACCAAGTTTAGATAATTAAGCCATAGAGACAACACACCACATTCGTGGGTACTCGCTGTAACGATATCACAGGTGTGTGATGGAAAAACATTTTTGATAAATTTATGTGTTTTATATGAATTTGAATGTGCTGAATTCGGAAATGGTACTCATATTCTCATATCACGCAAGGTTTTATACAAAATTAGGTTAGCCTATGTATATGACTTATGTAAGCTGCACATTCTTTTTCTTTAAGAAACTTCTTTACTTCATACCTTCTCATTTAGGAGGGAAAAAAAAGTCTCAAATACATTTTTATGTTTACTTCTGTTGCACAATTCACCGTGACAATACGAGCACTGTGTGCACAAGCGCAGAAACAAAACCCACTCCTTCGTCACCAATAGAGAAAGGGACTATATGTTTATTAAACGAAAGTAATGAGTTAATTTAGGCACTTTGAAAATATTTTAATAAAATATCGATTTACATATGTAATTTATTCAATAATATACCCCCGAATAATTTAGCAATCGTAAATAGGCTTACAGTGCAAAGGTGGGTTTGCAAAAAATTGCTACATGATATAGAAAAACTGAGGTCAGTTTCAGATTCAGCATCCCAAAACCATGTTAGGAAAGCATAAATTTTGAAAAAAGTATTTAATGACCCAAAATTTGCTGACCTGTGTGAGTGAGAACTCTTTCTTACTAGGCATTACCAACATACCTATTTTCTCCCGGTTTTAAATCATATTAATAATAAATTAAGTTTCATAATCTATAGTAAAATGCAATTCAAATTTCAACTTAACAAAAGAAACGGTATTTTTATGTAAACTCGAGTGTAATACGCTTGTGATACACGACATATTTAGGAACCAAACAAGCACGCCAAAACTGGGGTGATTTTCCAAAGGTTCACTAAACACCTGTGAAATGAACCTTCATATCAATTCACATGGCCAGGTTTGATTTCTGAACATTTAGTTTCGTAGTTGTTCCGTGTGTCCACTTCCCTTTGCCGCTACCGAGGACCTTGCGGGACCCGGAAATACAACTTAGAGTAGGCAGGGTATTGACGTGTATGTTGGAGTAACAACTTGCGGAGGCCACTGGCTGCCCGGGAGTTGAGTGTTTGACTTCCGTGAATCGTGCAGTTCTAGCTGGCGCGATACTGGCCGGTCCCCGAGTTCACACCGAGCGAGCAGTGGTAACTCACTGGACTCGCATTCGGTAGGACCCGGGTTCGATTACCGGTCCGGCCATTCTGATTTCTGTTTTCCATGGTTTCCCGAAATCACTCCAGGCGAATGCCCGGACGGGTCCCTAACAAAGGCCATGGCTGATTCCTTCCCATTCCTTCTCCAATCCCTCTTCCCTTGCACCGTCTCTAATGACCTCGCTGTCGACGAGACGTTAAGACCACTTACCTACCCCGAGTTCACCGGCAGGGGCCTTGCAACTCAGCAGTTATACGTTGCGTGGCGCAGGAACAGGCTTTAGGGGGAGTTTAAGGAGAGTCGTTGACACTAGGCGCCAGCCAGTGTGGGCGCTTGAGTGCTGGTTTAAGAGTCCTATCTACCTCCCCTTGAAGCCTGTAAAACATGTACATAGATTTATGCATTAAAAAATATATATGCAGGCAACATCGTGTAATTTTTTTAGTCCGACAAGAAAGATGATGTCTTTTTACTTGCTGTTTGAAATACTAAATATCGTAAAATAAAGTGGCAAAAAAAACTACTCAAAACAAGCAATTCGATGCACGAATTCTAATTCACTGGTTAAAAAATTTGTGAAATATGAAACGGTGCAAATAAAGTCTGCATCAATGTGAACAAAATTATACCATTAAAGTGTAGGGTCACTGCTTTAAATTTCGAGAGATTTGGTTAAGAAAATGGGAAAATTTGGCGCGCCGAGGGTTTTCTTTGTGCTGCTGGGCTTGAGGGAAAAGAGTTAGCTCATGGCTTGGCCGAGTAGGAGAGGGAAGGCGAGGAGCGACCGGCCCGGAGGCGCTGGAGGGTTTTAACCTGGCGCTTGGGGTTGAGAGAGAGAGAAAGAGAAAGAGAGAGTTACAGAGAGAGCGGTCGGAGGACACCATCACTGCTGCTTGTTCTTCCTGCCCTAGGACTGTCCCTTGAGGTAGCTCATTCCATTTAGCACTCCAGAGCGAAAGTTTCTTGAGAGGCTAATTCTTCTTTATACTACGTATGTCTTTACTCCACTGAACAGTCATATGACAAAGAGTATGATTATCATACGTACATGTATGAATCATCAGTGCTCCTACCAAATTTTCCTGGGAACTTCAGGTAGAAATAGGAGTGGAAATCGGTGAAAGGCGCAGGTAATAGTTAAGAGTCAACTTCAGTCTTCAAGTGCATAAATGGAAGTGAAGTGGTACAAAAGAAAATAAAAATCAGGCAGCTTGTTTTTGAGTGCAAGACGAAAGAAAAGAAAAACAACGGCATTGATTGAAAACCACAAGTTTTTCTCCATAAAGTATGAATAACAATGTGTATGTTTCCCAGGAAATATAGAAGACTTGATGCAAAAAATTCATTGATTCCAGATGACGATATTCTACCGCATGGGACATGGGTCACGTTGTTAGCAGCAGCCATAAAACAGACAAGCACCAGGGCTCACTCGACGAAGACGTAGAACATTCATAACTATTTCAAAATTAACTTTGGATAGGCTTGCTTAAATTTGGAACCATTTTCCCATTTGCATATAAAATTTCTAATAATTCTCTCTCTCTCTCTCTCTCTCTCTCTCTATATATATATATATATATATATATATATATATACAGGTATATCTTTAAACATTTATAACTTAATACTTCACTTATTATATACAGGTATACCTTCAAATATTTATGCTAATACTCTCTCTTAAATTTTTCTCGAAACACACTGGAAAACTAATATATCTTTTAAAAATACAATAGGCCTGATCTTAAAATTTTAGGATGCTTAATAAAACAGTTTGACATCCTTCAATGAAGACAGTGAGGATTTCACAAAACAGAAGGGCGGAGGAAAATCCCTCTTATGTTGTGGGTATGTGATATATTTTACATTGGGAGATACGAACCTTTTTGTATTTGTTCGGAAAATGAGGATCTTCAATCAATACTGTCATGGGCGAAAGGAACCTCACTATTTGTAAAGGCGCTCACCATTTCTCAGCCAACTTAGCACTAAAATTATAAATTTTTGAACTGAGGTGGTGAGACTCGACTAAAATTAAATCACCAGGTTTCAAAGTGACATATTTTTAAACTACGTTACTTTTTTGTTCCATTTCCTGGTGATACGTAATTAAATTGCATGTCACATTTGCCCATATTTCTTCCAGTTTTTTTATTATTCACATTTTCCAAACAAATACAGTGAAGTGACCACACATTTATTAAAGAGTGCATTAATCTCCGCCCCAAAAGCACTTTGGCTGGTGCATACTTGTGTGCACTATTAATCAAATTATTGAAACACAGAAACAGCAGGGATAATACGTCATCCCAGTGACGTTGCGTATCTGACTAAAAACTGCGTAAGGCATTTTTTATGTTACGGTTAACAAGTTCTACTAAATTTTCCTGTGGATGGTTCGGGCAGTTTGAACCATTTTTAGTCCCCATATAAAATTCATATCTCGGAATTCTTGCGACAAAAAATATGTAGCATTATCTGTTACTACATATACGGGTGCGCTAAAAAAAAAACACTATACAACCTTTGGATTACAACTTTGCAGATTTCAACTGCCTCTATGGTACGTAACGGGAAAAATAAACAAAATTTGCTGTAACTATCTATTATTACTAGGACATAGATATAACCAGATGTACTCCGGGGCAACGGACCCATGACGTCTAAATATACACGTTCCTAAGGATACGTGGCTACCGTACCCGCATACTGGCCTTCTAGTTTTTGATTTTTCGGTTTAGCGTGTTGGCACGCGTCACAACCCTGTACCCAGTTTTCAAGGTCGGTACACACTCCCGGCCACGTAAAAATTTCTAACACGTGACAGATGGTTTTATCACGACCTACGTGTCCTCCGTAATAAGATTCGTGGTAATATTGAAACACCATCGCCCTCAAATTTTCAGGTACAAAAACTCTGAAATTTCCTCGTCTCGTCCATTCACCTATAAAACCTTTGATGAATAACATACGGCGAAGTTCCATTCTTAATTTCAGGCAAAATCTGCTTACATTCATGATCAGTATTTTGATAGTCAGTAAACACACTTGGGAATTTTTTGTAATGTGATTCTGAAACGCCTGTGTTTCCTACTACTGGCCTTGACAGCTGACTATCGACGTTCTCTATATTCCCTACAGGTGCTCCATTCTTCAACTTATCGTCGCCTTGCTCAAACTCTTCAGCGCAATACTTACGAGACAACGCGTCTGCTACCGAATTATCGACCCCGCGAATGTGTTGCACATTAAATTTGAAACGGGCCAATCTTACCAGCCAATGTGCCAACCTGCCTGCAGTCTTTTGCGATTTCAATACCCAGCTGAGCGATTGGTTGTCTTGTTGCTATAGAACTGGCATCGCAGTGCAAAAAGAACTCTTCAGAAAAATTCGGTAAATGCAAAACGGGAGGATTTGCCAACATATCTTTCAATTTTTGAAAAGCATTTTCCTGGTCTTCGTTCCACTGAAAAAGGCATGTTTTTTCTTCTCAATTTATTTAACGGCTCTGCAAGATCGGAAAAATCCGGAATAAACTTACTATAAAATGCTACCATACCTAACAAATATTTTCACTCCTCTTACATTTTTAGGCTGCGGAAAATTTACGATTGATTTTACCTTTTCCGGATCTGTTCGCAAACTTCCTTCGGAAATTATGAATCCCAAATAAGTTATCTTTTCCGGATTTACAGTCAGTCCGGCGTTACGCAACGCGTCTAATACTAGCCACAAGTGTTGAAGATGTTCCTCTAACGTATTACTGTATATGCACACGTCATTTATGTACATTAATATAAACTCATATAGATACTTCACTAATACGCGAGTTAACACTTAAGAGCTGCACTGTGGTCCGGAATTTACTCCCATCGGTAAACGAGTCCACTGATATAAACCCCACGGTGTACAAAACGCTAACGGTGCCCTACTATTGTGATGTAACTCACACTGTAAGAATGTCAAATTTAAATCCAAAATAGTGAATTCTTTGCATTTTGCAAATATTGAAATACAATTTCTATGGCGGGTACCGGATAGGAATCCACATACAATTTTTTATTAAATTTTTTATATTCATATATAACTCTAAACTGTCCAGGTGTTTTCTTAGGAATTAGATAAGACGGGCTTGTGTACGGACTTGTGGAATTTTCTACAATTCCTCCCTATTGCAATTCTGTGATCAAAATTTTAAATATTTTAATATTGGGTGCTGACACACGATACGGCACGCACACAACAGGCTCATTATCTTTTACTTTCAATACCACTGGAATCTCTTTACAATGCCCTAACTTCGACGTAAGCACATCTTAATATTCCATTTTAAGCTGTTCTGACGCTTTCTCTACCTCTTCAGAATGATGAAGCAACTGAATTTTACGGAAATGAGAAGGTTTTACTTGCAAATTTACTACCGTGTCAGGGGAAAACACTAAACCGTTATTATTTCTTTTCTACGTCAATGCATGCACGCGTACTACCCAAAAAATCTATTCCTAAAATCACGTCATGTGACAGATGTTGAAAAAGACGGAACGCTACTTTCCATGAATAGTTTTCTATTTTCACTTTCATCACTGCTATTATGCTTGACTTTATCAAACCTCCGCCGGCAAAGGAAAATACCACTGACTCTCCTCGTTTTAACTGCACAATTCCAAGCGGTGCGTCCCGGATGATTTTATTCAAGGTTTCTTGCCTTATAAGCGTCGCTGAAGCACCCGAGTCAACCAAGCCTGACGTCGTTAAGTTTGCAAGCACAAGCTGCACGTACAGTAGACCAATTTTGTTACATATATTTGTGTTTGTCACGGCGCCTATTAATATGGGTTTTCCCTTTAACGGACAGTTAAATTAAAAGTGCCCAGGATTATCGCACTTGAAACAAATAATATCTTTTACGGTTTTACGACCTTCAGACTTAGCAACACTTTCTGAATTTACGTTTACAACTGACTGGCCTCCGTTTTAAAGCGGCTTATCTTTCCCGTCACTATCCGATTTCTTATAGAAACATTTTTCCGTCGGATGATTATTCCTAAAACAAATTTGACATTTTTTTTTTTTTTTCCATTTCATGCACGGAATTTCCTTCGGCTTTTTGCGTTTTATAAAAGCATTTAGCCGTCTGATGATTAGTACGAGGATAAATTTGGCATTGCCGTTTAGGGGTTACTACTTTAGGGGGGCAGCGGTGGCGCAGTGTCTAGCGCATTCGCCTCCCACCAAGACGATCCGCGCTCGATCCCCGGCCCTTCGCATGTGAGAATCATGCTGGACGATGCCGCTTGCTGGCGAGCCCTCTCTGGGCACTCCCATTCCCCCCGCCCCCGCAATCCAGCACCACCCCCATCCTAGGGTCTTACTTCATGTCATGTTCAGGGGTGACGGGCACCTACGGGTCCCAGCTGGAAAGCCCGTCACTCGGAGGGTGTTGCCTCGCCCTGGGTCCACCCCCCTTATGCATTTATTACTACTTTAGGCTCTCTTTGCTTACAATCACCAATCGTTAATTCCACTTGAATTACTAAAGCTTATAATTCATTTAACGTCTTCGGCTTTGAAGCAAATGTAAAATATTTACTATTTTCCGGCAACGGATTAATAAACTGTATTTCCACCAAATCCGCTTCCGCACACGGCAAACCTAACACTTCTACCCAATCTAATATTCTTGCTGACAAACTGCTGCATTGACTCATTGGGACTTTGAAATCTTTCTAATATTTTCATACGATGGTGCGCGATAGCCACTGATGAACCCGTCTGTCTCAACATTGCCTGACTAAATTCACTAAATGGCATACGTTCATTTATTGGCTGCCCCACTACATTTTACAAAGGCTCTGGCACTGTGAACATTATAGCAGCATACAAAATCACGATATCACAAGTGTTTAAAGACACGATTCTAGCCATTTGCACCAAGAAATGTACTACTAACTTTAAATTCAGGCTGCGCACTGGCTCAATAATATCCACCAAATGAGATGGCAAATGTTCTATATTTGTTAAGACGCTAACTGCGTCGGACGTGCCCACTTGTTGAGCAGCTACGTCACCTTTCTTGACTAGCTCCCTCATATGTTGACGGAAGATATCTATTCCGTCGTCCGGATTGAACGACACCCCTGCTTACGTCAAACTTTTCTGGAGAGTTTCATTAGACATATTCTGGAACCACGACGTACGGATACCTGTAGAAGTCATTTTGTGATTGAATTGATGAGCCACTACTAATAAAAGTCACTCTCACGACCACTGGAACAAACCCAAGGGAGGTTGTATGATTTCGCAACTTTACAAAATTCCTAACTATACTTTCCCTTTCACTTCTCTGCATTGAGGAAGCATAATGGCGTAGATTTCTCTATCCTGTATCTGACGGTGTTACCAACACACACAGGACGAGGTCCTTGTCTCAACTGTTTCCTGAATGTAGGTGTTTTAAGTTGGAAAACAGCTGAAAGCCCCCCCAATGATGCCAATAAAGGGGTTGGTTCCAGTGAAAAGGCTTAAAAATATTCGTTGTCTTGCGTTTATATTATAACTTCAGATCAGTTACATAGGAGTCTTTCCCCCCCAATATCACAG
Source organism: Dryococelus australis (assembly GCA_029891345.1). NCBI lineage: Eukaryota > Metazoa > Arthropoda > Insecta > Phasmatodea > Phasmatidae > Dryococelus > Dryococelus australis. The sequence goes on from CM056997.1 coordinate 81,275,810, forward strand.
TTAGTAGACTTTATATAAAATATAATTTTCCAATTTTCCCACTGATTACAATTGGTATAAAAAGTAAGTATCAAAAATATTCTGTTTAAAACTTCCCACAAAATTTACATTTTCACAAAATTACATTTCTTTCCAGCTATATGCAGGTTACATTAAATATCTTCTTTTAAAGAATACTTAAATAAAATGGCAGCAAGGGCCCCCTCCACACTTTAAAATGGTGACGGAACAGCAGTCCCTGCCCAAGTGAAAACCCTTTGCTGTCTCTTCGAACCTGGGCGAGACACCTATATTTATATTTTATTTGAAATCATCGAGAACATTACACAATGATCTTCACTCCGTCGATATCCGGAAGTACTGGAAGGGCATCCTGGTGGTGCGTGACTGGCTGACTGGCGTCACGTGTGAAAGGTGACGTATGGGGGAGGGAAAAGCAGTCACATTTCGTGGGCGGCAACAGCCCCGCGGCGTTCACACTTGCAGACCAACAGGCCCGCCCAGCGGACGTGAGGCGTGGAGCTCGTCAAACACACTCCCGTCGCAGCGAAGGGTAAGCCGTACCAAACGGCCAATATTTTCTCAACTTCATATGCCACTGTTGGTTTAGCTTTCGTTAGATGTTCAGGGATAGCCGTCACACTGTGTCTGTAATTGATCCCCGATTAACTGAATTGATCAGAAATGTATGCTTATTTCCTTCTTCTTACACTTTGTTTATGCGAGTATCAAGTGATACTGACAAATTATTTTCTTTATTACGGTTTCGTACAAATACGAAGTCGATTTTAAATACTGGTTTTCTAAAATTTCTGTTTCTTCAGACATAAACATGCAATTTACTCTCAGATATATTCTTCTCTGCAGTGGAACCTAATGCAAAACTGTTTCAAATAACCTACATTTACTAGTAAGACACATGTACCCATACCACTTCAGATAACTTTTTCATCAGTTTAACTGTTTCAGTGTCTACAATAAATGTTTAGCGAAATTCGTCATTTTTTGCTTCAGTCATAATTTAGAGCTACAACGTCTTCAGTGATATTATCTGTAACTCTTCAGTTAGGTTTCACACTCTTCATCGCCTTAAGTTTAAATGTTTAAAGTAAATATTTCGGACACTGATTTGTGTCTCTTTTCTAATTCGTTTATTCCATTAAACACAATTTAATGGCTTTGTTACTGGCCTTTGATATCAGTATAAAGGAGAAAATATTAATCCTGTAAATGTAACACTCTGGAAAGGTACAGTGGAGAAACAGGTTCATATAAATCATGAATTAAATCACGCCGCTATTTATAACACGTTAAATTATTCACTGTCAGCAGTAATATCGGCATGCAAATAAATTTTTTTACTATAACTAAGTTAGTGGCAGCTAAATTTTAAAATGTTGACATCGATAATGAACTAGATATATTTCTTCAGACACCGCACAACAACTCATTAAATTGAAGTAAATTACACGAGGCAACGAGTTCAAATGGAAAAAATCCTCTTCGCGGAAATCGATAAATGCAATTTTCGCTTAATTCATGTTTAAAAAAAAGAGAAAAACATCATCACGTAAAATCGTTCGTGCAATTTTTAAATGAAACAGTTTTCACAAGTAGCCTACTTTTTGAGCAGATATTACTTTAATATAAAGTTCTTTATTTGTTTATTTGCCATGCGGATAATTTTTTTTATTAGCGAGTGCTCTCTGATACTCGACATTTTATTTGTGCGAATTCCACAATATTCTTTTCTTTATAAAACCATATATTTTAATTATATAATTGCATTAAATACGCCAGAGCCAACAGTAAGATTCCTTCCACGCGTATATCCAATAAATGGTATATTTATGACAAAAAAAAATCAAATTTTATTATTCCATCACATATACAATGCACGTGATATTACTATCAAAGTAGTGTCCACAATTCAATTATATTGCAGACAGCTGTATCAGAAAAATCATCGGTTTAGAAGCATAGCTGGGAGTATCCAAAATCGAAAAAAAAAAAAAAAAAAAAAAAAAAAAAAGACTAAAAGCTATTGCATCATTTGTTGAAAAATGTTCCTGCAAATGATAATCTATATCATAAATGTTTAGAGGGCTATAGTGAATTTGCGTAGAACTTAAGAAGTAGTATAACTTAAAAAGAAGGGTTCATAGTAAGTATGATATTTTTCATCATGTTTATGTTCATTGTTTGTTTATACTCGTAGTTTTTGAAAAATATTTGTTAGATACACTGTTTTTTGTCTATGATATTTGCATGTCATCCAACTACTGACAGAAAAGTGAAACTTAATAAATGCATGCCATCTTTAAATTGAATATTAATGCCGCACTGATTTTTGTCGTCACGATATATGATTTTATTGTAATCAATGTTTACTTCACAGAATTTTTTTTAGTTATAACTTTTATACTTAATTATTCACATTCGATTTCAAATCATCTCCTAATACGTAATCATTTTTAACAGTATCAGTACAAGTTCACTATGTATTTTTACTGATGTTCACGAAGATTGATGCCACAGACTGTGAAGGCGTAGATTATGATATGCCAGAATATGTTCACGCGTCCTCGGAAAACTTGCAATTAGTAAAAGTTCTGCAATTGAATCCATTTTAATTTTTATATCAAAATCATGTAGCTAGCAGTTTTGTAAAGTTGCTTTAGTAGTGAGCATTTAGGAGTTCTACAGCCATTAATTACATCTGATTTCGGACAGCATATCTTATTGCCTTTTCTCTGATTTCTGACACAATAAGCACGAAAACAATGAATTGCTCGCCCCAAATAATTAAATATGTTATGCTATTAACTGTAGCGTCTATACAGTTATCAAATATGTAAGAATATTGTTATAATACTGATATATTCTGAATCTTATTGTAGTTTTAAAAATCTGCGTATAACTCCGTTCTTATCCTCAGCAGTAATTTGCCTTTGGCGGTGCCTCTTTCCTTGTAAAGAAAAGTAGAAATAATAAAAGAGCGCAGTACTCTAGAGACACATTATCTTCAAAAGGACGAAATATAACTTCATTATGATCCTTAATGTCTCGGGAAAATCACCTGCAAAAATAAAATAGAAAAAGGGAATGTATTACGTATTTTAAGTTAAAACAGCAGATGTGATGTTCGAAAAGAGACGACATTAAGAAAGCTTAACAAAGCGCAGAGGAAAAATTAGTTGGAATATTTAAAACTATAACTACGCCTTGATGTATTTTTTGTGCATTATACGTCAGTGAATATTCTGGTTATAGACTGTTCACAGTAAAATGAGAACGTATGAAAACCCTGCTTAAGATCTACTAGTATACACGTTGTGTATTCTTCCACTTTATGTAAAATTAACATTGTCCATAGGCCTAATCATTTTATACATACGTCGGTGAAGTGAAACTGTAAAATTATTAGTAAAGTAAATATTTTATAAATATATGCTCATTTTTAAACTTCAATGCATTAAAAAAAAATAGGAACGAGATTATTTAAGTTGCCAAAAATGGTTACCTGACAATTTTTATTCGACGTTAAGATATGGAACTATTTCCCACCCATTGTTACCATCTTTACTGGGCGAATGTGACTTAGTGGGTCCGTTAAAATATATACAAGCAGGGGCAGTAAATTTTTTCAAAGGTTGATTTCAAAAGTGCTCACTTTATTGTGAACATCGTTTACATAGTTTCACTCCGTAAAAATAACAATGGTGACTAAATTTCACAAATAATAAGCTGCTCTGCATCGCTTCACTTGCACGGTCTTACTTGAGCGAGCGAACGAGAGTGTCAAGGCCACAGCACAGGCAGGTGACCCGAGAGGCGCACGGAGACTTACAAAGGCGAGCCGCCGGTGCTTGTACCAGATAAAGCTATCACTCGCGCGCTCCAGAGCATGAGAGGATTGAATTTCTCGTGTTATATATGCAAGAATGTTCTCGTCATTGCCCCAGTCTCTCAGCGAGACTTCGGGCGCGGGGAACCTTCTAGATCGGGCCAGCGAAACTACTTCAGCCGCGACGGGCCTCCGAGCCGACAGTCTCGAGTTTGGAGGGTTGTACGACCTTAGATGCCAGGAGTGTGAATACAGCGAAGAGACGACGAGCCAGCAGAGCGTCGAATGGCGGCGAGAGTGAGCAGTGGACTGCGAGCATTGGTGCAGTGAAGAGTGAAACTGACAGGAGGAACCATAGAACTGATTGAGTGAGTGACATACATTCGGAATGATGGCAATAGACAGATTGAATATGTGTAAATAATTAATGCGAATTTTTAAGTGACTGAAACCCATATAGAGAATTGGTAAGTACTTAAATTAGAATTGAGATAGACACAAAACATTTATATCGTTTAGAATAACAAGAGTAATAATGTAGACAGGTATTTTATTGTTGTTAATAATAGCTATGTGAATAAATTTCAAATCATATTTAGTTCTTTTATTTTAATTAAGACCTTCATCTCTTACGAACTCGGATTTGGTTGTTCACAGTTTTTTTTTTTTTAGATTAAGATTATTTGAACGTATTTCTCCATCATTATTTCCCGTCGAAGTGTCCTGTTTATATAACATCGCATTGGTAGTGGATTCAAAGGCTGTTCACGATAAAGTGAGCACTTTCTAAATCAATCTTGGAAAAAATTCACTGCTCCTGCGTAGCACATATTTTAACGGGCGTCCTGCGTGACATCAGACCACTTAGTTGGTAAGGATTGATGGGAAAGTAGCTCCGTATCTTAACGTCGATCAAAAAGGGTGAGGTAACCATGTATGTTAACATAAATGATTTCTTTTGGTTTCTGTTTGTTTCATGGATCGAAGTATAAAAATGAGCAGATTTCTAAAATATTTACTTTTCTAATAATTTCAAAGTTTCTCTTGACCGACGCATGAATTAAGTGATGAAGCCGATTGCAATGTTAACCTTACATAAGGCGGAAGAATACACAACATGCACACAAGGAAATCTTAAGCAGGGCTTTCAAAAGTGCTGAATTTATCGCGAGTATCCTTTACTTATGTGCACTGTACACAACAGTGAACAGCGTTGAATAGAAGTCAACCACTCATTCTTGAGACTATATATAATCTGCAGCAACAAATACAATCACGTTTTTATTTGCCATAACATACGACAGAGTTATGTATGGGTATTTTTGTACAGTTACAAACAAAATAATTGTTCGTTGTAGCCCCTAAATTAATAAATTGGTCTATATATGAAAATATTTAAGATACCTAACAAGGAACAGGACATTACAGCACCGATGTGAGACCTAGTGGCGAATCTATACATCTGCGTCATCCCGCCTCATTCATTAACGGGTTTTATTTTGACTTTCTTATGAACAAAGTTTTACACTTCGTTTACAGATAGCAAAATATTAAACGGTTGGTGTAAATCACGGATTTATTTCCAGTGGGCACAATTATTTTAATGTTTATAATTTAAACTGGCCCTTTGTGACCTCAAGGAGTCAAACAAGACATCTCTCCGGATCCAGACATGCATGCTACCCTTGTCAATAAACATTATGAAATGTTGAGTTCTATGTTAATACCGAACACTGAAAGAAGATGTCCAAAATTGATATTTATATCTTGTCGTACCAAAAATTTAGTTAAACCCTATGTGAAACAACTTATGACGAAGATCGTGCAAACATACTGCTTTCGTGCATCATTTCCCTTAAAAACGCAGACTTCTTGGTATTGAAGAGTTTCGATACGGCGTAGTATAACTCCTTTTGGTTATTGGCAAACTTTCAAATTCAGTATTTGCAACTAACTAAATTTATCCCTGTTACCCTACTTATATCTTTGAAATTCAGTATTTGCAACTAACTAAATTTATGCCTGTTGCCCTACCTATATCTTTCAAATTCAGTATTTGCAACTAACTAAATTTATGCCTGTTACCCTACTTATATCTTTGAAATTTTTGCTTACACTCGAGAACCAATGAATAATGTACTTGATGTTACTGATGATGAAAGCATACGACAGTTTTGACAGCAAATGTTCTCTCTCGTGTGTAAAATTAATTTCTGTGCTGGGCTGTCTTTTCATACAGAGAAAGTCAAACTATAAAATTGTGCGACTTGACCTTCGTATAATGGTCACCATGACGGTAATGTTTCAATTGAAACAATCTTTAAAATTATCAGCATATCTTTAACTTACCAACGTTGGAAGAACGAGCAATTATTAAAAAAAATTAATAACGGGAGAAGTAAATCACAAATTAAATATGGAAAATTAGAAATAATTACAATCACTTAAAACGGACAAACAGGGAATCAATGGCAACTGACTGACAATCGGTGTAGCTGAATTTCACTGAAAACCTGATTAAATCTACTGAATTCCAGTGGATCGCAGAACTCAACTCTTTCAGTTGATTCCACTGAATTTGCGAGCGGGTAGCAGCTGTTTGTCTTTCGGTAACTAGTTTTTGAGTGAGTGAGCGTGGTAATATGAAAATATTTAAGACCATCCTCTAAGAGGCAATTTCAGAAGTGATGTTTACGCAGTATGATGAAATGCACGGTTCATTAAAGTACCCCCCCCCCCCTTTTGCAGTATTCAATCAATTGCAGCTTGGATGTAAAGACCTTGCTGCTCGCTGATTTATTAAAAAGGGGGGGGGGGACGCGGAAGCAGGGTAATGAGATACGAGTTAGGAATAGAAACTACGGATAAGGGGAGGGCCACCGTGATAATAATTACCCCGTTTGTCTCCAGAGTAGCGACAAAGAGCAGACATTATATCAGAGAGGCGCAGAACGTAAGGCAGAAACAATGGGGGGGTTAGGGTCTCGTCGAAGGAAGGCGAGAGATAAAAGTAGCTCGGATGCTCCGGAGAGAGTCTTGATCTTATGGGACGGAGTTTGCTACGTGGATGTGGTGGGGGGAGGGGGTTGTGTCAGGGATAAGGATGGCCCGACTATAATGTGCCGCAGTGATGGAACATCACGTATCTCCCTTTTTGCTGCCGGGTGCAGAATTACACGACACTGAAGAATAGAGAACAGCACTGCTTGAACTTATCATCTCAGCTCCAAAATTCCCGTACAAAGATTTCATTTTTTACGAAACTTTTACTAGCGGAGAACTCAAGTATGTTGTTCCAGAAAATAAGCCTTTGTATTTAGCTCCTGGTTATTTGACAGATATCTGAAGTTACTGCTTTCATGCATAATTCCTTTTTAAGAGTGGATGGACCCCCAGGTTTTTTTTAAAATAGTTGTTTGCGCGAATACGCGTATCTCGGCAAATAAATGTTGTAAAAATATACATTTTTTGCCGGAAAATATAAAAAAAACTATATCTATGCCCCTATTGTTTTTAATTTTTAATATTAAGTGTATTCTTGGAGGAAAAAAATTCGTGAAAATGGCCAAATATCGCATTTTTAAAGCCTGCCTATGCAGTTTCCTTAAGCGGCAAGAGAAAAGTATAAAGATAAGGGCGAGTTCAATCTGTGGGGTTTCATTGCGTGATATAAAACTCCTAGGTATAATTGGCTCAGTACAGCGTTACGACCGAAACACTGGCAGCCTTGCGCGTAGGAGCGACGACGCGCTAGAAGTGTGTGTTAGTGTAGCCCGTATCACACCCTCGCTACTTGACCTTTGACATAGGGGTCCCTCATAATCTTAACGGTGCCTTGGACCTTAGACTAGTATGCGTTAGTGAGAAAATGAAAACTGCGAAGGCACTAAGAAACGTTAATATTCTACTATACCTTCAAGCTATTTATCTACCTTGCGCATAAAAATTTATGTGTTTTCTGGCTGTCACCAATTATTTAAACATCCGATTTCTGATAAAAACTTTATATATAGATATAATTATCTTAATTCAATTCCATCATTGCTTAATACATTCGACACAGCGTTTACAAATCTGCGAAGAAAGTCTGATCGCAGAAATGTGCAGCCGTAAACGAGATTTGCCTTTGTTGGTTGATGTAGGCAATTGACGTAACAAAACTGTGGTGCGGGTAGGCAGGCCTGAGGGACGATTACGAACGTTCCACACCGTAATTATTTGTTTGTAAAAGCTGTTCACGATTAACTGAGCACTTTTGAAAACAACCTTTGAAAAAATTCACTACCTATTACTGAATATATTTTAACGAGCGCACTGAGTAGCATGCGCCCAGTGAAGTTGGTAACGACGGAGGGAAATTAGTTCCATATCTTAAAGTCGAATAAATAGTGTTTAGGAAACAATTTTAATAACTTAAACTATTTTTCGCTTTTTGTTTTTTTGAAAGCAACTAAAAGGAAAACAAGCCGATTTGTAAAATATTTACTCTTCTAATAATTTCACACTTTAATTTGACCGACGCATGAATGAACTGATGAGATCCATGGAAGTGTTAATGTTACATAAGGCGGGAGAATACACAACATGCATATAAGTAGACCTTAAGCAGAGCTTTTAAGAGTGCTCATTTTACAGTGAGCAGCCTATAGAGAAATGGATTCATCCTCAACGTAATATAAGTATTACGATGTACGTACTTTACGTTACAGTGCCGCGAATTTAGGGATATTACTACCACACAGTGAACGTAAATAGGGATATAGTTCAGCTCGTGGTAAACATCACATCTGCCTTGTAATTCCTTCCATAAAAAAATAGCCGCTAGATCCCAAGTAGCAAAATATAGTTGGCCCACATGTGCAGATCTGATGGTGAACAAGCAGTCCACATGCGGCATCAACAGGCATTCAAGAAGCAGATGCATGTGGCGCATATGATGAATGATGATTGTGGTATGATGTGTTTACGCGTGGGCCACATACGGATATTTAACTGTCAGCAGGTGTCTGGCAAAGCCAGAGTTCCCTGTAAGTTAACCATAAGCGGGCCACTTCTGGATGTACTGTCGGCTGATGTCTGGAAAACCAAAACTTGCATATAAGTCAACCACAAGCGGGCCACTTCTTGTTCTTGATGAACTGTCGGCTGACGTCTGGCAAAACAAAAGTTGCCCATAATTCAACCACAAGCGGGCGACTTATTCTTGATGAACTGTTGGCCGATGTATGGGTACACAAGAGTTGCGCGTAAGTGAACGACAAGCGAGCCACTTCCAACTTTCTACTTCTGGCCTGCCGTAAGTAAACCACATGTTGTTAGCCAACTGTTGGTAAGCCACTTGTGGCCCAGCTATTGGACCCTTGTGGCCCACATAGACGCAGCTTGCCATGCATTTCAAAACCAAAAAATAATTGTGTCTTACCCAAATAAAATTGACGTGTGTTATCTTCTGCTTTATTTAACTATTAGTAAAATTCTTTGGAGAAACCTGGAAATCGAACTCACAAACCTGTCGTTTACAGTCAAATATGCTATCAACTACTTTACTATGTGTTCATATACGACATTTTTAGTAAATCTCTATACTTACTTTACATACATATTGCATTATTATCTTTGCTATATAGACAATGTTAGTATCACGAGGCAATACTGGGATTTATGTGTTTTGTTTAAATGGCCAGTATTTTAGATTCGGACTACTTTAAGGTTGAATTTAACATGCAAAATAACGCATTTTTTTGGCGTGTTATGTTTTGCAGGTTTGTGGTTAAAAACTATTTTTTACTATTACTAGCAATGCCACGTGATTATTTTACTTCATTTATAAATGAAAAAAAATAATTGATCACTCATATGCTATTTGCTACTGCACAACAACATATTGCCAGTATGCCATAAATGGAACATAAAATTACTGGTCATGTTTCCTCAGTAATAAGGAACAGTTGGCATACCACAAAAGGCGGTATGTTCTCTTTGGCAAACATCACCCACACATTATCTACATACTTTAAGATGCCTGTGGATGTTTCACAGACATTTGCTTGTGCGCCATATATGAAATTCCGTCAGTCATTATGTGTTAAATGGCCCACAATTTTCCACATGATGAAGCCCAACTGTCAGAAATGAACCATTTTACCACGCGAGGGCTTTATGCGCAAGCATGATCTTATAATGATACTCTTTGGCATACATCAGCCACACGTTATTTACATACTCTAAGATGCCTGAAGGTGATTAGCTGATTTTTGCTTGCGGGCCACATATGAAATTCTGTCAGTCATTTTGTGACAAGTGGCCCACATCAAAAATATTTCCGAACAAATAGTCACTACTGTTCACGTGGTACCACATAAGAAAACACAGTCATGTGGGCGAAACTTTTACCACCTGAGCCAACAATAGGCCAACTGTTATCAGCGTGTTGTTTGCTACTTAGGATTACGCATTCGTTACATTACGCATTCGTTTAAGAACTCAAGTCTTACAATTATATGTACAATACATATCTTTAAGTTTGTATTGTACTCGTAAGTGAGTGAGTGTCTCTTGGTATTTAGAGCCGATGAGGGTGAAGCGAGGTGAGTATGCAGCAGCGGCGGAATGAAAGGCCGGGAAACGGCAGACCCCGAGAAAACCCGTTGGTCCGCGGCAAAAATCCGGGGGATCCCGCCGGTAATGGAACCCGGTTCGCCATGGTGGGAGGCGAGTAGTCTAACCACTACTCCACTGCAGCCCATTGTATTCTACTGGGGCCGAGTATGCTTCCTGCGACCAGTTCATGTGTGCTTGGTGATATTAGCACTCATGATCAATATCCTTGGTGGTGATAACTAAGCAGACAGCATGAAACTTTCAGAAATCAGATAACACACATGGAAAACTCTCAAAACACTGGACACTCATTATTTACTGTGCACAGCTATGCCCGTAAGTATCATTCATGTTTTAATGGCTTGGACAGGCCTTAATTCGGCAGTCTGTTTGAACGTGCCTTCACACTTAATATTGTACATTAACATACCATTGGATAGCAGATTGCAGCAATCGGGACGCCATTGCAAAGGATCATTGTTTTAAGAAACGACCAGGACCATCTTCGCCAGAATAAGAACCAGGTGATGACTGCGAGATGTACTGACAGTATAGGGCTCCGTAAAACCTTCTGCAGGGTTTGTTTTTGCTGTAACGCAAGTCTGAGAAGATTTTATAGAATTGGGCCCGAGAATGGATGTGCTGATCTACGTAACCGGTATACACAAATCATCCTTCCACATCAGTTTCAAGGTGGCAACTTTCAATTGAACTGTGTTACAGTACGTGGCTCACTTAAAAAGTCTTATAAAGTTTTCTTCTTCAAAACTGATAGTTTGCACGACTCGTTCATTCTATTAACAAGACATACGATATACAGTGGAACTCTCCATATTAATACATCATCAAAATAAAGTAGTTTATAACCATGTGTAGCATGTCCACGAACCGGAGCTCAACGGATTTAAAACCGCAAGGATTAAATTTCAGTAATAAATTTGAAATCTCGCAATGTAGGGAACTACAAAAAATATTATGTTTTCTGTTTGCAGTCAGTTCATTAGAGAGAGACTTTTGAGCCATTCGTATTTTCAGTTTTCAGTTATTATTAATCTAGTGTTTTACAGCGACAGAGAGAGAGAGAGAGAGAGAGAGAGAGGAGAGAGAGAGAGAGAGAGGAGAGAGAGAGAGAGAGAGAGAGAGAGACAGTAGAGTTGTAGGCAGTCAGTGTCTTCGGGTCAGAGGTTTAATATCTCCGGGTAGTAGAACCCGCCCTGGGTCAGCTCAGCTCAGTCTGCGTAGGGAGTGTACTGGGCTTGGCTGAGTGACGTGGTTTTCGTTGATGTAAAAGGGCCGTCTTGTAATTGCGCTGACCTTTTACTTATTCTACACCACCTTCCCGCCCGCTGATGTCTGGAAGGTAGTTAGTTACCCAGCAGTGACGTTTATTCCATAGACGCAAGGTAAGCAATTCTTACCCTATACATATTGTAAATGTTTGAAGCTTATATTTTACGCCTTGACTTTAAATTTAAACACATTTAATTCTGAGTTTCCAGTTTCCGATTCGAGAAACAAAGTTTTCGTAACTCCCATACTGTGCACGCATAGTGCTGCTATCTAGCATTTATTTCCACACTCGGGAGCGACTAGCGATGAATAGAACTCGCAAGCGAGTTACCCTGCCGCGTTCCTTCAACAGGGTAGGCATCGTTCTGTTTGCGTCCTACAGTTATACTTTTTCCTTGGAAAGTGGTTGAAAGTGTTCGGAAAACGGAAGTTTTCTTATGATTTGTAATATGCTCTCTAAATAAAATTCAGTTTAGTTATTATTATTAGATTCATTTCGCTTCCGTTTTACAACTAATGGGGAGTGTAAGCAAAGTTCGAAGTTGCGTTTGTTAGTAGAAATTGAAAATGGAACCACAGCCCGGCACTAGCAAATGCTATCTAAACCACTCACACTCAAATCCGTGGGGCTATTATATTGCTTACCGTTTAAAGAAAACTCACTACACGCCACTGCTGCTTGGGATCTCTGCCCTTCTGCGGTGACGTGGTACACGACCCGGTTGCGGCCGACTGAAGAGTGTGCCCCGGCCTGTGGTTATGCGGGTCGTGGTCGTCTGCACGGGGCAGCCATAGTTAACACCTGCCAAAGACTTCCCCAGACCACCCCCTCTCCTTTTTCATACTTTTCTTTTGACCAATCCAACCATCCTGTCGATTACCCGAATCCTTCAGGCGCGGCGAGGTGCCAAACGCTCGCAGGCGGAGTGTCAACGGCACCCCTCCCAGCCCAGGGCCCCATGTCGGCACCCCTCCCAGCCCAGGGCCCCATCTCGGCACCCCTCCCAGCCCAGGGCCCCATCTCGGCACCCCGACGAGGTTCCCCGCGTTTTAACACGGGCAGAATTGGATCCGACGGCGGTGGACTTCTACAGGGAAGTAAGCGACCCACCACCCACCAGCTGGAAGGACACGTCATTCCATCTACCAGTCATGTTGGTCGACGCGGGGCCAGTACATCAGCCCCAGCTCCAGTGCCACCGCGTAGGAAGCGACAGTATTTCACGGCCCGAATGTCGGCACACTCTATATCCTCCCGCACTTCATCTGTACTCGGGTGAGTGAGGCAGTGCACGGCACTTTCTCCTCTTGTTCAACATGCCTTGTGCCTCTTCTTTTAGGTCTCACTCGACCGTAGCAGGTTTTCCAGTGAAAACCTGCCCTCCTCGCCAATCAGAAGTGTTCTGACTTTAAATATTAAAGCCTTTACCTGATCACTCCCACATGAGTAGGGATAGGAAAAAATCGCGAATTCATTTTAGGACAAGATAGATTTCAAACGCGTGTACACTTAAGTCAACTTTGCAATGGGATCAGAGTTTATTAGACACACCCTGGACGACTCCGCGCCAATAGCCGACTTACAGGGGGACAAGAAGCGAATCCCGTACTGTCAAATGCGAGGTAACACTGGGGCAACAGCCAATCAAGAAACATCTGAGGTTCGACTATACGAAGGATTGTAGATTCCAGCATACAGGTCATTGAACTTGCGAGATTTTACCATCGCTACTGACGAGTCACTGAAATATTCGAATTGCCACCGGCCAAACTCTTCCAGGAAGCGACAGCGGGACGAAGCTGCGACTCGAAGACATAACCTGAGGGTCCACCTAGATAGTTCGTGAGGTGGGGAGGGGGTGGGAGCACGCCTTGATCGAATCAAGAGAACGAAGAGTAGGACTCGCCTATCTACAGTATCCCCAGTGATTCCCATTACCTGCCACCAACACCAGCCCCAAAACCGAGGGGAGAAATCAACGTCCACACCCACTGAGCATCAGTCCCGAACCATATACTAAAGCTGAGGTAGACCGATCTCGCTGGCTGCGCACAGCCAATCTCAGTGTCCCAACAATGAACTGCTTTTCTGCCAATACGGCTAGCAAAAATGGTGTGGATTGGGTTTGAGGTTAGAACACTGATTAGTAAACAAGTGGTTTTGAGATGTTTTTATACTTTCTTTAATCAATCCGTAATGCATTTTGATTATTTTCAAACTGGTAAAAGTATTTTATTCATATAATAGTGATTGTAATTTTAAAATTAAGATGTAAACAAACACGTTCATCACTGTTGACCATGTGACTTTGACAGTTGTGTAGGGTTGGGGTAGGTCAATGTTGGGTACATTCGCAGAAGACGAACTAGCGGTCTACCTCATATTTAGTATATGTCCTGAACACGCTTCAATGTGCTTCACCTACACCCACGGAGTTCGAGTCCGCGACTCGGGCACTCTGAAGCACAGCCAACTGGATCACGTGCAGCGAGAATCAACCAGGAATTCGTGAAATCAGGTATTTCTCATCGTCCACCCCACTCGCACTTGAGACCCTCATGTTGCAAAGTGCTGGTACGGATGAATTTTTGATACTTTCAATCGCGGCGTCCATTACGCAGGATATGTAACGGAGGTTGAAAATTGTTTGTGACAACTGCAATTAACAGGAAACCATTCTCCGATTGGGGCAGATATAAAACGCTGAGTTCGGTGTGTATATTACAGAAGTCCTACTGTAAATAGTATCAAGCAAAAGAATGCTCTTCATTTGCAACGAGGTAGCGGACTCTTTAACGATGCAAGTGCAGTTTTGAGCAAAGTTAGTTCTATAATTTAACCTTGACTGAAGTGGTGACGATACACCCATCTTAATACGGTTCGTACACATTGTTTCTACTTTAGTTTAAGTTATATCTCCGATGTTTAACGATGTTAATGAAGAGCTATAAATAAGTCCACTGAAGCATGAACTCTAACAGACTGGCATACGAGTTCACAAGAGTTGTTCCTACCAAGGTCTGTTTATGAAGGGGAAATGAGTCTTTGACGTCGACATAAACGAGACACGACAAAATAGTGTTTAGTTTCATAAGAAGAATTAATAAGGATAGTCTTCTGCTTGCAAAAAGAAAGCGCGTTAGCCTTTTGTGATTTACGTGACAAATTCAAGAAAAGCAGAAAATAGACGCAAAATCTTTACTTCGTGAACTAACATACCTCCTATCGATATTTTGTGTTGTCTTTTTATCATTATTGATAATGCAATGTACAATCATTTTGACAAATTTACGATGGCTAAAGTTGTTTTAGGGAGAGATCGCAAAATCTAAACAATATTTTGTCATGGGAAAATATTTTTTATGGTATTGTTCCAATTTTTGGTTTTTTAAAGTATTTAGGAGATGGGTACTTAGAGATAGAATTAATTAGGTCGCTTTGTTGACTAAATTGCAGTTACAACCATAGACTAAAGATGAGGTAGATCGCTTATTCGTCTTCTGCGCATGTCCTAACATTGGCCTACCCCAAGGGAGCACAACTGTCAAAGTCGCATGGTCAACAACACTGATGAACGTGTTTGTTTATATCTTAATTTCTAAGAGGTAACCAATATTATATAAAGAAAATACTTTTACCAGTTGAAACTTAATAAAATTGCGTTACGAATTGGTTAGAGCAAGTATAAAAACATTACAAAGCTCTTGTTTATTATACAGTGTTCTAACCTCAAACCCAATCCACGCCATTTTTTCTAGACGTGTAGGCAGAAAAGCAGTTCAATGTTGGGACATGGAGACTGGTTGCGCGCAGCCAGTGAGATCGGTCTACCTCATCTTTAGTCTATGGTTACAAACCCGTTTTAATAGATATTAGTTACATCGGGAGAGCTTCGAGGTTTATTAAAGGGTTAAATTGTTACTGTAGTTATTATTCTCGTATATTAAGGCACGGTACAGCATTAAATATTAATGATATCTAAAAGGATCGTCTTCACCTTAATCATGTATGCGGAGGCTGATGTCTATAGTCTTATTAGAACGGCCGGCACACGCCATGTACTGACGTCTTCATGGTGCAGTGTCATGGCGACAAAGACGCCACCCGCCATGCTTCCTGCCTTCATATAGGGAGCGTGTTGACTATAGTATCTTCATGGTTAAATGATCACTTTCGAAAGCCCTGCTAATGATCTACTTGTATGCATGTTATTTATTCCTTCGGTTTATGTAGAATTAACATTGTCATAGGCCTCGTCACTTTATTCATGCGTCGGTCAAGTGAAACTGTGAAATTGTTAAGAAAGTAAATATTTTACAAATCTGCTTATTTTTACAGTTCGATGCATAGAAGGACAGAAAGCGAAAGGAATAATTTTAAGTTATCACAAATGGTTACCTAACACTTTTTATTCGACGTTAAAATATGAAACTACTATTCAGCCATCGTTACCCACTTTACTGGGTGAATGGCACTCAGTGCGCCCGTTAAAATATATATGGCAGGCAGAGGCAGTGACTTTTTTTTCTAAAGTTAATTTCTAAAGTGCTCACTTTATCGTGAACAGCCTTTAACAACCGGCCACGCAGTTGGAGGAGATTACTTGTGTCGTAGTTTAGATGTTCACGGTTCATGTCCCAATTACCGGCGATATGTTTGCGAATGCGATCAGGATATAGCAAGGCATGATTGCAAGAACACAACAGCATACTCTTAAAAAAACCGTGACCAGTTATTGAACGTTTTTTAAAAGATAACTTTAGAGGTGTTATTCCAAACACTCATTTTAAATTTAAGTAAAGAAGGCCTACTAAGTAAAAATATAAATAACTCTGTACTATATATGTTTCTTATTAAAGGCTGTTCACGATAAAGTGAGCACTTTTGAAATGAACCTTAGAAAAATGTCACTGCCCCTCAATGCATATATTTTAATGGGTGTAATGAGTGACATTTGCTCAGCAAAGTTGGCAACGATGGGTGGAAAATAGTTCCGTGTCTTAACGTCGAATAAAAAGCGTTCGGTAATCATTTGTGATAACTTATATTATTTATTTCGCTTTCCGTTTTTTTTAATGTATCAGAGTGTAAAAATGAGCAGGTACGTATAATACTTCATTTCCTAATAACTTCACAGTTTTACTTCCTCGACGCATAAATAACGTGATAAGGCCCTTAGTAATGTTAATCCTACATAAGGTGGAAAAATAGACATCGAGCATACAAGTAGATCTTAAGCAGGGCTTTCAAAAGTGTTTTTTTTTACCGTGAACATCCTGTGTCTCATTAGTACGTGTTATACATGTGTGTGTTTAATTGCGTGATGAAAAATATGCGTAGGCTATTTCCATGTACTGCAAAAACAGTTGAAGTTCGGATTTGCTATGTTTTTTAAGTGTGGCAGTATTTGATAAATTATATTGGAAAATGTTACATCTTAATGTAGTACCATACGCAAGATTTTCAAAAAAATATACGTGGTTGTGTGCTTGGTGTATTGGAGTAGCTTATATTACTTTTCTAACTAACCGTATTTGTTACATATTTTTATTTTAATGACATTTATTATTTTCATCCTCACTATTTTACCAATATTACGTACGGCATGATTAGCTAGAGCTTCCAGTTATAACTTCGAGAATATCCTTGCGTCTATCGTGTTTTGCTGTTTTCCTTTATTGCGAATGTTTTGTTACTTATTTTCTGCAGTCTTCATTGGAATTTTATTTACCGAACTATTTCATTATTTTTCTCATACTCTTAGAGTTCCGTTATTCGTTTCAAATTTTATATTACCGAGCTCTGTTGTCTTGATGAGCTTTCTTTGTCAAATACATTTTTCTTCTCGGTGTACATTTTGTCGGAGAACAAAAGCTTGTAACGGCGGACTAATTAATTTGAGTGTTAATCAAAAATGTGCGTTCAACTGACTGCAGTATTAATAGAGATAATGTTATACACTGTAATGCTATATACTAATTTTATGCGTATCATAATACCTCCGTTCATCCGATGAATCATGCAGGAGTCTGTAACTGTGGTAAATATTCAGCCCACGGGTGAATTAAATGCAGGTTTCCTAATCGAATTAAAGAACGTGTTATCACTGGAGGCAGCATCCAAAGATCAAATAACTTCAGATTGAGTCATTGCTAGGAATGACAGAATTCCACAGGTTCGGTGGCTTATAGGTTTGACAACACAGTCCTTCCTGTACTTGATTCTGAGTTAATAGTTCGCTGGCTTTTTCTCCAGCGGGTAGTCAGAAATGTTACAGGTCAGGAAGCGACGTACTGCCTGTCCCTTATTTTCTTACA
This sequence comes from Dryococelus australis, assembly GCA_029891345.1. Taxonomy (NCBI): domain Eukaryota; kingdom Metazoa; phylum Arthropoda; class Insecta; order Phasmatodea; family Phasmatidae; genus Dryococelus; species Dryococelus australis. The sequence goes on from CM056997.1 coordinate 81,293,865, forward strand.
TATTTGTTCGTATTGATGACAGTTGTCCAATGCCTGTGCAATAAACTGTAATCCTACTGCAAAAGAAGTGATTTCTCGATGTTATCTCACACCTATAGTTAGGTGTCAAAACTGAAGGGCAATATATATTTACAGTAATTGCCGTTTATTCCACGGTGATTACTACAGTGAATCCGTGGTTTATCTTTCAAAAAAATACTACGTGATTGGAATAAACTTAAGAATTTCTAACCTTAAAAAAAAAATGGCTGAAAATAACGCATCTATCTTTTCGTAGAAGAGTGAGTGAATGAGTGAAAAGATTTGGGCGGCTCTTAACGGCGAGGTCTTGAGAGCCGATGAGGGTGATTGAAGTGAATATGGAGCAGCGCCGGAATGAAGGGGGTGGGGGAAACGGGAGATCCTTGAGAAAACCCGCCGACCAACGGCATGGTGTGAATATAAGCGGTGATAATAAGCGACACTTTCCTTGCCAATAGCTGGGTATTTTATCTGTAACCATAGTACATGCCGCCATATTTCTACAGATGGAAGGTGAATGTTAAGTGTTGACAAGAAAAGAGTTTAACATTCGCAATAGCTGCCTTACAAAATACTGTGTAGACCACAAGCATGACACCGAATTATGTTAATTATTTTCTTTGGGAAGTGTTTTCCTTTTAAAAAGAATATTTTTCATTTATTCCTTCGAAATAATTATTGCTACATCTAGACGAGTTCTATGATAATTAATATGCCATTAAAATAAACATATGACTAATAGTTTAAAATGGAAAACGTGTGATTGAGAATATATCTGCGACCTATAGCCCATGGCTCATAAAATTACTCCATATCAATAAGTAACGATACAATGTTTATTTCCATTAACTTTTTGCCAGAAAACTGTTTGGTTATATTTACTTATTGACTATTAATAAATAAGTAAAAAATTATCGGGAATTCATCCATACGGTCGTACCGACCTTCGATGAATTTTCGAGAACCGTGTGACGGTTGAGTAATAATCTATATACTCAGACTGAGAATGTGGCACCACAAAGGGCATAATCAATACGCTTCCACAAGTGACGTGTGTGTGTGGATTGGAAAATTAATTACACATCAAGGCAGGTATGCATCGATTAGGGTTTCACTAACACGCCCAAGCTCGAACAGAACTGGCAAGCTGAGGAGTACCGTTGGCCAGAAGAATTTCTTGAAACTGTTGCGTAAACCATAATCATAGTTGTCGCAACAGCGTGCACGTCTGATGTGCAAATCAAATATTTATTCCTACCTTCTTGATTCTCATGTGTAATTATTTTTGCTGTACTCGGAAATATACATTGTGGGTGAGTATTAAATATGATATTCGTGTTCTATATGCTGTTCACGCTTAAATCTGTGTTTTTAAATCGACGTTGGTAAAGGTTATTGCCCTTAGCGGCGAATATTCTAATGGGCACATTATGGAGTTAGGAGTATACAGGAGATGGCATGTTGTGAGGTATGTGAAGCCGCTGGAGATAGGCGGTTTTACTATGGACGCTCTAGTCGCCATCTCGCAGCAGCCAAAAACATCGTGTTTACATTATAATTGCATGCCAAGAAAGGTTACTTGCGTAGCATTTCGTGTTGAAGAAAGAGGATGACGAATAAATAAATATATATCACAATTCACGTGGAACTTTCACTAGTGTATGATCGGCTTATGTTTGTTGTACAAACAAATAATTTCCTCATAAAACTACCGATCGTGAGTGTGTAATACCGTGGGCCAGTATTCGGTTATGAGAGGCAATAAGCACGTGTTTTAGATATAGTGCTCATATATCAGGATTGATGGAAAACTATTGTTTGAATAAATTATAAAATGAAGTATAACAAGCGTACTACCGTTGCCATGTAATGCATTGCAGGTTGCGCATCAGTAATGAGTGCAACAAAACAGCGACCAGCAGCCTAGTTGAATTTCTGGAAGGCAAACTTCACATGTTCTTGAGCCACGAATAAATAATTATTTGCTGGCGTTTATATTTTAATTCCTAACACTGACAAGACTCAATAGTTTTGTTTCCAATATGACTTCATCTTCTTTAGACATATTTGTCAATATAGAAAATGGTTTCTGGTAGACAAATTCTTATCCGATTTTAAATATTCCCACTCTTTACATTACACTAGTTCTATGTTCTGATAGAGTTTTATATTTATTCATCCCTTATTGTAGGGTACAGTTTTGTTTATTGAATCTATAATATTGGGTAGGGTTAAGTTACCCTTGGTACATAAGTGAAACACAGAAATTAAAATTTTTACTGCACTGTCTGCACTTTTCAGAAGAAAAAGGGTGGAAGGGGGGGGGGCAGGAAACATTTCTGAATAATTCTATTCCCTACATCCACAACAACTGTGTTTCATATTTCTCCAGAAGTGCAATTTAGTATCAAGGGCTGAGTCAGACAGTAGCCACAATTTTAATACAGCCCAACATGCTAAAAAATTTAACTTTGGGAGGAAAAATTACAAAAGGATATTATTTCTATAAATACACTTTTAGGGATAACGAAGTAACCAGACTATGGTTAGGTTAAAATGTTTGAAAACTTATTCGCCAGCTTTTTAGGTTACTTTGAGTAGTTTAATTAGATAATGATACATTGATGAACTACATTGGGTGAAAGACGCATGCACCGCAATGATATCGATAACAAGCGCACATGTACTAACCACTGCCAAAGTGGTCCACAAACACACTTATCACATAAATATCCTTGTTGTTACCTACCTACTTGTTCAATTATTATTTTTAGTGTGAAATTATCCTCTGGATACGTTAAAAAATATCCAGAAACGTGACAAACAAACACCCTTCTAAGAAAAAGCATTGTCGCTAGCAGCAGTTTATTCTGCTGAGCCTGCAATGCTTGTAAACAGATTTATATTGAGCTAAAATTTCTTACGCTTTATAATTCATGTAGACATATAATAATATTATATATTAAATGGAAAATTGTGTTTGACACTTTCCTTTGCAGCAGAGCTCATGTCGCAGGAAATAGAATAACACATACGAACATACAGACACAGAAAACCAGCCAAGAGTATTTACAACAGGTTGGCCTACGTGAAGAACACAAAGAAATATATAGAAGGGATTCAGTTAGTAAGCAGCAAATTGCAGAAACAAAAAAACTGATGATGGACACAAACAAAAACAGACAAACCAGTGGTCTTTTTGCAACTAAACGGTTCCTTCTTCAGAATTATGTGTGTTCATGTACCTATTGACAACTATTCCTGTTTGGTTTTGTGTGTTTGTAAGTGTAATTTTTGTTTTCTGCTACATAAACTCTGCTACAACAGTGTATATCCAAAATCATTTATTATTTGTTACATATGTCACTACTATCATCAGCTTGTCAAAATACTTACCGATGTTTTAAAATCGAGTACCTCGGTCTACTGCGAAAGTTTTCGAATGCCACTTAGAGGAATACATTATCTCTCTATAATTTTCTGTAATTAAATTTTCTTTTCTGTATTTTGGTCTGTAAATATCATCACTTAGTGCTGTATGTATACATGTAGGTATGTGATCCATCACCTCGAGTGATACAAGTTATATGTCGGATGCTGCAGTAGACCTAGACAACACACAACTTACAAGGTTCAAGATGGCGAATACAACAGGGTGGATCCGGTTGCTCTTATCTGTGTTTTGTGAAGAGAAGTTGAAAGCGACTTAGGCCGAGTCTTAAAAAAATACCTATCATCACCATGCATTCAATCGTGTACATAAAGAACAGTAAAGTAACATTGATATCATTGCAGAAAACTTTAAATTAAAAATAGACTGAATAAGGGGAAATTATATTTTGAAAGAACAACACTGTGCACAAATTCTGTGACCCACGAATGTATTTAATAATGACGTCTTTATAAAATATGTTTTATCTAAATAAATAATACTTTTGTTACATAGCTGAGTATTAGCTCGACCCTTATATATTATCAGAATGCATATAGTTTCAGCACAAAACAACCTTGGAAGGTTATATTAATTAGCATGACGGCTACAAGAATGAATTCACCAAATATAAAGGTGGGCTTAATTGAATATACTTGATAACAGGTAAAATTAATTAAAATTGGGGTAAAATTATTGCAATAGAGGTGCACCTCACAAAACGAGCAAATTCATTAATTTCAAGAATACCATAATGTTTTGATGTGGTTATTACAAAATGTTTTTTTTATTCTTGATTTTAATTAGGAAGAAGAATGTTCATGTCATGTTTGGGAACTATAATGGGTGAATATCCACAGCCGCACAATTTACTTCATGCAAAACAAATATATATATATCCTGATGTAGGTAGTACAGACGCAAGCCATTATTTTGCCTTCTCCCGAAGGTGGTTCACACAATTACGAACAACAGGGACACCTCGCCTTGTTCACAAGGTGAAAATGGCCGAAACTACATTGGCTCCATGGTGTAAGGCACAGTAAACTGCGACCGTACTAAATAACAATTTTAAGGACAAAATAAAAATTCCGCGGGCATAAATATAATATCAAAACATCGCAGGGGAAATTAAGCAACACTTTAAACTTACCGAGTGCGGCGGGAAAGATAATTTTCCATAGTATTACAGGATAATATCAGTAGTCACCAAAAAACGAGTCACATTTTCAAGATGTCGAGAAGTAGAAGAAAGAACATCGTGTCAGCACTCCTTTACATGATACACACACACACACGCGCGCGCGCGCGCACACACACACACACACACACACACACACACATATATATATAGCAGTATCGATATTTATATGGTTATACTTGCTTTCAGATAAAGATAAGCTCAAAATAGTTATTATTCAAAACATAAGAATTCTAAATTATTAAATTAGCAAATTTTACGGCACCTGATATTGTCATTAATAATAACATACTTAATGCAGAAATAAAGTGACTTACAAAAAGTGCTGCCCTCTATTACCTTAAAAATGAATCCAATTATACTTTAAATGACATTACTTAAAAGTGGTGCCACATATAACGAAATTAACAGCAGAAATACAAGTTTAACAAAAATTTTCGTTAAATACATTAGCACAAATTAGTGGCATATAAAATTTGAAGATTTAGAGATATTATTTATTTTCTTCCATTAATGCCATTTATTATAGATGATAAATTTAATGACGCAGACATAATTTGAATTACAGTTACTTGAGGCACCAAAAGGAGATAATTTATTGCAAAGAAAAATCAAGAAACAGACTTTGCCAAAAAAAAATTTTGTTAGCCCACAAAGGCAAACACACAAAAAGTAATAAATAAAACATATATAAGCTAAACGCTTACCGTGCCAGTAAATGGCATATATGTTGGTACATTGCAACCTATTTATTATATTTGATAACTTCCAGTATGTATGTACTGGTACCTAAGAAAGAAACAAGTAAGTATAATAATAAAAAAATTAAATGCAGATGTGCAACATACTGTCTCTGCTATTCAGAAACCTGATCTACGATAAGCTGGTGGATAATTATATTAAATTTTACAATCATTTTTTAAATTCAACTTTTTAATTGACTTTACCCATTAAAGAAATTAGGTTCCTCTCGTCCCTTCCTATGAGCCGGGGGGGGGGGGGAGAGCTGCGATGAGTGTAGTGATAGAGCTTTTACCTTCCACCAATATGATCCATATTTGTTTCCTTGTGGGGTTACTCGCCGACTTTCATATATAGGAATTGTGCTGACTGATGCTGCTGGCTGGCATGCTTTTTTCTCGAGAATTTCCGGTTTTCCCCACCCTTGAAGTTCAGTGCTGCTCCATATCCGCCATATTTCGCGCTAATTGGCTCTTAACACCTTAGTTGTTACCAACCACCTAAACCTCTCTCAACTCCTCCCTTCTTAAGATGATGGAGGCCACGGGGTTACAGCGGCTAAAGTATTCGCTGTTTCACGAAGCACACTTCATTCTAAATATCCATGAATCATTATAAAAATTAAAATAAGCTTATATTCAATTAGTTGCCGTCAAAATTAGAATTTCAAAATTCTTTTAAGAAGGGTGAATAAGTGTTTAAATAAAATCAAGTGAAGTTTCTCCATTTTGCAGATGGTGTAGTTACAAGAAATGATTGACTTTATCTAAGTTTTCTTTATTTTAACTACATTTGGAAAACAATAAAATGTAAACATTTGTAATTTACCGTAATGATTACAGCCTATCGTTAAATTCATCACCATCTAAACACACAAGCAAACTTTATTTGTTTAACTTAACATCTTGTCGACAGCAGGTTCAGTAGAGAATGGTACACCAAGAACACAATTAATGGAATACGAGGAAGGAATTGGTCATTGCCTTTATTGAGTCACCTCAGAAATTACCTGGAGTGAGATCAAGAAACCATGGATATTGCAAATCAGGAAGACTTATATTCATTAGCTATTAAAATATGAGAAGTGATTTGGTTGTATATTCTTGTGTTGATAAACAGCTGATTTCTTGTTTGTCACTGCAACTCTGCTCACTTGGAAAGAAAAATTGTAAGAGTGGCGTTGTTTTATAACGCATAGCCTTGTATTGGTTTACGAGGTGATTTACCATTAATGCCCGGCAAACATCTGTTTTATCAAAAGGAACGCTAAAGCTTATGTTTGGAACATGCTAGGATCAGCTGTTCACGTTTTTGTTTACCTTCACTCTACAAACTTTCACAGATTTAGCTAGTAATAGAAACGAATTCCATAAACTCCTACACTGAAATAGCATATAGGCATTTGGAAAAATACGAATCTGCTGTTTTATAAAAGTGCCTGTACCTCCAACGAGTCCGCAACTTACAGGCTAGACCTTAGATGCACGGCAGGTTAGTAATTGCAACCATACTTGGAAATATTAAACACACTGCAATGGTTAATTTTCAAACTTACTCAGATAACATATCACTACAGACATCATAATTGTGCGATACATTTAACGTATGCATCCACGGTATATACGAATACACTAAACACTGTTTCTTTCGGGAATATACACTGAATTCGCTTGATCCGGCTCGTACGAATTTTCATCCATTAATACTAGTTTTCATTCGTCGCCGAATAGATCAAACATAGATAGTAGTTTTAAGGCATGTTTACATGCCAAATTCACATTTCACAAACGCAAGAATAACACAAATTTATAGAAAATTTCAGAACAACTAGTGAGTTCATACAGCACTCGCAAGGCTGTTCAATGTAAACAAACGTCTCTCGAAATTATGGCTAGTTTACTTGTAACGCACTCGCAGACGACTTCAACAGCATATTATATTCGTTTTTAGTACGGTTAAAGTTTTATTATAAATTTTAAAAGCTCCTATAGTTGCCAGAATATTATTCCTTCGCATATTTTCAAGGCAAATATATAGGGAACGGGAAGAAAATAAACCAAAACGCAGTATACAACACTTCCATTTAAATGTAAATAATTCATAGCTTGACACATTTAACGGATAGATTTATAGTTCGTTACCTGAGACAAACACACAAACGCATTATATATATAATAATAATTAACGTCAAAATATTACTTTCATTAAAAAAGGAAAACATAGCATTCCTAGTTTTGCAGATGACCTGGAGTTAAGTAAAATTGTCATGTAAAGTAAATTCAAAGTATTGGAAATACTTTAACGTTATAATGAAAGAGAAAGTTGAGAGAAATCTTACGAGTTTTATTGAACACATGCTGAGTAACGTACAAATTCTTTATAATGGATGCCAAAGTTAAAAGATTCATGGTGTGTCATGAAAGATATATTAAGGCTGTTTTATAATCCTGTTTTCCATTTCAGCCTTATGAGAATTACTGAAGTAGTGAAAAAATTAAAAATGTTATTTAATGAATAGTAAAAAATGTACACATTTTATAGTGTTAATCAGCGAGAAATGTTGGAGTCAGATGGATAAATGTCTTTAATCCTTAAGGTGCATTTTTATATGGGGTTTCTAGAGTTTTGTTAAAACAATTATAATTCTAGCTAGTATAGAAGGTAGTAGTGTTTTGTAATTTGGTACTTTGTATGAGTTTTGTAATGCTATTTGAATGTAGATTCAAATATAAAAAGCTTTTTCCCATGAAATGTATGTGTTTTGTAATTTAAGTATATATTTTGCATTTAAATTGCTCTTCAAGATTTCTGAATTGTCTGGAACGACTTGTGTCGTTGAGTTTTGATTACGCGATGTCTCTTACGTCGCCTTGTTTTACAGGATGTAGCAAGCGTCACAAACACTTCCTAATTCTACGACTGAGTGAGTTATGCATATAGTTACATAGCGTATATATTTGCAGGTAATTTATATGAGTTCGTTGATGTACTGGCCCAAATATCACTGCCTTAGTCAACTCACTGGAAAACAACTTCTTATACAGAGAACACTGAGAGAAGGAATCGTTAGAGCCGACAAAACATTTGAATTATAGGAAATGGAAATATGTTTAATTGCTTTGACATAATATATTGTTGAGTAAAGAAAACTTGAAAAGCAACCGAATTTATATTCTTCATCGAACATAAAACACGCTTGAAATAACAAAACCTGTGTTTTGGGCCAAAATAAATAAAGACTGTCAACAAAATATTTTGTTGATTCAACTGTATATATTTGTCTGGCCACTTATTTGATTTCCTTCTTACGAATATACACATGGAGAGTTGGTTTGCATTTTTTGTGACAGTGTTTGTTAGTGCATTTATTGACTTTTAATAATGGTATACGAGGGGTCGGACCCGCGGAATTCGCAGGCTGAGTCACCAAAGATGAAGCAGATAACCGTACGAATTAGTATTTATGGTGCAATGTCGTCAGGGAATTTCGGCATATGCTCGCTCGCGCCTATCGGAGCTCGCTCGCACATCCCGACATGCAGTAGTAATTATAGTAAAAGTACGATTTAAGACTTAAGACTTACAACTTAAGACTCAAAACTTAAGACTTACTACTTAAAATTTCATTTTTTGGACGTAAGACTTAAGACGTAAGACTTAATACTTATGCCTTAGGCTTACGAAGGGCCTAACTATCAATCGAGGGGAGGACGGGGCACGGAAAGGCACCCCTCTCCCGAATTGGAAGGAAATCGGTCGAAAAATGCTCCTCCAGGCCGATTCGAAGGCGAAAATCCCACCCCCAATCCCACACAAAATGGAAAACATACCTTGTCCCTCTAAATCCTCCGCGGGGGGGGGGGGGGAGGGGAGGCACTTTTGGAGAGTTTCAAAGAGGAAGGCTGCGGTATCAGCCGGGGGGGGGGGGGGGACGCGGTATCAGTGAGCGTTTTTTTTTGTTCAAAAACTTCCGTTCTTGATTATAGAATATGAAACATCCTAATAAAACGAGTTCAACAGGAAACTAAAATGTAAAGCTGCAAAACTTGAAACGTTTGTTTACGCCCTTGTCCAGTATTTAAAATGTATGTATTTATTAATAACATTCCAATTTTATTTGTAGTCACTTTAGCTGAGGTTGCTAGTTATGCATCTTTTGGTACGTAATTCATTAAAAATATGTTTTTAAGAAAACACGTCATTACCATTCGGAATACAGTGAGAATTTTGCGTTTTGTTTATTGTAAATAGACAAAATTACAAATGGAAACAAATGTTAAAAGTAATGTAAAAAAATAATGAAACGTATTGCGTATTATCTAATAAATGTATATAAAATTAATTTCACAACGATTACATGTTTCGAATATATTGATTGCTCAGTTGAAAAGCGTACACAGAAGTAGGAAACTAGATAAGCGTGCTCGATGCACGCGGATTCTAACTACACATCAAACTGAAATACGCCGCAAGCCATTAGACCTATTCGTAATATTAAATGGGCAAATTCTATATGGTCCTATAAATCTTCTAAGACAAACTGATTAAAATTTTTACAAAAATATTTGCTTATGTGTTTATAATACAACAGCGAGAATAAACATTTAAAAAGTACGTAATGAATTTCAAAAGGCATAAATCATATGTCATCAGCTTTCAAAATTATGCATGGAAATCTAACAGTACTGATTATTTGCACGTTTTAAATTTTGTTACTGGAGCCTGCACTCCAGCAAGGATGCTCCCAGGTAAAAACACCAACACAGAGGAGATGTTTAAGCAGTTTATGTCTCTCGTGGTCTTATTTAACGCTCAGTGGGTTTCCTCGAGAGGCTGATTCCCCAACCTTGTAAACGCACAACTCTCTCGCCATCGTAACCGCTGCTTCGGTTTGCTCACGTGGCAACTTTGAACCCGCAGCCCGGCTAATTGCTCGAAAATTAGATTCGTACCCGCATCACGGCTTCCGGGTGCGCCAGAGGTTGTCGCGGACATTAGCACCTCGCTATTAGTCATTAGCCCGGGGACTTGCAGCAGCGAAGCAGTTACTCTGCCGAAACTAACCGTGGCGACTGCTGCACGCAGGGTATCCTTTGTCTCTGCGCACTGCAGTAGCGGTAGCACATACGTAGGTACAGCCGAAATTCGCGAAAAGATTCTCGCACACATGCTATATTTAAATACTCTAAGGGCATACCAGCAGTTTTCTTTTGTTTTTTCGCGGCGTGTCTCTGTGAGAATACATTTTCTTACTTGAATGGCCAGTAAGAATTTGGTTACTCCGATACTTTACGTAAGTGATTCGCAGACAGACACCTAAGACGCGTAACGCCTAGATCATCCAATCAAGAAAGTGGATTTGATCTAAAGTGTTATGAAATACATCTGGCCTTGAAATCTCTTTGCGAAATCGAAGTGTCCCTACACATACGCTCTACGATATTTGGGAGACAATAGTGGCCTAAGTGCTATTTGATTAACAGTGGAAGGGGTCTCGGAGAGAAGGATATTAATTGCCCCCCCCCCTGGGGTGTGTGATGTGGTTGGCTGACGGGTTCTCCCACCCCTTCTGAGGTGTGCTGTGATTGGCATTAACTTGTGAGCCGAAACGATATTCCTTGCGTGGTGCGCGCTGCTGACCTTGGTTGTATCGAGTTTCTGTATTTATCTGAAGAATGTTCTAGCGGTTTGATGCCCTAGTTTCGCTAAGCGTGACTCGATGCGCATCAAACTTTCCAGGTCAAGGCCAGCAGAGAATAAAAAACACGTTGGGCCTCCGAGCCGGGGTTTTTGAATGGATGAGTGACTGAGTTTCAGCGGTAAACGACGAGTGGCGAGATAGGTGACCAGCGGAAGGGAAATTTGCGACTGCGAGTATCGAGCAGTGAATATTGCGGCTGGCAGGCTGCGCTAATGGACTGGATGCGTGAGTGAAAGACATTATAGGCTATTAACGGTAAAGTGAGTACTTTTGAAAGTGCTCTTATTTGGAATAATAGTCAATAAATACAGTTTATTTTATTCTTAGACGTTAACTTCCTAGTGTAGTTGAATCTACACACTGTGTTTATTACTTACATGGCAGTATTTATTTTAAAAGTAGTTAAAGGATAAAAAATGCTGAAATAAACAAGTAACTAGGGCCTTAAAAGTGCTCACTTTACCTGTACGTATGATGGCAACAGACAAACTGAACGTCTGGTAATGATGAGTATGAGTTAAGTGACTATAACCAAACAGAGGCATTTAGAAGGACGTTAGATAGAGTAAATATACATTAAATATTGCACTCATTGAGGAATAAAAGAGTAAAAGTGAAGATAGAGGGATTAATTTGGTAAATAATAGATCTGTGAATAAATTACTAACCATATTTAGTTATATTTATATTAAGACATCCATCCCTCACGAACTTAGATAGCCCCTCAGGCGTCAATTTACCAATACTATAGGTTGAACATGGCCTAATATGCATATCAGTTTATGCACTTTGTAGCGGGCGGCCAAGCGGTTCCCTGCGCTCGGCTGGAAACCAGCCCAACCGCGACAGTATCCAGGGAGAGGACACGAGCAGCGCGATGTCATGTAAACAGATAGCTGTAACATACCGCGGCGCGAGTATTTAGCGCGCGCGGAGGACTTAGCCTGTAGCTGACCTACTGCCAGGCAGCAGCTGCCACCTGAGGACGGATGCGACGGCGCTCCGGGACAGCCGATATCGAGAGATCACAAGCAGCCTTCGGCATCAATCACAAGGTGATATTGTTCCGTAGGATTCTGCAGAGACACCACAGATATTGATTATCGTGGCTGATAGTAATTGGAATCAATTATATACATAATTAACTCCCCTGCTTAGAGTAAAGCCTTTTGTAAGAGTTGTTTTATTGTGTTGACAGAGTTCTGTATAAAGAGATTCGACACAACGGAAAGAGTATTCTTCAGCTACACATTCCCGTTAATGAGCTCCTAATACCGCCTGTCTCGCTAAAGCACGAATTCATTTTAGGGCAAGATATATTTCAAACGCATGTACACTTAAGTCAACTTTGCAATTGGATCAGAGTTTATTAGACACATCCTGGACGACTACGCGCCAATAGCCGACTTGCAAGAAAACAAGAAGCGAATCCCGCACTGTCAAATGTGGGGCAACACTGGAGCAACAGCCAATGAGCAAACATCTGAGGTTCGACTATACGAAGGATTGTGGAGTCTAACATACATGTCAATGAACTCGCGAAATTTTCCTATCCCTAGTTATAATACGACAATCGTAATAAGGTTAGTTACAACAAATACTCAACCTCAGTGGCGCGTGGTGAACTGTTGCAAGGGAAACTGGCGTTATATCTGTGTTGTACCATGTTACTTGTTTAGTTTACACTTCCACCACTAATACGTAGCTCGGCAGCTGACGTCACAGGACGTGTAATGGGTCCCTTGCCTGTTCGCTTGAGAGTGGTCGGAATACATTGCTCCTGCTGCGTGAACCGAGAATGTACAGCACTGAGCAAGCACCAGATTACGTTGCAACAGTTCACCACACGCCATTGCTCAGTCCTAATAAGTAGGACATGAAAAATTCGCGCTATTATTCGGCATCCGGCTAAACTTCACAGTACTGTCTGTACTGGAGCCGGCGTAGTTTCGCCATTGGTTGCTGCTTAGATATGAAGCAACGCCCTTTCTGACTGAATTGAACATGAGTGGAGCACACAATTGTGAAGTGTTCGTTTATTGGCGCAGAGTTATTCAGGACGTGTCACATACATTATGCTCCAGTGACAAAGTATAGCAAAAGTACACGTGTTTAAAGTTCAACGTGTCCCCAAATAATAACGCGAATTTTGCAGGTCTTTACTAACAACTATAGACATGCTAAAATTTGCGTTATTATTTGGCAGCACGCTGGATTTTATCGCCTTATATACAGTAGAGTCAGTATCATTTGTTTATTGGCTTCTGCAAATGCGAGCAGTCATGGTCCCTTTTGACTAGGCGGGACCTGATTGGGATATCTGGTCGTTACTCGTTTTCGATTGGTTCAAGGCCGCCCAGGGCACGTTTGAATTGACGTAGTGCAATGATAAGAGCAGTACAAACGCACATGTATTTGATGCATATTCTGTATTCAAATGATAACGCGAATTTTGCAGGTCTCTACTAATAAGTGATGAAAACGATTATAAATAATCACGGTAGCGTGTTTCTGAGGCAAGGATTTCCTTTTGTTTGCATTCAGTTACAGAGGCGTAATCACAGAAACCACTGTAATGTTCGCAAACGTAATCAAACGGGGCTGGCGAACGAATTTACAATAACCACTTTTAGACCACTCGTGTTACGCCGGTTTTACTCGAATAAAGTGAACCAAACACTGTAAAATAAAATGCAGTATAGCTATGTATATATATGTATGCTGTTCACCGTAAACTGAGCACTTTCGAAAGCCCTGCTGAAGATCTACTTGTATATACGTTGTGTATTCATCTGCCTTATGTAAAATTAACATTAAAATGGGCCTCGTCACCTTTATTCATGCGTCGGTCGAGTGAGAATTTCAAATTATTAGGAAAATTAAATATTTTAAAATCTGCTCATTTCAAACTTTGATTCACTAGAAATAATTTACGTTATCACAAATGGTTACCTAACACTTTTTATTCGACTTCAAGGTACGGAAATACTTTCATCGTTACCAACTTTAATAGGCGCATGTTACTCAGTGTGTCCGTTAAAATATATGCAGGTAGGAGCAATGGCTTTTTTCTAAGGTTGATTTCAAAAGTGCTCACTTTATCGTGAACAGCCTTTACCAATACCATTAAAGTGCTTATGGCATGCGACAATGGCGATCCTTGCGGTAGCGCTATATTCAGTCAGGCCAACATTTTCAATTACAATTTTTTATATTCAACACACTCGAGGCAGACGCCAGCCTGGAGGCAGAATCTTAGCTGCGAGCTAGTGCAGCAGTATTGTGTGAGTAGCTAAAGGCTGTTCATGATAAAGTGAGCACTTTTGAAATCAACCTAAGAAAAATTCACTACTACTAACGTCACATATTTCAAAGGGCGCACTGAGTGACATGCGCCCAGTAAAGTTAGCAACGATTAATGGAAAGTAGTTCCAAATCTTAATGTCAAATAAAAAGTGTTAGGTTAGCCATTTGTAATAACTTAAATTATTTCTTTCGCTTTCTGTCTTATTGTTTTTTTTATGCATCGAAGTATAAACATGACCAGATTTGTAAAATATTTTAATTTTCCAATAATTTCACCCTGTTCCCCTGACCGACGGATGAATAAAGTGATGAGGCCCATGGTAATGCTAATTCTACATGAGGTGGAAAATTACACCACGGGAATACCAGTATATCTTAAGCAGGGCTTTCAAAGTGCTCATTTTACCGTGAACAGCCTATAGCTGCGTGCGGACGGGAAGGTAGAGAGAGAAAGAGTTCACCTACCTGAGAGTGCAGGCGGAGTGTGACGAGCAGAGAGAACTCCTTGGGGAAGTGCGAGGGTGGAGGAAAGAGCTCGGTGGACGGCACCCAGATGTAGGAGTTGGGTCGCAGCCTCCAGGCTGTGCTCCTGCCTGGAACGTGCTCCCAGTGAGAGCGCGATGGGTGGAAGAACCTCCGATCTTCCAGGTCCAGCGGCGACACCGCTCCTACGAGACCACATCACAGCATGCTGACACACGCCAGAGAAGTAGGGACACAGAGACGTGCAGAGATTGGCTCTTAACATTGACGTCTTGAGAGCCGACGCTACACAGAGACGCAATGGCGTCTCCCATTCTCTGATTGGCTACGCAAAGCTCTGTGAACGGTCTTGTATCTGATTGGGTGTTGCTTCCTGCGTAGCGTTCACTATTGACTGGACTACTCGTAGTTAGAGACCCAAGAATTTCGCGGATTCAGTTGTAAAGAAACAATGGAATTCACACACTTGTACGTTTATGTTACTTCTGTAATTGATCGACGTGTTGTTTGACACATCCTGGTGATAAATGAGCCAATAACAAACATGTAATAAATTGTGCACCCAACCATCGCCTTTTACTACCACAACAATCAACCAATAAACCGTTGATAGCTGTATGAGAGTATATAAGACTGTGAAGTCTAGCCTACGGGTCAATTCACGGTCAGTGACTTTTTTTTAAGGTTCTTTTCATAAGTGCTCACTTTATAGTGAACAGTCTTTAATAAGCATAACCGTCATTTAATGAGTACAAATTAATAAGCTACCAACTTGGTCTGCCATGAATTAATAAAACATTACATTCTCAAGACAACGAGAATACTTAGAACTATTTTATTAATTTGCTACCAATTTAACTTCGGGTCTCCATGCCGGTGTCTACAGTAGCATGTGTCGCACTCGCACTAAAATATTGCCATGAATGGAATACCATAGTTCTCGGGAAAATGTATGAGAAGCGTATTTAGTTTACAAATAAGTAAGTGTATTAAAATTACACTATTGACTATTTATACGAAATATGTCCTTTACAAAGCCGCGATAGTAATTTTGTTTTTGCACAGTTGTGCGAATCAAGTCAGAAAATGTTTTCTATATTTACAAAACTTTACACGGAGCTTATCGCATTACGACGTAGGCAGTCGGACACAAGATCCGTTCGCAGAGCCTGGCGCAGCCGAATAGAGAGTCTGGGTACGCCAACATCAAAGGGAACCGTCGCGATATTTCGCCTCTGTGTACTTACCTTCTCTGTGGCGAAATAACTGGGTCTTTGAGAAGAAGCACACTTAAACACTTGTATTACAGAGTATCTGCTCAGATTCCATAATTAGGGGAATGTCATACACAAACGATCCAAGGAAAATTAACATACCACTCAAAGCTTTGTTGATTTTTTCTACGAATTGGTTCGACAAGTCTATTTATTCTTCCGCATCATCCTAAACATTAATAGAAGATTAAGTTGAATGATTTTCGTCTGATTAAAATGATGTTGATTATAATAATCATGAATAAGTATACTGGCTTCTTGTGAAAAGAGTTTCTGTATTGTTATATTTCAAAACACTTGAGTTCATTAGTTTAATAAATTATTGCCATTTCAGGGGTATGGTCACGAATCACAGATCTTCAGTAGAGGAGTCAAATAATTCTGAATCAAATTCAAAAATATAAATAGGGTGTCCCATGTCCAGATTTCTCCAAATTAACCCCATTAAACTGTTAAACTATTATAAAAATTGCCTTTACATGTAAATTCGCAAGTTGTGGAGGCTACAGCGATTTGCAGATATAAAATATTCTTGTAGATTTTTATAGCATCTATATTATTTTCCACCATGTCTATACATTATGTCTGGCGCGGTGATTAGCCTTGAAAAAGGTACTGACGGTCGAATTAGATTATAAGGCTCACAAAATTTACATTGCCGAATGACTGATTCCAGCATGCAGGTTAGCACTGCAATTTTTGTAAGCTCTACAGGTGTAGCACTGAATTTTTTTTCTTTTTATCGTAGTGAACACTGCAGGGTTAAAAATTTCTTCACAAATGCCGTGGCCAGCAAACAAAGCAAAACACAGATGTGCATAAATTATATCGAAGTCTAGGCTGCGGGAATGTCTTTTCGTGAAAATCAGGTGTCCAAGCCATGTAGCAAACGGTTGAACCAAATTCGGGAGGCCATATGTTCGATGCTAACGGACTTCGCTGGAGTGATTTTTTCCAAATGGTTTTCATCCGTATTAGACGCGGAACTTAGGCTGTTTCCGGATTGTCTGAATATATGTGTAAGAATGTACATTTGCGTGCTAGCAGGGGCGTGTACTTGTCGTGTACTTGTTAAAACTATCCGGACAGATCATCGCCTCTTCATGTTAGACTGATCGCACATTCTGGCGGAAATATCAGAAACTATGTGACAACCGAAAAATGCGGTGCATGGTGTTATATACACGTTACGGCAACTTCTATGGTTATGCATAAAGAAAACACATAACCATGTAAACATTTGTTATTTATTTTTGTGTCAAGATTTTTTACCTGAAAATTTTACGAGTTTAAGCGCTGAAACATAGCTTTAGTTGGGATGAGGAATTAATAGGAGGATTAGTAGGCGTGTATTATTTACAGGAGAGAAATTAAAGGCTGTGCAGAAATATTGTTGTACGCTGGTTGCTTGGCAGAGCAGCAAGACAACAGGTGTGTGTTGTTTTGAACGAAAACTAATAGACTCAAATATACCAACACAATGTCTGTTTTTGGTCGTTGTACACTTTGAGTACAAATTGTACAGCAGAAAAAAATTGTAGGAATATAGAAAATCTTGCACCTCGGTATCCCGAGGTAATGTTTATCTGTTCAGCTTCTCTCTATTTCACAAGTATTCATGCCACACCAATAGCCTTGGAATATTGCTTTATCACGTCGTTGGAAGATTGTAAACATATTAGGGCAGTTGTTATGGGGTTTGTTGCATTTATTTATCGTATGTAAAGGGGCATTACACAGAAACTGGCATTCTTTCCTCGTTCCTCGATATGTACCTTACCATGTGTTTGAAATATACCCATTGATAACAAAAGAAAGATAAACATAATTCAATGGGGGTTTTTAATAACTTGGAAATGCGTATTTGCAAAAGTAACATTATTTGAAAGTAGACTATACCCCTGGGAAATATGCTGCAGACGTCTACAAAACGCTCAGAATTTTATTCATAACTGTTTGATCCTGGCGAACGTTGTCCCGCCTTTTTATATTTAAAATCCTTAATTATTATATATAACACTATCTCTTTTATTTAAATTTTAAAGATATTTGTTTTAAAATATAAAAGTATTATGTTTTACATGTTATAATTACATCGAATTAACATAATAAATCTGTAATTAAACATCCAACACCGCTTATTAAATATTATTTTTCATAAGTTTTTGTTGCACAATGACAAAACTCATGTGTAATTATTCTATACGCATATAATTTCATAGCATTAACTTTTTTTCAGTTTCAGCACCTGTTTTTGGGTTTCTTTGTTTATAATTGAAATGATATCCATTCCTCTCCTTCGCAGAATATAAGTGGATATTTTAAAGCGTCGTATGATCGATGAATATCTTGTATGGTTTGAACTGTGTTGTTTCTGCGCATAATTGCCTACTGTTTGACCACGGTATTGCTGGAATCTTTCTCTTTTAGATCAACAAACTTTTTTTGCAAGTATGAGCAAGATGGGCCCATGAATATATAATTTAGACTCCAGCGCCACCTATCGGAATGAAAATAACTAAAAACCTTACTCGTCACCTCAATAACATATGGTGTGAATATGGTCTCGATTGGTCCAGCGGTTTGTCTGTGATAATGCGGTTTACTCACGCACAATGGATTTTATATATAAAGAAGATTGGAAGCACATTTACTAAACTGACAATTATTTACATATACAACAGAACGACATTACTTATTAACTTTTAAAATTTGCGAGCTTTATAACCGCAAAACGTACACGTTAATTTTCAGACCTGAAATACAAGATAACAACTGTCGTAAGTATGCAAGTATGCTCAGCAAGTATACAATTTCAAATACCCACCAAGTATACTGGGAATTCGGGCAGTGCTAGTATACACATGGTGATGTCACTTCCAGGGACAAGTACGTACAAGTATGCATTTCTTGAGAATCCGGAAACTGCCTTATGCAGTTGCTTATGGACCTTCCCACTCCTCACTCATCGTAACCTGTTCTCTTGGTGAAAAAACACTACATCATGATTAGTTGTATTCAAAAACACTTTAGTTAATATTCATTTACGGGATTGGATCATTTTAACTGTAACCCGTCTTGTATGTCTGGCCGAGACTCACACGTGTGCACTGTCAAGAGGAACCTGTCTCTAACTGGTCCACTCCAGGAAGATAATGTCTTCGCACGAAGACACATGCCCTATATCCAAAGATTTTCCGCAGCTGTGTTTGCAAATATTGAAATTTAGTCGGCGTGAAAAACTTTTCTCGAAAATCAGGCATTCTTACTCATCATCCTGTGCGAACGAAAGGAAATAAATTTTGCACATTGTGAGGTTAATCAGTTTGAAAATTCTTTCTCCATGTGCTGAGTTATCTCCCCCCCCCCTTTTTTTTTCACCCCTGGCGATAAATTCGCAATAATCGGAGATAATGGAGAAACCCAAATTAAATTCTAAATAAATTCTAAATACGTATCAACTACATTATGACTAGAAACCGTGGAAATTAGAAACTTAGCGAAAAATTTTTCGTTTCAACGTATTTTCAAATCACTGCAGTTCCTTGCTCCATTTATGATTGTATTGTGCATATTCTACGCGACTGAAAAATTTAAATACGAATAACATTTTCATTACTACGGTAAAAGATTTCTTGACGGCTCAACAAATTACACACTCGTATGGCAGCAAATTTATACTTAAAGAATTTAGGCATGTGCAGAGGACCATTGGTAGTTCTGTAATCTAACTTCTCCCGTGATAAATTTCTATCTGAGACAGTTGTAATCATAATTCATAGACAATGTCGAGGTTTAATACTCGAGTAAAGATAATCATTACCAAGACTTCTCTACTTCGCTTCAAGGGAAGCAATAAGAAATCAGCTAAGTTCTACGCCGGGAATTTTCGGAATTTCTGTTAAATTCCAAACAGTTTCGTGTTCGCGTGCTGTTGGTCACATTTGTGAATATCTGTTGTGGAAACTATTCGTCACTTCCAGAAAAGTTTTGTCTACAGATGGATGTGGAATCGCGATCAATTCTGAATTTTCAAAATCATAACGTAACAATTACGAGAAAAGCAAAACGCCTCCATACACAAACCGAAAACAGAAACCATGTCTGCAGTGTATACGTCTATATTTTACTTCTGTTCGTCTATTAAGTTAGATTATATATATATTGATTTATTTATTTACTACTGTTAATACTTTACGTCGCCATTTAGTGTGTATCCATAGTTGGCAAACTATAAAATGCTTGTGGTTCCCCAGAAAAGAATCACGTTTGGTAAACCTTGTTCAGAAAATTAAAAAAATAATTTTTAAGACTTTCGTTAAGCTATCAAAAATCGTATATTGTATGACCGTAACCGAACAATACACGCAATGAGGACCCACACACGCTCCATCAAACGTTATTTTCTTGAGCTTGTGGATATGTGTGTGCCTATGTGTTTGCACGTGTATGCGAGCCTATACTTTTGTACGTGTGTGTGCGCTCGCATGCGTGTGATTGCACGTGCTTCCCAACTCCGCCACAACCCTGTCCAGAAATCTGAAGCCCTCGAATATCACATCGCAAATAAAAGCTGTTTGCTGAAAGAAATTTTCAGAAAACATCACCAAGTATAAATAACGTAATCAACGAAACTGGTCTGTGAGTGTCAGAGCGCAAATTATGCCCCTTGACCGGGTGTGACGCTTTATAACCTTGGTCTGTCTGGAAGCCGACTGCGTCGATTTCCGATTGCGACGTAATGCTCACATCTGAAATAGAAAAATTGTTACTTCTGGAAAATAAAATGAAAATATTTTGGTGTCACGTGGAGAATAAATACTTCAAGCAATCTGCTGTGCAGGAAAAAATTCTTACCGACAGCATAAGATTAGAAAACGCGTGTAACATTCTCTTGTTCTGCCATAAACATGTTATTGTTATCGTGTTAAACAACAAATTTTTCGCGCTTCATACGACTTCGTAAAAACGGATATTGATCTAAATAAATAAAACAAATCTTAAAAGCTTGAACGAACGCATTTCAAGTTATGTTGTTTTCACACAAATATTAATTTAAAAAAATTTAATTCCCCCAACCGAAATTGGTTTTTATCTGAATGCCTGAAAGGAGCCGAAAATTCAGCAGTGTCAGCTAGGATGGCAGTTAAATGCCATTTAATATAAATACCACTGAAAATGGGACAAAGTCACAAGAGTATTTGTTCGCGTTTTTGAGCTAGTTATATGGCCTGGCTCCAAGGTAGCCTCGTAACCGTATCACTATTTTTGTTGATATTGAAAAAGGTTTCTTCTTGATTGTATCTATTATCATCGATGTTGTTTTAACTATAATTGATACCGATATCGACATACATTTTTTTAATGGATGGTTTTAACGATAACCATATGATATATTATAGTTTAGATGAAACCGATAAAACGGATTATATCAGCTTCGTCAGTTATAATAATTGTGTCAACAACTGCAGTGATGGCGATGAGATCAACAGCACTATTATTGTACTTATATCTATAGAATTGTGATTAAAGGTTACTATATTGCATATTTTGGTAATTGTCGACATTCATAAATATGAAACCTCCCCATTTCCAACTTGCCTCATGATATTGAGCCATTATCACCCATAACTATAGGAACAAAAATTTTATAAAGTGCATGCATGTATATTCTAGTGTTCCCTTTATGATTGGACCACAGCGGCCTTGGCACTTTAAGCACACGCTCTTTTTAACTTATAAGTTAACATTAAAAAGGAAGAAATAACGTAACCGCATTACGCGTAACCAACGTGAATAGAAAAAAAATAGCCGCCGCAATGGCACAGAGAGTTCCTAAAGCAACAGATGTGAAATGGCCTCTTGTGCCGCGAATTCCAGCAGCATTTCGGAATGACGCTCGCCAATCAGCGCCTTGCAACTCATTCGCCATGCCGGCAGCCCAGCCAATAGCGGAAACCTCTCGCAGCATGTAGTGAAGGCTGTTCACGGCAAACTGACCACTTTTGAAAGCCCTGTTTCAGATCTAATTGTATGCACATAGTTAATTCTTGCAACGTACTACAGTCGACATTGGGCCCGATCACTTTATTCATGCGTGGGCCAAGTGAAACTGTGAAATCATTAGGAAAGTAATATTTCACGAATCTGCTAATTATTACACTTATATGAATTAAAAATAAAATTGAAAGTTAAATAAATACTTTCAGTTCTCACAAATGTTTACCTATCACTTTTTTTATTTAACATTACAGCACGGAACTACTTGCCTTCCGTCATTACCAACTTTACTGGGCGCGCGCCTAGTCGGTGCACCCTCTAAAATACGTACAGGTAGGGGCAGCAACATTTTTCAAAGGTTGATTTCAAAATTGCTTACTTTACCGTGAACAGCCTGTAGCCAATCAGATGCAATGCCCGCGCCCAGAACCCCGTGCAGCCAGTCAGGATGGATACGCCCACGCCACAGGGACTGAGGCACCGTTTCCTCTCTATGTACACTTATCTACTGTGTGTAGAGATGACCGATGAATCGCAGTATGCCTACTTTGTCACAAATATTTCGTTGTCGCAGATATATATGTGACAAAGTCATTGAGATATCTGCGACTGAGATATCGCATGATCACAGGTCCGCAGGCCGTGAAACGAACTGTGACCATAGACTAAAGATAAGGTAGACCGATCTCACTGGCTGCGCACAACCAATTTCCGTTTCCCAACATTTAACTGCTTCTCTGCCAACATGTCCACCGAAAATGGCGTGGTTTGGATTTTAGGTTAGAACACTGAATCGTAAATAAATGCTTTTGAGATGTATGTATACTTACTCTGACCAATTTGTAATGCAGTTTGATTAAATTAAAATTGGTAAAAGTATTTTCATACATAATAGTGCTTGTCTTTTGAAAATTAAAATATAAACAATCACGTTCATCACTGTTGACCATGTGACTTTGGCAGTTGTGTTCCCTTGCGGCAGGTCAAAGATGGGTACATTCGCAGAAGACGAACAAGCGGTATACCTCATCTTTAGTCTATGTCGGGAAAGGAACTGTAACAAGTGAAACAGCTCCTTTTATCACAGTTTATTTCATCTACCTGTGACATGTCGCAGCGTCACAGATAGCCTTGCATGTTTACCAAGAGATGGCGGCTGAGTTATATTAAATAAACCTTTATATGATTTACCATAGCTTCTTATTAAAGCACTAATAAATCTCTTCACATGAATTCCTTTAGTTTTACTTTTATTATGTTTGCTCCGATTTACTGTATTTTTAGAGTTAGTCTACAAAACACTGGATGCTAATAAATAAAATAAAATAATTTTATGTACATATGTTATTTTTGGCCAATGAATAAAGTTTACAATCCTCTTTGTGAACGCTGTCAGGTGCCTGGTCTAGTTCTCTCCCTTTTTATAATCGAACGTTTTATTTTAACTATGAGCATAGTATATTTTGTAGAAGACTAACGTGATATTTCATTGACGGGAAAAGTTCCACGGTAAATTACGAAATCTCACAAAAGGAACCTTTATTACAAATTTCACCTAAATACAGGGTTTTCCTAATTAATCAACGCAGGTGTTTCTTAATTATACTGACAAACTTCGTGAGGAGTGAAATGAAGTTACAATTCTCCCATCATTAATCTACGTTAATGGGATTTTCAACTTAAGAGCAAATTCACATTAATACCTTTCCCCGTACAGGAAATAACAGGGGTGGCCACCCTATTTTTCCTGGCAACTCTTTCACAGTCGGGAATCGCGAACATTTGATTATGAATTATTGAGTAAAATGGCTTAAGGAACAACAGTTGTCTTGTCGCAACTGCCTAGGACCCACCGTTTACGTGTAAACACACAAATATTCGTCTGCAGCGATTCAGTGCCTAGCACATAGGTAATACTACCTATATTTGCGTACAAAACGCTGCGTGTTCACTCCACAGATGGTTGCCTATTTGTTTTTGGTGATATTTATATTGTATGTTTGAATGGTCTTTTTGCAAATCGTAAATGAAGTAAAATTAAATTACAATTCAATTTCTAGGCTTCTGGGTTTGAGCCGCATCGTGGATTTCTTCTCAAGCATTTCAGCAGTCGCAGCTGCCATCGGGGGACAATACCTGACCAATTGAGGACCGTCGAAGGAAGAGGCCCTTTTATATTCTGATTTCTGGAGGGTTGTTTCTGGATTGGCTGGACTCTCTGGCCAATTTCAAGCTGTCTTCCTCCTGATTGGCTGAAGTGGTCGGCTAAACCTGGCGAGTCTATGTTCTCTGCTCTCGCATCACAGGATTTCAGGTCGTCTATGAAGAGATTTGCCCATATTTTGTTTAACTTGTAACCATCTTCTCTGCTGATGTCATTCGGATGTTTTAGTATTTCTATTGATTATCTAATGGTTCTTGGTCTATAAGTTCGTATGTATGTGCTGTGTTTGTCGAAATCAATACTATGCTTAGTTTTCATGGAGTGCTCAGCAATAGCTGACTGCTGTTTTTCATACTTGTAGTCCCTGATGTGTTATTCTATTCTGGTTGTGATTTTTCTGCCAGTTTGGCCTATGTACACTTTCCCGCATGAGCAAGGTACCTTCTAACCTACATCCTGTTCTTCGGCTGGTGTTTTGTCATTCACTGATCCCAGGATGCTATCGACTTTGTTAATAGGTTTCATAATGGTATATATATATATATATATATATATATATATATATATATATATATATATATATATATATATACATACTTCTTCCTCAATAAGCGTGCCAGCCGGTTGAGAAGCCCTTCTACCCCGCAGGAGTGTCGGGTGTATCCACCTCTACCTCATTCCACGACACACAAATATTACCTAAACTACTCCTACGGGGCAGAAAGCGATCTCGACTTGAAAATCCCAAATGCCGCGGCCCAAACTCTTTCCCTTATACATATCTACAATCAAAATACTATTATTCATGTTACAGTAATACAAGTATTTCGTAAATCGGGGGGTCATTTGCGAATAAAGTCTCTCTACTCTTACTTTCCAAAGTCTTTGATTCACTATTTATTTTGCACGAAACGACAGTTTACACGAACTGATTTTACTCGTAAATGGACACAATAAAAATATTAAAATGTTTCGCACTCAATTTACAAATTGCGTGGGCAGACCCCTTAAGTTAGTTCAACGTCTTTTGCCCTAAGCGGTGACTTTAAATAACTTGTGCTCATAAAATTTAATACTAAACCCACGAAAGAGAATCGTTTCTGCGGCTCTTGGTGTGCTCTAAAGTGTTTCAAAAGAGGGACGACGGACTCTGCAGGTACAAGTTGACGATGGCGTTTATGCATTACCCATACCTTAAGTTTGGCATTCATTCAGAATACCGTACAGCTGATCGCCAGGCCATGTTGGGGAATGTCCTCGCTGCCCAGTGTCAGCTCGCTGTAGACACCGGCCCGTTCGACGTCGTTAAAAGGAGAACAGCTGACGGGTCGTTAACCTCGGGGCCTCACGCAAGCATGCGCGGATTTCTTGCACTCACTAGCATGTTGAATTGCACTGACACACTCGGGGATATTCTGCGTGTTTAGTCGTTACGCAAAAGTACGGGCATGCTTCCAGCACTCAAACCACATGAAACGCCGATCGCAATAAAACCTGCGTGTAGGACAAGTTGCGGAGAAATGTTTAAAGTTACTTTTCTAGGCCCCTAGGAATTATTTAAAAAAACACGGGTCGCTGACGTACATCACTGTTACTCCACGTACATTTTAATATGCTCGTCCTCGAGCCTCGTAAAACGGGGAATTTTACCAGCGTGGCAAAATTCCAATTTCACGAGCCATCAGTCACAAGTCGCGGCCTCACAGTTATTTCCGTGATTTTCAGTACGCTCTTATTAAAGCGATTATTAATCACACACGCAGCTTTTTCACACTTAGTACGTCCGCATTACGTTTACGTCCCTGCGATACTTGGCCAATATTTTACGAGCAGAAGCTGCGCGCTATAGGCAAACATAGCAACATCGTTTCTACGTTCACGTCAGGCATATTCTTATAATATTCATTAAACAGTTAATTTGTTTGCTCCCGAAATCAATACAGCGACGTTCATTTGCGCGCATAACACACTGCACACTGCGAGAGGGAAGAAATTACATAGCAGTCCAATACTACTAAACGTCCGCCCGACTTCCCGATACTGCCCAGCTCTACGGTCGAGCACACACTACTTTTTGCGACTGTCTCAACACCGCGACGGACTCACACACACTTCCCAGGGCGCGCTGTCTTATCCAGCTGACGTCGCGGCCCCATGGTCGCGACTCTTTACAAAGCGATTTACGTATTAATATCGATTACAAATATCATACACAACGACCATATAAAATATGTGCTAAAATTCATAATAGATTAACACTAAGCAATGAGAATATTTTTGCAGTATAAACTACGTGCAATAAAATACATACTGGATTAATAAATGGAAATGAGAATAAACGTACCAGCCGGTACATAACCAAATATAAATACACATAAAAATGGTAAATACGGAGCACTACAATTGTAGTGCAAAATTACTAAAACCCATACATTTTACAAGATGACGATCTATGAATAGTCGCACGGTAAGTGATTCCATTGGCATAGGACAGTATAGCGATGTGTTGTAAGTGTTCTTTTTATTTTGTTATGGGCTGCTTCTTGAAGCTCAGCTGTCTTCGCGTCTTGAGTAACCGTTAGCTTCTAGAACTATGGTGAATTGTTTCATTTCTGCCTCAAGATGTTGTTCTTCGCATGTGCTGTTTTGCTCCGTTGACCAATGTGGAAATGACTGTCCTCTTCCGTGATGACGGGTGGTGAGAGATTGTTTGCACCTCAGCCAATCAGGAGGAAGACAGCCTGTGATTGGCCGAAGAGCCTAGCCAATCAGGAAACAGTCCTCCAGAAATCAGAATATAAAAGGGCCTCTTCTTTCGACTGCCCTCAGTTGATCAGGTATTGTTCCCTGTTGATGGCAGCTGCAACGATTGCTGAAATGTTGGAGAAGAAATCCACAACGCGCTCAAACCCAGAAGCCTTGAAATTGACGACAATGGACGCGAAAGCCTGTGAACTACTTTGAAATTACATTCTTCGAACAATGTGTTATGTGACGTCAACCTAAGAGCAAACCCGTATTAAACCCCCCCCCCCCTTTTTTTTCCCCCAAATACTGATAACATCGGTAGCCACCCTCTTGTTGCATGCAAAGTTTTACCGTCAGGAATTGTGAACGTGTGATACTTGTTTATTGAGCAGTAACACATTAAAATAATTTTAAATGGCCATCATTTCCCTGTAACCAACCATTGCCGAGGAATAAATGCATAATGTGCATAGTTACGAAATATCGTGGCCGGGTGTATAGGCAACTTGCAGTTCACCAGAGGCGATTGGAAGTCACTTGGCATACTATTCTAACATATGATCACAAAATACCATTTTAGTGGGTTAATATGAATTAATCATGTGAGGCGAGCGTGAATGGTATCCAGGTTTCGTCTGTTAAACATTTCCCCGAATATTCACGATAGCAGACTTGTTGCACTGGAAGGACACTTTGTTCATCACTGACATTTCCTCACACCTTCGGCCTGTTATGAACACTACCAATGTTTTTCTAAATTCACCCCATGTCTCGCCAGTCACCTGCTCCTTCCAGCTGATGTGAGCGCACATTTCACCCGCCACACAACAAAATACGTAAAGGCGGCCAAATTTAAAACTTTGCCGGTCTCCTAACCCATACTTAACTGTTATCGCAGTCGTTTACCTACCTAATGGGTACAAACACCAGGGTTAGTGCAGATACCTAGCGTGTTGCCAAGGGGATAGCGGAAAAAACCTGAAAACCAAATGTGAGACATTACATAATTAAGGTTTTCATGTTTATTTATTGTGCATTATGTAACACATGTCATACCAGTGATGTTTACTACAATGGTGACAGGTTATGTAGGCAAACATAAAATAAATGTTCAAAATGGCCACCATGCGCAGCTGCACATGCATGAACATGTCTATTCATGGAACTGCGTACACATCCGAATATCCCAGGTTGATTGCGAATAGTTTCGCAAGATTAAAAAATGTGCTGGTGCAGCACCTCTGTTTGCAATCGGAGCTGCATACACAAGATTCTTCACGTGTCCCCACAAACAAAATTTCTAAAGGGTCGAGATCGGGTGAGCGAGGCGGCCATGCAACTGGGCCCGATCGATCAATCCACCTGCCATGCAATGTTTCATCCAACAGAACTCAAACAGGATGACTAAATTGTGCTGGAACATTGACGTGCATGAACCACGTCCTTGCGCGTACATCCAAAGGCACGTCCTCCAATAGTTGTGGCAAAACAGTGGCGAGAAACATTCTGTACACTTCATCTGTTAGTCGTAGCGGCAACATATATGGCCCTACCAGACAATCACACACAATACCGGCCCATACATTTATTCGAATTTGCTGCTGATTTAGACCACTGATGGCAGCATGTGGATCGTCGTCTGCCCACTGACGATTGTTGTGGAAGTTAGTGATGCCATCCTTCCCAAATGTAGCCTCGTATGTAAACAGAAGCGACGAAGCAAATGCTGGGGTGGCATTTTGTCGAATGAACCGCTGGCAGAAAGCCACTCGAGCACGGTGACCAACAGGTGTAAGAGCCAGCATTCGTTGGTAATGGCAAGGGTAGAGGAGCTGCTGATGGAGTACTCTCCATACTGTTGTGTGACTTACAGGTAATGTGGCCACCACGTGCCTGATGCTGACACTTGGATCATGGTGAATGTGCTCGAGGATGCGTTGTTCCAGAAGAGGAGTGCACAGTCTTTTGGGTCGCCCTCGATCAGCAGTATTCGCTTCCAATGTTCCCGCCTCAGCAAGTCGGCGAAACAACGCATAAAACGTTTGATGTTGTGGCTGTGCTCTGTCTGAGAACGCCTCCTCATACAACTGCTTGGCCAGTCAACAAACACCATTGGTACGCCCATACATGAATACCATGTCCACCTGTTCACGATAAGAATAAACAGACATTGTTTAAAAGTCCACTGAATAATGGTCTACAGTAAGGATACTCACTGTATTACTAACAGACCAACCAGAACCGACAACACTGCGTCAACGTACCACTATGGTCGAATAGTTCGAATGGCACTGTTTACATGTAGTGCACACGGCATGCGGTAGGCCTGCGCAGAGGAATAAGAACAGAGGATGTCAGGCGTACAGTTCACAGTTGCGCCATGTGCACAGTTCCGCCATCTGTGTTTTGGGCTCCAAAACAGCAATGTGCACCCACGCACAGCTTCGCGCATTTTTGTTGCCTACTTTCAGGCGCTTCCGCACCTAATACTGCTGCACTGAACTTGTCGCCCAATTCCATGCCCGGACTCCGTTTACACGTAAGGCTTAATGTGTCCATTTTAATGAGCATTAAGTACATGTATTACATTATAGCGTGTCACATTAATGTACCGAATGCCTAGTACTCACGTCACTGGTCGGAGCCGTTCATAAACTAGAGCTGCAGGTGTGTCCTCGCAAATTATAACATATGAGGAAGGTACTGGCTGATGCACACATAGCCTAGTTACTAGTTACAAAACAAGGCATGAGCGTCCGTCCTGCACAACAAGACTGATATCGTGAATATTCGGCGGAAATGTTTAATAGACGAAACCTGGATACCATTCACGCTCACCTCACATGATTAATTCAATTATTAACCCACTAACATGGAATGTTTGATCATATGTTAGCATAGTATGCCACGCGACTTACAATCGTCTCCGGAGAAGTACGAGTTGCCTATACACCCGGCCACGGTATTTCGTAGCTGCGTACTTTATGAGTTTATTACTCGGCAATGGTTGGGGACAGGACAAAGATGATTCAGGCCTTTTTAGCTTATTTTAAGGTGTTACAGCTCAATAAACAAGCATCACACGTTCATAATTCCTGATGGTAAAAACTTTGTATGCAACAAGCGGGTGGCTACCACTGTTATAATCATCGGAGGGGGGGGAGGGGTGTATTTATACGGGTTTGCTCTTAGGATGACGTTCCCGGTCACATAACACATTATTCGAAGAGATGTAATTTCATTTCACTTCATTTACGATTTGCAGAAAGACAATTCAAACATACAATACAGCGGATACATACAAACTGTCGCCAAAAACAAATAGGCAGCCGTCTGTGGAGTGGACACATAGCGTTTTGTACGTCAATGTGTGCAGTATTGCCTATGTGTTAGGCACTGAATCGCTGGATACTGAATATTCGTGTGCATTTTACATGTATACGATGGGTTCTAGGTATTTGCGACAACAGAAAAACTTTTGTTCCTTGAGCCATCTTGCTTAATAATTCATCATCAAATGTTTGAAATTCCCGACTGAGAAAGAGTTTCCAGGAAAAATGGGGTTGCCACCCCTGTTATTTCCTGTACGGGGAAAGGTATTAATGTGAATTTGCTGTTAAGTTTAATATCCCATTAACATAGATTAATGATAGGAGAATTATATTTAGTTTTACTTTGTTTCCGATAAATTTGCAAAACTACATTTCGATACTTCACCTTTCAAGGGCTTATTACTCCCTTAATATTCAGTTTAGTTAGTACGTGTCCTGTATCTTTTCTACTTATTTTTACATAAGGAATCACTTCACGAAGTTTGTCTGTCTAATTAAGAAACACCCGGTATATATGCGTGTGTATGAGTATATATATATATATATATATATATATATATATATATATATATATATATATATATATATATATATATAATATAACACTAATATATATATATTAGTGTTACAAAATCGCAGTATTCGTGTGTCACAATAACAGTTGTCACAGGTATTTGAATATATGGGTTAATCTCATCCCTAACTGTGTTGACACTGGCAGCAACTAATTAATATACAAAGGCAGCAAAATGAATTTACCAAAATTCTGAGGTAGACCAACCTCGCTGGCTGCGCACAACCAATCTCCATGTTCCAACATTGAACTGGTTCACTGCCAACATGTATAGCGAAATCGGCATGGTTTGGATTTAAGGTTAGAAAACCGATTTGTAAACAAATGACTTGATATGTAGAACTCTCTGTAGCCAATTCGTAATGTAGTTTGATTCAATTAAAACTGCTAAAAGTATTTTATTTATATAATAGTGCTTGTCATTTGAAAATTAAAATATAAACAAACACGTTCTTCGCTGTTGACTATGTGACTTTGGCAGTTGTGTTCCTCAGGGTGGAGAGATTTGAGAGGCTCTTAACAGCGAGGTCTTGAGAGTCGATGAGGGTGGTTGAAGTGAATATAGAGCGGCGCCGGAATGAAGGGGTGGGGCAAACGGGAGATCCCCGAGAAAATCCGGCGACCAACGGCATCGTCCAGCACGATTCCCACATGCGAAAATTCGGGGACCCTGCCGAGGATTGAACCCGGTTTGCCTTGGTGGGAAGCGAGCGTGTTAATCGCTGAGCCACAGTGGTCCCTGTGTTCCTTAGGGTTAGGTCAATGTTGGTTAGGCCTACATGCTCAGAAGTCGAACAAGCGATCTACCTCATTTTTAGTGTATGGGCAGATGCGTGACTCGCGTTGTTACCATGGAGATTATAGATGATGGAGTGGCAACAGCCTAACTTCTCCACGTTTATCAAGTGAAGCCGATTCCTCGACTGACTTGTTTCAACTGTGCATGTACATAGCAATTGCTTACGTCAGCCGCCATATTCGGAGTGGCAAAAAATACATTGTAAGACATGTATAACACGCACCTTTTTCCACCACTAGCCCTGTCCTTGCTTTCATTATCGGCTTCACTTTCGTGTCTCAGCTTCCACTCCATAGACTAATACCTCCATGGTTGTTACCTTGGCAGGAGAAGATGTTGCAGCGACGGTTCTCCTTGTTGTATCCGGGGCACGACTGCTGACCACACAACCTTCGCCTCTCCTGCAAGCCTTCTCCGCAAGAGGCGCTGCAGGCCGACCAGTCCGACCATGGTTCCCAACCTAACAACAAGGACAACATAAACACTTCCTTTCAGTACAGCAGCAGGAATTTTCTCATACTTGGTTCACAGTTAACTGCACTATTTTAGAAGTATTACATTTCCTTCAGCCCTTTGCGTATCCTTTCGCCATGAATAAATAAAATACTGCAAAATTTTGGAAATTGCATGTTAGCGCATTTCCATTGAAACTGCGCATTTCCATTGACGCTATTGCCTGTTCGTGGTTTCTTCACATTTTTTGAAAATCAAAGCTTTGAAAAACCACCCTATGTGTGAAATGTTTGATTATTTCCTAAACATGCCGTGTCTCACAAGCGTTTTATAATTCTCTAAAAATAGAAGTACTTTTTTTCTGGTTAAATTATATTTTACTTATATTCTGTCTGTAAATTATAATATTCAATTTATAATTGATTGAATAAAAACAGAGAAATTTGTTATGTAGGTTTGCGTAGTAATAAGTAGTTCATACGCAAAATATTATCAGACTGAGTGCTCACGAATGCGGTGCGCTGTCCTTTTGGTGTAATTTTCTATATTCAGTTAAGCTTTGTTTGCATGAGGCGGAGGAATATCCTGGGAGTAGAACTTCAACAGGACTTCAGAAAGCTTGTAAGCAATCGAGGATGGACTATAGGAGCAACAAACTGCAGCTGTCCAGGTTAAGAAGGCAGGGCTTAAAGTCTCATCGATAGCAAGGTCATTAGACACGGAGCGTGTTGCTCAGAATGGTTGATTTTTGCAGATCTCCGAATCGTAGGCCGAATCACTGTGTGGCACCAGGCTACAGTGTCCTGCAGTACATTGGTTCACATTGAGGTTAAATATTCCGTGCGTCGCACTACTGTGCACACACATACTAGATTGTTGATGAGTGCTGCACTGTAAAATGTCGTGCGGTGGGCAAATGGTCTAGGGAGAGGGGAACGCGGCACATGTCACGATTACTTCTGCCTTTTCTGAAGCCCTGCTAAAGTTCTACTTCCAGGATATTCCTGCGCCTCATACGAACTAAGCGTAACTAAGCCTGGAGAATTACACCAGACGGACAACGCACCTCATCCGTGCGCACTCAGTGTAACAGTAGTTTGTATAAGAACTATTTCTTACTACGCATTACCAACATAACCTATTTTCTCCCCGTTTTTATTCAAATTATATATAAATGAAGCATTACAATTTATAGATAAACTATGAATAACATTTCAATTTAACAGAAAAAAAAGTAACTTTTATGAACACAAGTATAAATCGCATGTGATATAGGGATTATTAAGGAAATAACTAAACACCTCGTATATGGGGAGATTTTCCAAAGGTTTGATTCAAAAAGGCCAAAGAAACGGGGAATGCACTATAATCAGCAACAGCCTGCAATAAGAAACCATCCCAACATTAGAGTGTTCAATGCCGGTCCCAAAGGTGAAGAACTTCTTGGATTTGAATGAAATGTTTGTACATTAGTGTAAATTTTGCACGTTAGGTTTAATTAACATTGACATTATCCTTATAATTGTGAACAATGTGCTATGAAATGAAAAAAAAACCATGTAAAATTTAAACAAACTCATAAATATTTTGGAAACATACAAGCTTTTGAAACTAGAGTGAGTGTGGGTCGCTTTGAAATCGATGTCTCGGGAGTTGATGAGGGTGATGCGAGGTGAATATGGAGCAGCACCGGAATGGAAACTGAGTGGAGAACGGGAGATCCCTGAGAAAACTCGCCGATCAACGGCATCGTCCCGTACGATTACCACATGCGAAAATCCGGGGGGGGGGGGGCGACCCCGCCTGGAATCGAACCTGTCTTGCAACCGCAGCACCTTTAAAGCTAGGGGTAACAATTTAAGATGTCACCAGTTTATACTGCTGGACTGTTTTTAAAACTTACGTATCTATACATTTTATAATCTGTTTGTTTTTATTTGTGAAATTGAGTATTATCAGCAATATTTCAGCGATAAATAGACCACTGTGAAGAATTTACTAATTGAAATCCTTCGCCTTTAATTTTGAATTCATGCCAGAGAACTGCCACGGCTAAGATGAAATAAAAAAAAATGCGGTTTATAGTTTGCTCATTTATTCAATTACTAGATATATTCTTCAAAACTGGTATGGTTAAAATAAGCAACTAAATAGAAGAGGGCTATTACAGTAAGTATCCAAACATGCAACACTGCATAATGAATGTTGCGACGTATCAACACTTAACTAACGTTCAACTACTGAATGACTTGTAGCATCGTATAACGATATCGATACTTTACTTATTCTTTTGGCTGACCAGCTACCGTTGCATCGCGGAGGTTTTGGAGCCACCCCGGTCCTGAGGGCCAGCCTTAGGCCCTGTTTCAACAGGACTATGCGCGGCCGCATATGGTACACATCCTCCAACGGTTCCTGGATGACAACCATGTCACACTGCTTCCTTGGCCTGCGCGTCCATTGGATCTCTCGTCCATGTAAAACGTGAGGTCCATGGTGGGACAGCGGCTGAACGGGTGAACTTTGTGAACGCACTGAAGCAGCATGGGAGAAGATATCCCAGACGGATATTCAAAAAGATATTTGTCTAGTTCCACGTAGTTTAAAAGCAGTTATTGTTTCTCGTGGTGAGTGCCACAAAGTACAGTTTTCCCAATGTTATGTTCGTCATACAGAGCTCCAACAGTAAACGTGTTAAAGGCTGTTCACGATAGAGTGAGCGCTTTTGTGACAACCTTAGAAAAATGCCACTACCTCTCTTACCTGCGTATATTTTAACGGGCGCATTGAGTCGTGTGCACCCAGTAAAGTTGGTAACGACGGAAGGGAAAGTAGTGCCGTATTTTAAGGCTCGGCCTCACCCGCCATGTTGAATTTTCCATTTATATGTCATAACTTCCTTTTCAGCGAAATAACCAAATATTTGTTACTATAACTTTATCACAATTGACAATCCCCTTCAAATTTAGTCGTAAAACTTCATCCTCATGTGGTATGGTGATTGTTAAATGGCATTAATCTGTTCATAATTCTCGAAAAAATACGGCATGACTACTTAACAAATTTTCAGACTTTATCTTTGCACTTCAGCGTAACGTATATTGTCATGATTGAATAGTAGCAATTTCGTAATAAGTGTCGGTACACAACTGAAATAAGCTGGAACCAATAATTCAACATGGTGTGTGAGGCTGAGCCTTAACGTCGAATAAAAAGTGTTGGGTAACAATTTAGGCTGCAATAAATTAAATTATTCCCTTCGCTTTCTGTTTTCTTATGCATCGAAGTAAAAAATTTACCACATTTGTAACATATTTACTTTTGTAATAATTTGCACTTTTACACGACTGACGCATGAATAAAGTGATGAGGCCCACGGGAATGTTAATTTTAAATAGGGCGGAAGATTACACAAAGTGCACACAAGTAAATCTTAAGCAGGGCTTTCAGAAGTGCTCATTTTACCGTAAACAGCATATACGTGTGTATGATGTGTATTCTGTCCAATAAACCTGGTTGTGATAACTCGCGTCCTCCATGGTGTTGCAATTTAAGCGACTAGCATTGCAATTGATTGTAGTTTAACAGCACATAAAATATCACAAATAAATAACCATTTTGTGTGCTTGTTCGAAGCCGCCGGTAATGCATATTTATTGATATTTCAGTTTTTATTTATATTCGTGACATCGCACACTTACCAACCATCCATATTAAAATGCTCCGAAATGGAAAGTTAGACCACGTGCAGTATTTAGTCCTCCGAAAACATTTTACCTTTTGAATTGTAATGCGGGACCACGCTTCACGACCAGAGATGCTCGAAGCCGACATTAATATTTATACTGACTGTCAGCAGACGGAACTTTTATAATTAAATTTTCCCATTTTTCAACTCAGCAAGGGAGAGCCAGAAAACACTCCACAGATTTAATTTGAATTTCACTACAAAGTCATACGTATGGTTGTACAACTCAACTTCATTACGACGGCTTGCGTGAGAGCGTTATGGATTGTTGTATACGACGATCTTTTTAATTATTCAGAGTAAATTGATCTATTTAACGAGCTTTGGGATAGAAGCAGTTTCCGTTATGTACGTCGCTTGGCGTTATTTGTCACCAGTCAGTATAATATTAACAAACTTATTTCTACCACTATCTGCAATAGAATATGATGTCATAATTCTTAATAGCTCCAAGATCAACTACTTATGTTATAACCACTGCTATAAAAATGTTCTCATCTATTTTGTCTGCAAACGTAAGTTGGATGAGGAAGCAAATGTAATGCTGTAAATTAACGCATTTTAAAACCATTGTACATATACGTAACTAAAACAAACAAACCTCTTAAAGGTTCATAAATACACGCTTCAAAAAAGTTTTGTGCCACCAGGAATTTTGAGTTACTAGATTACAACCCAAACAAAAGCATTGGATGATAAAAAAATTCCTGCTGCATGTACAAAATAACACGCCTGACTTAACGATGTCACTTTACAATGAGCATAACGCCCCAGCGAACATTCTTCATGAGCAAGCAAATTACATGCGGTGCAAAACTTTTATCGAGATGTGTATAATCTAGCAAAGCACAGAATAATTCTAGGTGGGTTTGCGTGTGTTATAAATCGCCACCAGGCTTACAGTCTCAATATATATATATATATATATATATATATATATATATATATATATATATATATATATATATATATATATATTTATATATACACACATATATATTAATGTATATGTATATAAATATAATATATTTATTTATTTATTTTCGTCGTTTTAATTAACTTGTCACGTCACCTAAACTTAAGCTTCCGAGAGGACATTACTGTAGTATGACGACGAATGC
Organism: Dryococelus australis; assembly: GCA_029891345.1. Lineage (NCBI taxonomy): Eukaryota > Metazoa > Arthropoda > Insecta > Phasmatodea > Phasmatidae > Dryococelus > Dryococelus australis. Next base: position 81,330,961 of record CM056997.1, read on the forward strand.
GTATTTATTTACAACATAGTTTTTAATTGAAGCGTCCCTAATGTTTACATTCAACTTAGAAGTAATATTTTGAAATCAGATAAATTTCACTATAGCCGTTATGCATTTACTACCACTCTTTTTAAATACCGTAGAAGGAAAATTGAAACTCATCAACTCAACCAACGTTATGGGAACGTTTCTACACAATAGTTGTTTGGAAACCTTTGTAATTTTGACTCGTGATAATAAAAATAAAGTAAATTACGAATCTTTCATTACTCACAGTGACAAAACACCTAACGAGCCTAAAGGCTTTCCACGATAAAGTCAGCACTTTTGAAATCAACCTTAGAAAGAAAGTCACTGCTCCTACATGCATATATTTCAATCGGGCTCACTGAGTAATATTTGCCTAGTTAAGTTTTGAAACGAAGGAGAGAAAGTAGTTACATGTCTTAACGTCAAATTACAAGGGTTAGGTAACCATTTGTGACAACAGAAATTATTTATTTCGCTTTGTGTAATTTTTAATGCCCCGAAGTGTGAAAATGAGAAGATTTGTAACATATTTACTTTAATAATAATTGCCCAGTTTCACATGACCGATGCATGGATAAAGTGATGAGGCCCATGGCAATGTTAATTTAAATATGGCGGAAGAATACACAACCAGCATGCAAGTAGACCTTAAGCAGAGCTTTCAAAAGTGCTCATTTTACCGTGAACAGCCTTTAAATGATGTACAGCATTTTAGGGAGTGTATAAAATAATCATTATTTTCTCTCTCCGTGGCCATAAAACAGGGTCGGTAGGAGTATTCGCGAAGTCTTGCAATCCATTAGCTGCTCCCTGGAACGTCGCAACTTCTTCCGCTGATAACCCCTCCTGGGCTCATCCCCGCCCTGAGGAAAGCTCGCAAACTGTTTGATACGGAGCTGATACGGCCGCATTAATCTCTGTCAGCGGTAATGGGCGAGACTACTTCGCTGCAGAACGTGGGGGTGTTGGAGGTGGTTATTTTTGCACTGTCCGAAAATTGGGTTGGAGAATCACGGGGTAGGAGCCCGGGACGGGAGAGATTATGTTGTGTTTCAGTTACGGATACGAGAGAGATTACTAAAATCCCGCAACTGCGCGGAAAACGTTCGTTGTCGGGATCGATGTTTCCGCGCCGATTATCTCCCTCGAACGTGTTTCAAAACAATCAGCACGCCCGAGCGTCTCGTACCCTCTCCCACGGGAGTCCAAGCCGCATTACCCAGCAGATTGAAGACAAGGCCATACACAATCCGTAGGCCCGAAAATTATTTATTCGCCACGTGACAATATGCAAGGGAAAGTATACAATAATTTATTTTAAGGCCCCAGTAGAAGGGGCGCACTGGTACTAAATACAAAGGAATGCCGACTTTTATTATTTACATAACAAATATTATATGAAAGGATTACTTAAATTGATTGAAAGGGTTAGTAAAATTGAAAGGGCTAATAAAAAGGGTTAAATGTATTGAAAGTTTAAAATTTTATTGAAAGGGTTAATGAATCTTTTTCTTGAATTTGTTGTTGTACTTCTTTCTTTCTTTCCTTTTCTGGGGAACTTTGTACGACGTTGACGGTGTGGTGTCCTCGAGCCGACTGACCAGATTGGCGGGTTGCAATGTGTTATATATGTGTCGAGTTGAGAGCAAGAGTGTGCTAAGGGTCATTTTATTACTTTTTCTAATTTTGTGTTTTGTAGGGATATTGCTCTCAGACGGTGTTGGTAGATAGGCGACTTTGAAAGCTGGGAATGACAAACGATTAATATACGATTGTTTTCCGAATGCATTTAAACATTAGAGAATTTCAGAGTGTTCTACGTATGAATAAATTACACGCATCGAATAGCAAATTTCAAATGATCACAACTACATGAATAATAAGTGCAATTACATGAGTCCCGAGGTGTCTTAAATGTAACATGATTTACTACCCAGAGCTGTATGCTAGCAATATAATTTGCACCAGAGAGAAGTATAACAGAATTATGTGACTATGGAATTAACGATCAAGAACAAAATGTGCCTATAAATTAAACAAACAAGATATATATAATTCCTCTCGCACATACCTTACATTTCCATCTGCCTGTGAGACAGGTGAGGAGGAACTTTAGAAATGTAATCCACACATAAAAAGAAATTAATTGATTAACATGGGAAATAAAATTGCACCTCTCCCAAAACACGTCTGTCCAGCTGCGTGGTTGCTGAAGGAATTACGTTGGTATATGATTTGCGGATACATATAAGCATTATTAGTTACATGGAGCAAGGCCGACATCTGTCCACCTCGGTGGTCACTCGATTAATGAATAGCTCGTTTGAGGTGTGCGGTCTGCTTATACACTTGTAGCAAGGCTGGTGTCTGACTATTATAACCTATTTCCCTACCAAGTTACTATTATATACTTGATGCATCCTACAGGTACATGAGTGTATAACGGTGAATTAATTAAATATAATATACGCAATATAAATGTTGTCGGTAATGTCTGTGAAATTCACGGCACTTGTTAAACAAACATGAGTTGAAAATGTTACGAAATTTCGGCGTCCGAGCTGAGAAATGTACTTAAGACAATTATAAAAATATCAAATGCACTACATCGGGCTATCACACAAAAAATGTTATTTTCTGATAAATTTAAAAAAAAATCATAATATTTCACACTATAGTTTACAAATACTGTGAACGAGATCTGGAACCCTGAGCTTATAATACCGCTTAACGAAAATTGTGCCTAACATACTCCAATGCCCGGTGTATATGAAGGAGTGTGTCTAGTCCAAGCATCTAAGAGCAACTGAATATGGTGGAACACCGCAAGAAACCTCCCCATTGTTTTGACCAAGGCCAACCACTCTTCCTCTCACAAGAGTGTGTTACTCTGTCCTTGAGGTTACTCATCCCACTGTCCTCGATTGTCAATTTTTCGCCCCCGGTACAAGATGGCGACGAGTGTATAAATACAGCCACATCGCTCCTGAGCTCACTGCACCCCCTTCCCCACCTCCTAAACACAGCCCTCACCAGAGCGACGTGTTCTGGGGCCATTTATCCATATTTATCGATTGTCAATTTTTCGCCACTGAGGCAAGACAGCTACGACTGACAAGAGAGCTTCACATCGACCCCACTCACTTGTAGGCATCCCTTAACCTCCACCCCTCATGAGAGGGATGTGCCCCGAGATCAAGAACCCAGACCATCCCTCCCACCCCTTCTCCAGAAGCTGTCTTCCCCCAAAAAGTCAGTTTCTTCTCCAAGGCCAAGCATCCCCAGCCTGGAACACATTTTTTTAAATATCCCAAGAGCTAGCCTGTCCACATGTCCTGCCCTCGCTGCTGATCCAAGGTCATACAAAAGCCTAGCATATTCCCAGTGAATTAAAAAATTTCACAACTCCTGATGATTAGATTTTATACCCCTTAAATAAAGTTTCTGTAATACCCGAGATAATCCCCATATTGAACATTCCAACAAGCGTATATTTGAATCAAGCAAACCATAATTTGAAAAAAAAAAAAAAAAAAATCACATTGAAACATAAGAAATATTTGATTCACTCGTAAAAAAAGTTGTTTTTTACAACTATTGAAACAAGACATATATTTATTCGTCTAGCAGACAAAAATGCATATTTCACAAGTAGTTTTTGTAGCCCACCATTTTTAGACAGTACTATCATATAGGAAAATACAATTTATTCTCCCAATAGTTTATTATTCTATGTTAAGTAATAATTATTTCCATATTTATTTTGGAAAGGCAGTCGACTACAGCTATGTGTTTTTACAAAAGATACGGTGCGAGTCATACTAAATCCTTGTGGAAATACCACGTAACGGATAGCCAAGAATTGAGTATGTGGGGAGCCAGCAAAATTAAGGTCTCCAGAGCCAATGAGGGTGACCTGTGTGCAGAGTTGGCATAGAATACTCTGCAAACGAAAGTTATAGTGCACAGTCTGGGAGTTTGGGTCGCCAGTGGGTGGGAGAAGTGCACAGGGCGGAGCAGACAAGGGAATGAGAGAATGGTTTAGAAAGACGTTACTGTATGCGAATTGTGCCAATATCGAAACCTGCTCCCCTTCCCCCACACTTCTGATGGCTATCCCTTCATGTGCAGACCCTTCTGGTTGCCTCCACACATGCCCAACAGTGGAAGAACTTCCCCCATCCCTCCACCCCTGCATCCTCGACAACTGCAGCTCACCTCCACTTTATACAACGATTTTTCTTGACCTGGTTCGCCTAGTCTGCCTTTCAAAAATGTTTTAAGTTTGGAGCAAGCAGTTTACTTTTACAATATTGAATTGAATTTTAAGACCATTTAAACGTTATTTTTGTGAGAAAAAAATTACATCTTAAATGCAATTTTTATAAATTTTTTAATCTTAAACTGCCAAAGTAGTGTACACAGTAAACATTTTTTACACTGTTAGAAACAACTATGTATTTTACACTGTAAAAATTTGCTTACACCACAAAACTTTCTTATAAAATTTTAAATTATAAAAAATGTAATAATGATTGTTTATAAAGAAGTTTTTAGTATGGAGAATATTATTTTACTCTCTTAAATCTAACCAATCTAAAAGAACTGTATCATTACAGGCAAAGAAATTAAACCTACTACAAACAATCATGAAATCTGACAATTATTCAGATAAATGGACCATCACTCAAACATTAATGAATTAAAAAAGATCGATTATATCAGAATTAAATAAAATCACAAAATAGCACAAAATCTGATCCGAGAAACAAATTCCAGAAAACATTATCCAAGTTATAAGAAATATATCATGTTACAATACATTCTAAATGCCATTAAAATGGAATTGTGACCAAAATGACTTTAAGCTGTAATATTCCACAAAATATTATCCCAATTCCAAGAAATGGAACAGTGAAACAATCAATTACGTCACATTTAAATGAATCAAATGTAAAAAAAATTCTACTCAAACACAATGAATTACAATATGTGTCAAACACAACAACAGCTAAAGATGAATTTCCAATTAAACGATTCTATCACAGATGCCAATTGAATTAAATATCAAATGTAACGGAGTGTCACCTAAGTGTGAATGATGTCACAATTAAAAGGATTTTATCATACTGTATTATCACTCAAATGCTAATTCAATCAACAAGGGGATTGATTACACAATAAATTGTGCATCTAATCACCATTAAGAGGTTTATTAAATGAAAAACACATTACATATCATTAAAACATCTTTTATTTAGTATCATAATTTTACAAACATTGTATTACAATCTTTTAAGCTCTTGATTCTTAACCCGCGAATCGTGTGCTTTCGAGTAATCCCTCCATCGAACCAAGAAAATATCATTTTTCCTCTTAATGATATTATCAACCAAATATTTATTTGGAGAAGTAACTTTCTTGTAATTCATGTTTGTAAAATCCTCTTTCTATTGTTTCTCTGTTATATGCTTCTAGGTAATACATTCTGGGATGTGTTTGTCTAATTGAAATAATTTTAAATATTTTAAAGACCAATTCACTGCAAATTTTTCTCAAAGTTTCCTTTCTGCTTCGAGATATGTATAAATTCCCCAACTTGGAACTTTGGATTTCTTTCGTCGATGATTTTAAAATTATTATAAATATTTGTCATTAAACTATTACTCATATCTTCTTTAGGAGTCATCTTGATTGTTCTATGGTATCTGAAATTATAAAATTTAACTATTTCAGGTAAAATGTTAACCCAATTGTAAGTCCCCCTCGATGTGATATGATTAACTATTTAATCGATTTGAAGTACGTTCCACGACACTTGCTTTAAGCTCCTAATATTCTGCGTAGTGATTAATACCATATTCGGTCATTAGTTCTGGAATGCTGCAGGAAAAATTCAGATCCTGTCAGTTTGGAGTGCATTTGTCATTATCTCTTTCAAAACGATCTTCATTGAATCGCTAACCTGTTTCCCAGTTTTGTTTTTCAAATGTATACCCCAACCATATTTCGAATAAATGTATATTACAGTTCCAATATATTTTCATCCCTTATTGTATGTGGAAATTAATGTCATTTCACACAGATTGGTTTGAAAAATATCATTTAAACCATGAGTTATAACACTTCTTATAGAATATCTTATTCTTAAAAGGAGCATGAAGCTCTTAACCAATCTTACTAAACATAATAGGTAATATAAAAGTCTTCATTCGACTTTTCAATAATAGAAACAATTTCGTTCATATGTGAATTAATCCCAGACTCTCTCGAAGCTATGAGAAGTTTTAATCTATCAACCAAATCATTAGGATTATTCCCATATACAGGTGAAAAGGGCCTATCAATGTCATCTTTATATATTCCACTTCTGACTAAATCTCCTATTAAATGTATTTTCGGGTGATTTTCATCTCCTTAACGAATGTTAGCATTCGTTCGAGGAACAAGTTCCTTATATTTCTTTAAATCAGTATCAGAATAACCATTTGGAACATTTTAAAATTATAATTCAAACAATCCTTGACTCACAACAGTTATGTAATCGCCTATTTTAATTTAAAACATAATCATCGAATCTCCCAGGAACCAGAAGCTATCATGTCGATAAACACCAAATGTGGTATCACACATAGACAAAGATTGTTTTAAAGCTAAATAACATAATATTAAATGAGAAATGGGTTGCTTTTTACTCTTCTTTGTTAAAGGTTCTTCTTCCAGAACCGTTTCATTAGTGTTATTCCACACAGAATGCAATGTATCCATTCTACTTATAGCAGGTTTCAATATTTCTTTGGTTAAAATGTCCTGTTCCACATAAGCTTGTTAGGCTTGTAAATAATTATCCTTTCCAGCAGATATAACTTTATGTAATTCCGTAGCACAGGTAGAAATGTTTTGATTATATTACATTAAATCCAATCTATTTATATACATTAAGTTGTTGCTTTTCTAACTGATGTAGTAGGTTGATTACCTTGGGGATTTCAATCTTATCGACTTTACTTAAAACAACATCTAATTTTGTTAAAGTTTTAGCTTTCAAATCATTTATAAAATAATTGATTTGCATTGCCAAATCGTTATTTGGTTTTCTCAAATCTGTTTGCGTAACTAAACCAAATATTTTATTAATCGATTCATCTCTTATATGTTGCATTATTTGTTCCATTCGGGTTTCAAGTTATTATGGAATAGTAGTGCTTACCACTTCATTATATACAACTCTTAATTATTCTTGCATTTCTGTGAGTTGTGTTGTAAAAACTATGCTTATCATAGCATTTAAATCCTTACTAAATCCATTTAAACGATCTTCTATTCTAGAGTCTTTACTCTGCAGATCAGTGCTAATATTGCTTAAAATGTTAGTAATAACACTCGTGTTTTTTGTAAACATTATCATACAAATCAAGTAACTTTATTAATTTCTCTTAAATATCATTTGATTCCGATTGAAACATGTTTAGTGTGATAGTGTTTAAGTCTTCCACATAACATTTATTTACCACGTCAGTATCTTTCAGCCATACCCACATTATGTAATATATGTCCATTCAATTCACAATTCCCATCGCGATTTTTGGTTAAACAACAATTGTAATGATTGTGTTTTATACCGTTATGTCCAAACTTTGAAATACTCATTATTATTGCCCAGGAAGTAAAAAACTGGTAAATCCAGACCTATATCTGCCTTTATATAGGAGAAGCCTTGGTATAATCACCAGAAAACCATATTTGTTTTTCCAACAGTAAAAAAACATTTCTTTAAATTTTGAAAATGTCATTATGCCTACAACATGATCAATGTAAATATGTTTTGGATTCATACTGTCCATTTCAAACACAATTATCATTTTTGCATTATTCCGCAAATTATGTTTTCCAATATTGTGATATATAAAAACAATCAACGTTTAAATGTCGACCAAGACTAAAATATTGCTGTATTTTAACCCTGCAGTTCATACCTAACATTGTGAAAAGTAAATACAGAATTCGGTAATGCTTCATTCGAAGGGACGATATCTTCTTTATTTGTACAAGGGAAAAATCACATTCCTTCAAATAGTGCCAAAATACTCTCTGATCGTTTATATTTTTCTTGTATCCTTTTAGAAAACACATAAACACATAAACGATTTCAAATTTAAGTCCATTTGGATGTTCCAACAGCGCCATAATAACACACTTTCTTCGACATGAAGAAGGGCCACATATTATACAATGCATATTTGATGGTAAAAGCATACCATGTTTCTGTTCATTTACATTTTCTTTCGTATTTACAATTACCAGATGTACACTTTGTTTTATAACATTCATTTCTACAAAATTACACAGTATTATGTAACATACTGACAAAACTATAAATATAGGTCTATATATAGGTTCGCATTCAGTTGAAAACAATGACTTGTACTAAATATTTCAAAAAGGATGTGCTGTATTGAATATATTGATTAATACATTACCATTTGAATTAAATTTACGAAAATACAACTATTGCAGACCAAGTACTAAACTTGCAAAACATTTCGCACGAAATGATCGAGGAATAAACTTTTTGGGTAACATGTGTAAAGATCAGTATATAGTTTACGATAGAACAAATGATTGAAAGAAAGACATACAGTGGATACAATTCTAGCCAATAAACCAGCAAATACAAGGAAGAATCCATCTACATCTACAGGTGAAAAGCTTGGATTTTGGGTTGTTGATAAAGTTATGTGTGCAAAGATGAAGACAGACATGGGCTTAAAATGCAAAACCAAACGAAAAACAAAGAAAGGAGGCACCATTTCGTTCCTATTTCCAGCATTAACAGATGTTGGATCAATTCTCAGAGGGGTTTCGGCAATTAGTAGAGCAGTTAAATCAAAAGGTAAAGGAATGTATTTGGAAGTTGGACAAGGACAAAAAAACTTCAAACAAAAAAAAATATGCAGAAAATCCTATATAGTATTTCAAAATGTGTATTAACAAACAATGATATTAATGTATTTGTAAAGAAACTTGATATTACCTATTTTTGAGGTTTGTATATGAGAGACGATTCACCAATGAAACCAAACCTTTGTGAATGTACAATTTTTAATTTAGATTCGAAATAAAAGAAGGAAACCATTGGGTTGTATTAATTAAAAATATAAATCAAGCATTTTATTACAACTGGATCGGCGATTTACATCCTACAATTGAAAAATGTGATTATTTACACGCAATTAAGGTGTAATTACAAAATGGAGGAATTACCAAATAAAACCTATTGTGGGCATTTATATTTATGTTTTTTGGCTATAAATATGGTATATAAGTAATTTTAATACTAAAACATACTAGTAATATGTCAATTACGTTGATATAAAGTGGAAATTCATCGCGATTATGTACAGTATATTTCCCTGTGTTGGAGTTAGATGGAGAATGGCAAATAAGTATAATAGAATTCGTTACTTACAACAGAATACCAAACATTGATATGCATAACCAACTATTTGCACTAATATTGGTAAAAAAAACATACAAGATTGAGATACTGGTAGGAACTTATGAGTTGGATGACCTTGCAACATTCATTAAAGCAGCATTACCTGAAGATGTACATATCCGATTACATAGAATTCCAAATCAGTGAATATCGATTTATTGAAGACAATTTAGTTGCAAATATGTTGGGTTTGAATGGAGAGTATATCCAGCTAATCAATGACACAAATCATTAAAACAGGTTAATATATAATTGGTAAATGTATGTCTCATAAATGTTACTATTGTAGGTGGTTCATATTTGAATAGAAAACTGACAAATACAATAAATGAATTCACATGTGCTGTGGCTCTTGGATATAAAATAATTTAAAAACATAATTCATTCCTATATATTCCAGTAATAGTGAGTCGTGTTGATGAAATAATTATTACAATTGTCGATCATGGCAGTAAACTTATTAATTTTAGAAACAAAGAAAATAAAGTTACTTGAACATTACAATAAAAATGGGTATTGTGTACAATAGTAAATAGGTGGTTCTTTGAAGAAATATGGCATTAAAGAAGATATTTCGAAGAAAGGAAATATAAAAAGACATAAACACCAACATAAAATGTTCACTTCAAATATGTTACCAGTGAATTGAACACGATGCAATGAATTGTAGAAATTGAAGACATACTCAATGCTGAGGAACCAATCAGCTATAAAAATGCAATCACCAATACGGAAATACATGTGTATGAACTATTCTGAGCAAGTCCGTACATGTTTCCATTGGAAATAAGGAGCCGATGCAGGTATTCCAGCAACTACAAAAATTGTAAGAAATGGAAGTACTTCCACCATAAAGAACTATCTCTCGGGAACAGAAAACAATCTTTATACAGGGCTTATGACTTGGTGGAGCAATGCTAGTGATTACATACTACATATAAATCCAGGTGGAAAATACAAAGTTGTTATAATGTTAAGTATGGTTTTGGGCGTTGTTGAAGACTACAGACACATCATATTAAAAGATAAACAAGAATAAGTTATTCTACTTGGCAATATGCATCTGAATGCTGTATATGATACAGCTAATAATGAGGAAAGTGTCATATTTGATTTAAGCAGTGTGGAATGGTTGATGCCACATATTGAAACTAATACTTGTGAATGTGTAAAGTTTTTAAAATTGATCGAAAAATGGAACAATCCAGACTATGCGTTCATATCATGGGGTTTGGAGGCGTTTCCAACCAACATCACAAAAAGTCATTTGGAATGTGAAATCAATTTTTCCATCGGAAAAACCAAGATGCGTTGTCATTTGTTTTCAAACAAATCGACAACACAATTTAAAAGCTGATAGATAAATGTTCGATAATTCTGATATGAAAAACATTAAACTGTATCTAAACAGAAAAGCTTGCCCCTATGTGGATTTTAATATGAATTTTGCCAGTGGGGAATTCCTTATTGTTTATGATATGTATGAAAATTTTCAGGAAACATATTATATTAGAAACAGTTCACCGATCCTATAACCCAAAACATTTAAAAGTAGAGGAGCATTATTTGTGTTTGATGTAAACAAAAAGGATGACAATTACAAATAGTGTGATTGATTTACAAATTGAAATTATTGCAAATACACCAATTCCAGCAAGTATGCAAGTTTACGTTCTTATAATTCACTATGGATTAGCAAGTTACAATGGAATATATAAGCTGGTGAAAATTATTAATTGAGCCAGTAGATGATGAACCATGGCTACGACAAGATGTTTTGCAATGTGCAAGGATGTCAGTCTGCAGAAAAAAAATTATCGTTAAAGAAACAGCTATTACTGATATGGAAGAACATACAACTGTATTCAGCTTCAAAACACCATTTGACTGGAAATATATCTCCCAATTACAAGAAAACTAATAAATGGGTTACTAAACATCACCACAGTTTAAAATGAGAGTGTGGATGTATAGAGTATGAGAATACTGAAGATATTTGCAAACATTACATAAACAGTTCTGAAATATTTGTAGGTGGAATTGCGCAAAAACACATTTTCGAAAGTGTGTTTAACAGGAAAGCAATAGATATTCACAAATAATACAACTGCCCCTCACTCAAACAATTGCGTAAAACATATGGATCTAATTCGACATTCTTCTCTGCAGGTTAAAACTCAAAATTTATGCTAACTTGGGCAATTGTTTCAAATTGGGGTGAAACAGAGTGTGATAATTCTCCTAGCGAATCACCTGTGGATATTATTCCAGTCATATGGCATTATTTAGGATGAGTGAAATATAATATAAATTGTATTTGATTGTATGTAATCCAATATTTCTCAAAGATGGATCTACAAGGCAACGAAACCACATGCTCATATATACAGCAATCCAAATGAAAATGGAATATCAGCTAGTTATTAGCACATTGGAGTAAACCATGTAGTCTGTTTTGGAAAGAAATGATTGTGTGTCATTGTGTAGTTGATTATGGCTTTATAAGTTGTGTGTTGAAAATGTTGAAAATATATTGTGAATTCAGTCATGTTTGTCTAGCATGGAAATGTTTGGAGCAAGTTCTACTCGGTAGTGTTAAAATGTTCTGTGTTATCCTATACTTGTTTTATTCTGTGTGTTAAATGGTTTGAAACAATTGTGTAATTTTTATATGCTTAGGAACAAATTTTTCTACTTGCTTGAATATGTTTTGAAACATCGTATATTTATTTTGTCGAAATAATGATAGTAAAAAATATGTTTTTATATATTTTGTATGATATAAATAAATCACTTTTAAATGTTTATTAAACTATTCCTTATTAAAAGTAAACTTGTTTGGTAAAAAAAATATGTTCTCGACAGAGAGACAGAGAGAGAGGTAGAGAGGGGAAAGTTCAGGAAGAAGCACTCCAACCACTTTTCTATAAATAAGTTAAAAAGTCGATATCAGGAAAGACATGGTTCATATAAGCTGTGTTCCAGGCTAGGTTAGGATATGTATGATTGTAGAATTGTAAAAGGAATAACGAATATAATGCTGTTAATTAAACTAGTATGAATCTATTTGTGCATTTGTAAAGTAGTAGGTATGCTCGATTTTTTAGATGTTTAAACTTAAATGAATCACATGGGAATTTTCTGATTAAACATTATAAACTTAGTAATTTACACTTGCTTCAAAATTTTATACTTGTAGCATTTGCCAATATCTCAAAACAAAAAAAAAAGTATGTTTAGAGATCTGAGGTCTTAGTAGTGTGACTACTCCCTGTCCAGTCTCATAAACCTTCAAGGTTCAATTTCAAAGCCTTCCCAAGATTTCAGTGGCTGCCAACCTGAGTCCAACAAACCCTCACATAATGTATTTTGTTTTTATTATACCCTGGACACAACTCAGGCACCTAGCTTTTCATGAAGGAAGCAGTCAAGTACATCCCCATCCCTGTTGGGAAGAGCTGTTCAGGTCAACGATTTTAACTGTAAAGAATAGCAAGGTCAAAACATCTTCCTAGCTATTTGAAATCTATCAAGCAAAATATTGTGTCTTCTACTTGATAAAATTAACATTCACTTTGCAAGCTCCAGCACACAGTAAAAATATACACAATATGTATATTAAAAATGAACAAATATTTATGAAACAAGTTTTACTAACCCGTACACACCAAGATTTACAAAAAGGTTTAACAATATCCTATAAAATATAATTTTTTTACCAGATTGAAATCATGATAGGGTACATTAATGGAAAATTTCCCTATATGGTTAGTGTAAATATGATTAACAATATACTGATTAAGAAAAAAGTAACTTAGTTACTAAAATTAGATCGTAACATGTCTGTTGGTTTAGATAAGATATATTGAGAATAAGAAGAATGCTTCCTTTAAAAGATTACAGTAATGTTAGACACGCTAAAAAAGTGATTATAGCATGTGTGAGTGGTTTTTTTTATTGATAATATCACTTTATATTTTAATCATTTTAATTGATTATTAACTAAACTTAATTTATTTGTTATGATTCAGAACTAATTTAGTGATAAAATATATATTTTTTCATTTCTTCGAGGATAAACTTTAGCAGAGAGGATTGTCTCTGAGGTTGGAGGTGCTGGCTTGAAGATATTTGAAAAACGGGGGTGCTGGAAGAGAGGAGAATGGGTGTTTGGACTTATGACTTTTTGTTGAATGTGAGATCCGGCTTCTCAAGCATTTTGCGTGGAAATTTGAAATTTTTATAAATAGGGCTTCAGCCTCTAAACCCCTTCCAAATTTTCCAGTTGTTTGTCAGTTCAGTTCACTTTGCGATGTCGTGCTCATATGAAGATTACTTTCTTGGGTTGGTTACGCAAGACTTCAACAGAGAACGTAAATATTTTAATAGGAATTATTTTGATGATCTATGGAATGGACCAGACACTTTGGTAAAAAAAAAATTGATATCTTGGATGTCGACAAATAAAATGGATCTTCTCTTCAGCCATCGCTCTTGTCAACACCCTCAATGTTTAGATTAGTGATGTCTATGCTGATGAATCCAACAGTGACACCTTCGATGTCGAAACCAAGTATATTGAAAGCTGCACTAACGAGACCGACAGTCACACCTTCCATATTAAGGTCTGCAGTGGTGCCTGCGGCATCGACGTCTGCAACAACATCGGGGTCTGCAAAAATGTGGAAGTCTACAGCAGTGCCTGCAAATCCGAGGTCTACAGAGGCTCCTGTGATGCTGAGTGCTACAGCGATACTTGCGATGCCGAGGACAACAGCAGTGCCTGTGATACCGCTGGATATAGCACTGCCTACAACATCGAGGGCTGCAGAGCTGCCTTCAACATCGACCTCGATGCCTGCTACACTGAGAGCTAAAGCGGCACCTGCGATGAAGAATGCTGCAGTGATGTCTGAGACGTCGACCTCAACATCTTCGACATTGAGATTGGAACCTCTAGATTTATCATCAGTTATCAAAGCAGGTGAGATACGTATACAAAAACCAGCAATGTGTTCCTGCTGCAGTCCACTGAATTTAACCTTAAATAATGTGTGGAAAGATATTAAAAAAAGAACAATGATAAGAAGATTTGGAAGAGTTTTTAGAGTTCAATTTTATGATTTCACCCGAGTAAAGTGTACTGTCTCCTGAATTATTGTGGTCCCCTCAGTCACTGCAGCGTAAATTAATTTCACCCCCCCCCCTCCACCTTTCAGGAAATAATTTATACTCTTCTAACATCACCAATTTCATCACAGTAAAAGCCTGTTGTTCCAGTAAAGAAACGAAAATTCAGCATATCTCTTAACTCTCACTGTAAATTTTAATGAAAATAAAATTTCAAACTTACAGTGATACTTTCTGATGCACCATAATGTAATTTTTTTTTTCAAGTTTAAAATTCTATGTATATTCTAATGTCATATGGTGTTATAGTTTTCAGGTGTAATATTATGTTTAATTGTTTTTATAAATTGAATTACTTTCACTGATAATATTCTGAGGAGTTGTTTACAGTTTTAATTATTGTAAATATAAAGTTGTAATGATTTTAAATGCTCATAATTCAATTTGATAACAATTTTCACGATTCCAAAGTTTTGTTTTACAATTTCAAAAACCAATCATTCAATTTGATAGAAAGTTTTTCAATTTCAAAGTATTGTTATACATTTTCAAAGACCAATAATTCAATTTGACAAAAACTTTTATGGTTTTAAAGACTTATTTTTTAACAATTTCAAAGACCAATCATTCAATTTGATAAAAAAAAATTATGATTTTAAAGACTTGTTTTACTATTCCAAAGACTTGTTTTACAATTTCAAAGATGAATAATTCAATTTGAAAAAAATTTATTTCAAGTCTTAACGACTTTGTTAAAAGTTTAACGAAATTCATTAAAATATTTAACGATTTAATGAAAAATGTAATTATTTATCACGTAAAATGTTGGAAAGATTGAATAAACTTTATGATTTCAATAATAAAATGATTAATGATTTTCAGTCGTAACATATTGAGACACCTGTCTCAATTTACTGCGAAAATTTGCCTTCCCCCCAACCACTCCTACACATGTACCTGTTTGACCAAGACGTCTACATGAAGACTGCAAAAAGTTTACTGTTTGTGACATTTGTGGACTTTAAAAAACGAATACGAGAGTACCAGGAAACATTATTTGTGTCTATAACAAAAAAACTTTATCTGAAATTATAATATGACTAACCTATTTTCCAATGTCCATCGCTGATTCTGTGTAGAAATGTTTCTTGTTGACTGCAGAAAAACACAACATGGCTAATCACGGAGCACAAATAACACACGTTCTTCATGCATCGTGGTCTGTCCGACTCTGAAAATGAGTAACACTGGTATTTATCGCACAGGTGTAGCCATGTGATGCTGTCGTTGTAGAACGGTAGTTTGCAAGCACAGAGCATGCGCCACGTGATGCATTTCCGCTAAGTGACAGTTGTGTTTCATAAATTAAAAACTGGTGGAACCTTCCATGGATCCTGATTGGGCACGGATTTAGCAGTACCCCGCTAGGGGTTATTGTAATATTTGTGGTATAAATACTCTGGTGACGCCATCGGCAGACCAGACATGGACAGCCTGGGGTCTCCGACTTAAGCTAAGTATTCGCACCACTAATGTTTCGATTAAATAGAGTCATGGCCCCTCCGGCTGGAAAAATAAAATATACTAGCTAATTGTAGGCGCTTTAGATCATGACGAAATTTCTTGCAAATTTGTGCATTGCCTAAAATTCGGCATTTTTAAACATTGTTAATTTTAGTATTTGCCGAAAATAATCATGCAAAGATTAAAGGTTTTACCCAAGTGGTTTTAGATTGGGTCCAGTTTTTACCATTTTATGATTCCATTGTGTCTATTATGGACTTTGTTCTAAATTAATGTCATTTTACTTTGTGGAAAAGATCTTTTCACATTTTCTATTTATACGCCAGTAAAATTTGTCAAAGTATCTTTTGCCTATTGATTCAACGGCATATTTTTACAGATATTAGTTGCAATGTATCCTGGTATGCATGTACATTTGGACATTAGTAAAGTTTGATGCTATTACAATTAGCCACGTGTCATGTGCACTTGTATGAACAATCAAGATCATAAGTTTTGTCCTTGTGGGACAGTATTAAACCACTTTTAAAGAAATTAATTGTAATGCACCCTGGTGCTCATGTATAATTGGACTTTAGTAAAGTTTGATGCTATTACAATTAGCTATATGTTATGTGCACTTGTATGAAAAATCGAGATCACAAGTTTTGTCCATGTGGACAGTATTAAACCACTTTGAAGAAATTAGTTGCAATGCGACCAGGCATGCATGTATACTTGAACATTAGTAAAGTTTGATGCTATTACAATCAGCCACGTGCATTGTGCACTTGAATGAACAATCAAGATAATGAGTTTTGTCCATGTGGGACAGTATTAAACCACTTTTTAAAGAAATTAGTTGCAATGTGCCCTGGTATGCATGTATATTTGGACATTAGAAAAGTTTGATGTTATTACAATTAGCCATGTGTTTTGTGTACTTGTATGGAAATTATGATTATCACTTTTGTCCATGTGGGACACTTAGAATACCTTTAGGATCTTTTTCAAATTTGTCATATGCACTGGCACGCACACAGAAATACATTGGCTTTTCAGCAAAATTAAAGATAGTCCACATTAAATTGGAGAATACTAAAATCCAACCACATGTCGTGACACATGTGTAAATCTGTCTTTCCTGTTGTAATTGTGGAACAATAATGACATTTTCAGAGATATGCATCGTGGTGTGCATATACCTGAATTTATGAACGATATTTTTAGTCAGGTTCTTTTAGCTTAAAGTTGCCGATGTGTTATGATGCAGAAAAAGAAATTGTAGTACAAAAAATATATATTGCATATGCTTTGAATTTTTGTATGATAGTATTGTGAATAATGTTTACCATATATTTTGAACAATGTAAATGAATAATCCAAGTCAAATGTTATTTTTCCTTCTTTCAGTAATTGTAGATTTTTCAGGACAAGATTGCAGGTTTACACTTCTTTGCAGTTTGAAGTTTACATGGAGAAAATTTTCAAATACATAGCTGGTCTTCCTTGAATTTTGAGCAGTGTTATGCCCCTTTGCCACGTCCTTGGGATAAGGGTGTCGTAATACTCTGTTGTGATATTTTTTTGCACTTTTATGATGTAAAATAGTGTTTTTGGTTAAAGAGCTTGCATGGCTTTCACATGTAATGGTATAAATGATAACTGATTTTCAGTTGTAACATACTCTATTGTGAAAATTTTTTGCAGTTTTATGATGGAAAAGGTGTATTTTTTGTTAAATAGCTTTTATGGCTTTCATTACTAACATGTTTGATGTGAATGTGTAAATACAATTTTTACAAATGTCAACTAAACTGTGTGTTATGATTCTTTCTGAAAAGAAAAGAATTTTGAACGAAAATTTTTCTATATTAAATTTGAATACTGTGAGTTGTTATTTATTAGTTTGAAAAATTCCCATGTTTATTACTGAACCAAAATTAAAAACTTCTTGGTCAATATCAGTGTTGCTTTGAATTCAAAGCCTGGTAAACAATAATTTTATGAGTTGTTTGATGCCAAGTTGATGAGGAAGGAAAAATCTAGCACTTTAATTTAAATGTAATAAAACAAACACAGTCTGAAGATCTGAGTAGAACTTGCAAAAATTCTGTACAGAAACAAACACGTGTGAATGAATTTTTGAAATGGAAGAAATAAATATGCTTGGATATCTAGAGAAAACTTTACTGGGCTCTAGGGAATTTAACAAAACTGAGAGTCTATTCACACAAAAACCTTTTCAGGGGCCAGGTAGAAACATCCCTTGGCATCACACCACAATGTTTCTCCGCTGCCCTACAACTGGGAGAGTTCAACCAACCTTTAAAAAATTATTTTTATCTTTACATCAACAAGATTACAACTGTTGCAAAATCAACACAATGATGTCCAGTGGTAAAAAACACAGTCATACTTTACACAAAATCAGAGAACGTATTTGAAAAAGTTCTTTAAAAAATTTATTTATACCTGCTTTTATATTAAATTGATACAAAATGACTCCCATTTTATTTCAACTTAATTTAAATTTGCCCTATTAGAAAATCAGTTGAAATATTATGAAATTTGACAGATTTCAGCTCTGATAGCACTCATTTCTAACTAGATACCTGCTATTTTAGTAATATCGCCATGTAAATTTTATTCTCAAGGGAAAACGAGTTAAAATATATACACATTTCATGGTAGAGATTCAGAAGTGGGAGAACTACATGTAAAATAGGCACAAATATACTAAAAAAAACACATTGAATGTGTATGCACATGTCTTGTCTTGCATCATTATAGTTCCACTTAAATAAAGATGTGTGTTTGTCATTACTTAAAATATATATCTTATAGTTTTCCGATATGAAAATTAATAATTGATTAATTAAAAGTTGTTGGAAAACAGGAATAAAGATTGCTGGAACATTTGGGCAAAAGTTTGGTACAAAATGGTTTATATTTAAAATTTAATTTATTGTGTGTTTAAAACATATGGAATGTATTTCTTAGCGATGAGGAAAATGATGTTTTATCAGTGGTATTCGTTAAATTTTATTTAACTGGGAATGCATCACGGAAAAATAATAGGAGGAAGATTCTTCATAAGGTCTCATGCCAAGAAGGAGCCTGCACCAAAGGAGATTAGTGAGATTGATCCAAACTGGATAACCTTTTGGAAGACTTTTCCAGTTCATGGTTGCAAGGCAGACAATACTGCTGTAATTAGTGTTTTTGGTTTTGCATCTATGTATTCACATAAGAAGATTAAGATGGAACTTGGTGATCAGATTTATATGTATCGGAAATTAGTTGGTGGAATTGTTTTTCAATCCGTGATGTACTTCCAGGCCCCAACAAGCCGCCACTTCCAGGTGATAAACAATTTCTGGTTACAACAAAGTGCAATGCACTATCGCAACTGATAAGAACATCCTGTTACATGCAACACACACACACAAGTGCAAACATGGTGGCCATCATAAACATTTGATTATGTGTTATGTATTTTTTATTTTGTAAATAAATGTTTAGTAGGTAAGAAATGTACTGCAGTGTTTTTTCATGTTTTTTATATGCTTTCCTTTATGTTATATTAAAAAGGGGGAGAATTTCCAGACTTCATGGAAAAAATTTGTAGGATGTACATTATTTTTAAGTCATTCTCTTTTATACATTCACGTACTTGTAGGACGGAGTAAATTAGTAAATAGTATCTTGGTAGGAAATAGGTTTTATTTGTCGTAAATTTAAACTCCGTTGCCTTTAAGACACCGGCCGCTCTACACGTGTATAAGCAGGCCGCGAACCTCATACGATCCACTCATTCATCGCGTGACCTCCGAGGTGGACAGACCATCGGCTGTGCTCCACGTATCTAATCGTGCTTATAAGTCTCCGCAAATCATATACTAATGTCATTCCTTCAGCAACGTCGCAGCTGGACAGACATGTTTTGGGACAGGTGCAATTTTATTATGCGTGTTAAAAATTAATTAATTTTTACATGTGGATTACATTTCTAAAGTTCCTCCTTGCCAGTCTCTTAGGTAAATTGATGTATAAGGTATGGCGAGAGGCGTCATATATATCTTGTTCATTTAAATTATAGGGTCATTTTGTTGTAGATTGTTAATTCCATACTCACGTACATGTGTTATACTTGTCTCTCATGTAAATTATATAGCAAGCATACAGCTTGAGGTAGTAAATCACATTATGGTTAAAAAACCTCGAGACTCATGTAATTACACTTATTATTCACATAGTTGTGATCATCGGAAATTTGCTATTCGATGCATTTAATTTATTTACACGTAGAACACTCTTAAATTCTCTAACATTTAATTGTATTCGGAAAACAGTCGTCATCTATTTAATTGTTTGTCATTACTAACACGTAAATCCCATCATTCAAATTCGCCTATCTATCAACATCATCTACAAGCAATATCCCTGCAAACACATCAAAATTCGAAAAAATAAGGAATATGACCCTTAGCACCCTTTGCACCCAACTCAACACTTATATAACACATTGCAACTCACCACTCTTTCAATCGCCCCCAGGACACCACACCGTCAACATCGTACAGAGTTCCCCACAAAAGTAAAGAAAGAAGTACAACAAAATCAAGGGGGGGGGGAAATAATTAACTCTTTCAATCCATTTAACCCTTTCAATAAAATTTAACCCTTTCAATACAGTATTCGTTTTTATTAACCCTTTCAATTTGATTAACCCTTTAAATCTATTTAATTTACCGTTGATAACAATTTTATATCAAATTAATTTGGTCAATAAAAACTCGTGCGCCCCTACTACTGGCCCCTGTCATAACTGCAGCGCGAAGTGCATTGCAGTGTAACAAACCCATGTATCCAAAAGAGACCGCTGAAAAGAATATGCTAACTTATGTATTTTCAAATGGAATGAAATCACTCTTTCCCACTAGTTCCGGAAACCACTTCCGAGATATCTAGTGTGCTGCCAACACTATTTTGAAACCCTTCAGCATAGCAAAGAATGGTATTCTCCAACTTCTATAGCTTAACATACTCTCCGCTCATGTCCGTAGAATCTATAGTGGAATTGCATAGGACTTTAAAACAAACTTTCCAACAATAAAATTAAAGCGTGACCGTTCAAAGTCTCATGGTTGCAGGCAACACGACGAAGAGCCTGCATGTGAGTTTATAGTTTTTGTCATAGAGACGATTAGGCACTAGATAATCGTGCCACTGATGCACTCATCGTTCTTTTGCTACTGTGGATTATACGCGACAAATTTCTGAACGTGGATGAGTATTATTTAGCTTTCAGCAGTCTGAGAATTCAAGAATGGAACCTAACCCCTAACTCTGGAACGGAGAAAATACTTTACTTCCTATTAAATAATGAAAACGAGATGCATTTACGTCGTTACCATCTGCCGCCATTACAAGGCAAATCTCAACACGTCAGGTTCCCATCGAGTATATCCGAATTCGACACTCAGAGAACGCTAGTACGGTATTAGTTTGCGAATATGGTAAATGAAGCGTAAGTTGCCGGTTACAGTTGGTTTTCTCAGAGTACTCCCGAGTTTCGTATGCCTCGTATTGCTCTTCCATTCCAGGCCCCGATTTCGTATAACGTTTAAGGGTTTCATATGGAAAGCATTTTAGTTCTTCGGGTGTTCCCTCTCACGAATTCACTGCTTTTATATAATTCAAAGATAGATGTAACATTTGGATAGAGTCTTTTGTGTTTAAGCCGTATATGTCCGAGGACTTGACTCAACATTTCTACACGTCCTGTGGCGGCCACATTCAAGGGAATGATCTTCTTCACTCAATCAAATTGTTTTATGTTAGAATTAATTCCCACCCACGAGAGATTTCAGTATAAATTAAAGGATTGCGTTCTTAAAACTTATTACTTATTACTTTGCAATCCCTCGCCATTGCTCAGACTGACACTATATATAACCTGAACGTTCCTTAACGTGTTATTTTTTAGCCTTTTTTGCCGAAGGTTAAGAAAGGCTGATAAAGCAATATACTTGAACATGTTGAACACATTAACCAATTTTCAGCAGACATGGTACACTTTAAGTATTTCCTAAGGATACCTCGACTGCAATACTTCTAGGCTGTGCAGAATTATTATTTTCTAAAGCGTAGTAATTTTTATTTCTCGGTTGCTTCGTTATTTCTCAGACACTATTCAACAGATTTAAACCAAATTCGGTTTACTGACGACAAATACTAACATCAATAAAAGCAGAAACTCGTGGCCTATTGAGTCCGCTAATTTAGAAGTAAAGATCCAAATAAAATAACAATAATAATAATAATAAAACGTCTTCATTTTTTTTGTGGCGAAGTTAAGGTATTATCACCTTCTCTTACACTTAACCACTTTGCATAATGAAACGTAACACTTAATTAGAAATAAATAAATAAAACAATGACACAAAACTTAATGTCTACTATAAACTTAGAAAGAAAATAAATAAACCTTAATAGTGAACTTACACAATTAACACATACATGCATACACAAAACCATATACATACCTGACATATATCCATATACATATAATTGTACTATTTATAAAATTCAACTACAAGATAACATTGACTAGCAACAGTTCTAAAACTGAAATTTATTCGACGTTTTACTGAAGGACAGAAAATCACAGCATATAACTATTTAAACACGGGAAAAAGAAAAAATAATAATTAATGTAAGAGATCTAAAATTATAATATAAAAGTTAAAAAAAATTATCAGCTACCTAGAAATATACATAAAATAATATATTCATACGTCTACTCAAACACGCTCATTCACACATCTACATACATTAACAGTACATTTTATTAATTAAACAGTAGTGTAAGCATCAGAATCATCACTACAGTCGCATGAAGCAGAAAGCAAATAAGTTACAGGTATTATAAAAGAGGAACCTCCACAATATATATTTTGTTTGTTTATGTCAAACCTACATTTCAAGTTCATTTAAATATTTATAGCGTGACCAATCTGTTATCACATCTCGAAAACTGCGTAATCGATACTCGCCAAAATTGACACGTAAGCAGCTATACAGTTATCCACTCTAAAAATATATTAAATCAATATATTAGGCGCACATTTTTAAAATGGGGACTTCGTAAACATTTTAGTTTAGTCTATCAATATTCATTCAATAATTTAAGGAATTTATTGTAACCTTTTAATATCTCAATACAATGCCTATTTTGTTTATTATTTAACAGGATATCGCTACATGTATAATAAAGCTCTTACATCATATCTTTGGAACTACTTATTGGATACACTCCAAATTTAGCATATAAGAAATGTTATCGTAAACTACGTTATACCTGTATAAATTAAATATAATCAAAAATATACTTAAAAAATTGTGGTCATATAATTATTTTATGCTAGAATACCATGAGAAACGAACTAAAGACCTTATTTTAACGCATATGTTTTTACCCAAACATACTTCCACT
Source organism: Dryococelus australis (assembly GCA_029891345.1). Lineage (NCBI taxonomy): Eukaryota > Metazoa > Arthropoda > Insecta > Phasmatodea > Phasmatidae > Dryococelus > Dryococelus australis. The sequence goes on from CM056997.1 coordinate 81,354,615, forward strand.
ACATCTTACGTAAATGTTTTGCCTACAGCTACAACCATTTTTTCACTGAATTCAGGGATTACCTTGACATTCTATTTCAACTAGGTAAAAAATAAATAAAATATTAGCTCATCCTCCGATGACATGATGTCAAAATATCAAAATATAATTAATAGTTTAACTCACCTTTCAGTCGAGACTATTTCGCACTGCATTATTTTTAAAGAAAAACTGGAAAAATTCCAATTAATTCTGAATATTATTCTTTAATACACTTCGTATAAAACAAAACAAAAAGCCAATTAACTGCCTCCCGCTTCATTTTCTCTTCATTATTCTCTTTATTGCGCTTCCTTATTTTTAACTACATCTTCCCACAAGTTACTTCCTACCTAATCCCCATTTCCGCAAAAGTAAATAGCAGAAAGTGAAGGGAAAAAAAAACTTTTTCGAAGTACTCTGCGTCTGTAATACAAAGAAATTCAAACAATAATATTTAATAATCAACACCCTGTCCGAAGTTGAAACTGCATCATGTAAGTAAGAATAATTTCAGTTGCGGACGTGTGGTGCACAGCAACAATACTCGCTTTTTCTCGACCTGCCAACTTCCTTGTATTCTGTTGGCTAGTCCTTATTGTTATCTCGACAATAGCAATGGACACTAGGTTAGATACGTTGTGCGTTAGACGTGATATATGGATCTATTTAGGTCTCTTGGCGTTTAGCAGCCGTAGACTCTACTGTGCGTTAAACGTGACAGTGAATTAAACGAGCTGCGTGCACTCGCTGGATGTAAGACAGCAGCTGCAAGAACTCTCGGTGCGTATCGTTTATTATGTGGAATACAAGTTAAAGGCACAGGAATATCCCTAGACGCGTGCGTATCGATTTGATTCATGTTTTGTATCACTTTCAGTATTTTGCTGTACTTAACTTATTTAAATGTTATCCAAAGCATTAATAACAGAGTATGTTTTCAATTAAAATTTAAGTGCATTTCCACTTTAAAATCTTTAAAAAGCACAGTTCACAACCTTTTTTTTATCAAACTATATTTAACTAATGTGTACTCTGGTTGTTTGTAATAAATATTATGAACAATGTTTAAAACTATTTGTTGTAATCGATGTTGTGCACATTCATTTCAACCACAAAAATTAGAATTTTTCTAGCTGAAATGACTTTACGAAAAATCAATTATTAAAAATAAATTTTAATATTAGAACCAATATTTTATGAAGTGCAACTATAGTGTTTATTATAATTGCCATACTTGACAAAGGCTTCCTTGCCAAATGTGCTCTCTTAAGTACCTACCCAAAATGTAAATACGCATTAGTTATGTTAAAAATATATTCATTATAATGTATTTGTTATATTTAAATAAGTAAATTATGACAAATTATTGTACAGTGTCACAAAACATATGCAGTCTTCTTTCACGTGCAATATAAATGGTACATTTCTGATAATTTCGGTAGTGTGTGTACAACTTTTTAATGAGCTTCGCATGTTCGTACCGTCTACCTTAAACGTCCCTGTAATTACGTACACTTCTCTACAAACTGAAATAAGTGTATAGTTGCAATTTCCTATGCGCAAGTTAGTGTTAAAGTGCCTAGGTGTTGAGCAGAACTGCTTTAGCCAGCTATGTTGAGAATCGAAGTCCTAGTACAAAATAAAACGTGGGAGGGCCTCGAAAATAATATCGTATGGAGAGAAACAATATATGCAGAGCAGTAAAAGAAAGCCGTCACCATATCAAAAGGAAAAAAAAAAAAGGACAAGAGATTTTTTTTATATTTGTTGTCATCTGGATTGTGATACCAGAAGCCGATGTGTTTACCAAGCTTCTCTTGAGTGAATGTCATCTCTGAGACACACGATTCCCGGGACGATATCCGGGACAGACGGCGATATTGCTCTGACTCGCGCTTTCAGTTCGGCGTATCGCTTACAAGCTGTAAACCCTGAGGTAGGCTATGGGTAGGAGTGAAGGGTGGAGGGGGGAGGGAAGACATACTTTCGCTCCGATATTTACGCGCTCGTACGTGCTGAGGAAACGAAAAAGAGATTTTATAGAGCGGTTTATCGCGTGGAGGCGTCTCTTTTTATAGTTGGCCATACCCCTTTAAAAAGACAAAGATAAAGTGCATGTAATCCATGAGGGGTTTTTATGAAGCACAGCTTTATGTCATGGTCGTTCCTAGAATTTATCTTCGGTTTCCTTCAGCTATAAAACAAGGCATAGCCACGCGTACATGTTTAGAAGTTTAAGTATTTGAAAAATAAACAAAGTTTTCATCTCGATGTAATAGGAATGTACGAAATCGTAAAATAAAATAAATTTCTTTTCCCTCTGTTCATTTGATGTCATTACAAACTGAGAAAATAGTTTCCGTTTTCATATTACTGTATGGCGTGGAAATGTTTGTTTCAATAGATTATTTCGGCAGTAAGTTGTTATTTCGCAATAAATTTACCCTACATCACTTACATTTGTTCCCAAGTATTTTAGATATATGTACTTGTAGAGATCCGTGCGACTTTCTCGTTTAGTAGGACTCTATGAACACGAGTAAGTGAACATTTATGAAACTTATAAATTTCCAATGGTGTTTGCTCATTGAGTCAGCTACGTAATCACTGTCCGTCTAGCGTCGCAAAGAAGAAATGGTTTTGTAATTAGTTAGGGGGCCGCAATGGCTGAGTGGTTAGTCGGCTCGCCTCCCACCAAGGCGATCCAGGTTCAATATCCGGCCGGGTCACTCCGAATTTTCGTATGTGGGAATCGTGCCGGACGATGCCGTTGGTCGGCGGGTCTTCTCGGACATCTCCCGTTTCCCTCTCCCCTTCATTCAGGAGCTGCTCCATACTCACCCCAACAACCCCCATCGTCTCTCAAGACCTCGATGTTAAGAGCCGTCCAAAACTCTTCACTCACTTTTTAAATGATTTGACAGCTTGGAACACAATGTGTAAATTATGATACACTTCAGCCACCATACGCACTTTAATCTGTACTCTATGAAGTTCTTCAGCTAAATTAAAATTTTTAGTCACGGAACATAAATACTATATTTCTACAAAAATTAAGTACGTAACGGTTTTAGTTTGTAGTAGTTTTACAATGTTTTAATTGTTGATAACTGCTGCAGATACGTAATGATTTTTTATGTATGAAGGAATATATAATACAGACATGGATAACCGAACTGCCGCGAAAATAATGACTTTCTGGTTACAGTCGCATCGTGTGGACTCGGCATTGTTCGTTTCCGATGCCCGAAACTATAGGCTATTCACGGTAAAATTATCACTTTTGAAAGCCCTGCTTAATATCTACTTGTATGCACAATGTGTATTTTCTGCCTTATGCAATATTAACATTGTCATAGGCCTCATCCCTTTATTTATGCGCCGGTCAAGTGTAACTGTGAAGTTATTAGAAAAGTAAAAATTCTACAAATCTACTCACTTTTACACTTCGATGAATTAAAAAAAACCGAAAGCAAAATAAATAATTTAAATTATCATAAATGGTAACCTAACACTCTTTATTCGACGTTAAAGTACGGAACTACTTCCCATCCATCGTTACCAAATTAACTAGGCGCATGTCACTCAGGGCACCCGTTGAAATATGTGCAGGCAGGGGCAGTGACTTTTTTTAAAGGTTGATTTCCAAAGTTCTCACTTTATCGTTAACAGTCTTTAGTGGAAATACGGAGACGTTTTGTGTGGTGTATTTACAGAGCTCAGGTCCAGATTTCGTCATTACGGATTGCGTTTTCATACATAAGTTCTGCATTTCCGTTAAAATGTTAGTAAATAGGGGAATCGTTAACAGTGCACGCAAACACGTTTGAAAACCACCGACTTATCCACGAGCTAAACCTAATTCAGTTTAGTTGCAGAAACACTTAACTAGTAATAGATGATAGTTTATACTAGATTATGATAGTTTACAATCCACAAACACTTGCTCATCTACTACTCCAGGTAAATTGTCCTGTTATAGGGGAAGGTCGCCTAAAAGTACCATTTTTTACATTATTGTATTAATTTGGGCAAATCTTCAATGTACTGCTCCAATATTGATTTAGTACGAAGCAGCATACATAGATGCATACATATCTACATTAACATGTCTACTTAGCTGAAATAGCGACCCAGAAAAAATTTCTTAGTGTAAGACTGCAATCGGTACGATATAGGAAACCAGTATCCAAAATCGTACCGCCAGTATCGTAAATCGTAACGCTACAAACAGAAATAGTCTAATACTAAATGTTGTCCATGGAAACAGCTATAAAAGTGTATACAAGTACATATTTACCCCTAAATAAAACAAACCAACAAGTAATTTACATGCAACACAAATAAAACGTTTCAGGCCTGATTTAACCCCTGAGCAGGTCTCGTGTACCCAGGCGGGACACCGTAAACATTGCACCATATTTTCTACGATATTTTCCTCACGTACTGAACAAAACCAATCGTCTTGCACAAGTTCAATGGTCACATTAGACGCGAACGAAGTAGAATGTGCATTGATGTATGGAGTTTTTCTTAAACGCTTGCTTGCACATGCAGAAAGTCCCTTCCCTTTAGTAGATTTGCTATCTACTTTGCTGGTCGCCTTCCTTCTTCTATCTTTTGCAGCCATCAAATCACGTTTGTACGGACTGCTTGTCAGTACAAGATCACGTTGAGCTCCCCGCCTTGCTGGTGTGGACACATGTTTGGGGCATGTTGGAATCGGAGAAATAGCTTCAATAGAAACATTCGAGTTCGAGATCATCTCCTGCTGAGTAGTCCTATCATTAGGGCTAATTATTTCACTACCTGTTGGTCGCTGTTGGATTGCTGATGTTTTCTGTAGGCTTACAAGAAGGCATATCCGTTTAATTTTCATTGGAGTGGCATTCGTTTTCTACCAGATTTGCAGCCGCTAAAAAGTTGGAATCGTTAAAAATATTACGATCTACCGGCCAGATTCCAGAAGCACGAAATCCGTTAATGGCGTTATGAATAGTTGCTGCCCTTGCATAGACATCTACTACAAACTGGGTAACCTGATACTGGGTAACACACAAACCGGGATTTGTTCGAAGCCATTTTTCAACTGCCTGGGTGTAATAAGTATCTAATGGCTTGAAGAAGGACCTGTCCAGAGGTTGTAGCCGATGAGTTGTGTGGGCAGGCAACTGCAACATTATAACGCCATTGGCTCTTGCAAGTTCCAAAGCTTCTGCATTCTTAGAATGTGTCGAATGACCATATCAAATTAAGAGAAGCTTGTTGTCGATGTTTGGTTTGATGACAGCAATAAAATGTTGTTAACATTTTACAAAAAGATCACTGTTAATGTACCCTGTTTCCGATATCTCAACAATACCTCCAGGAGGGGCACCAAACTGCATCTCATGCACCATTCTCATGCGTTTAAAGATTATCATAGGTGGCACAAACATACCCGACGTACTAGTACAAAACATAATTGTTGTATTGACACCTCTTTCCCCACTTGCAATAGCTCCCACCTGACGCTTTCCTTTAATAGCCGACACTTTCTGGCATATTGTTTGTACAGTGCTGAAACCCGTCTCATCCACATTGAACACACGAGTAGCATCAAATTTTTTTCATCTATAACTCTTTCCAGGATATTAAAAATTCCTAACACATTCTTCTTGTTGAACCCCTTTGCACGCCATGAAAGTGGATTCGGGCTCACTTAGCGCTAATTCCTTATGACGGGCTTTAAAGGCATGAAACCATTTCTTTCCTGCCATTCCTGTCAATCTGTTGAAGCTGTGTGGTATTTCATTGCTCTCTGCAATTTGGAATGCTAACTTCCTGACATCAGTGATTGTTACCACAAACAGAAGCTCTTCTAATCTTAAAATATGATCAACGAGTTGTAGCTCTACCTCGGGTATAAGGGTGGTGGTACGGCCTATGGCTTTTACGGATTCGTTAGCTACAACATTATTCCTGTCTAAGTGCCCTTTCGATGTTGGCTTTGGAATGTTGTATTGTCCACAGCATTCATTAAAACCCATGTCCCCGTTTCTATACGACGCAAGATCCATTGCCATCTCCATTTCAGTCCAAGCGCCATATTTCCTTTTCGTCATTCTGTAACTCACAACGGACATGTGTTTTAGTAATCTTTTATTTACGGTGACTATTAAATACTTTTGCACATGGTAAATATGGAACTTGACAAATGTAAGGCTTGTTCAACTGAAACCCATTGTCCTCGGATGTTGATGTACGATCATTAAGAAAAATGTTCCGTAAACAAATGCACAGATTTAATGCGGAACCTATATTGAAGTTTATAATAGAATGAGATCACTGCATAAAACTATGCAAACGATTATTTAGATTGTTGAAAGTGTTTACACATACAGTCAGCAATAAACGGGTTTAATTGTAACTTGCCTTGTATTAGTATCCTAAATCGTACCGGTACGATTTGCGAAACTACGGCGTGGTACGACTTAGGCAACTCGTCATCAAACAAAACAAACATATGAAACATAACCTCAAATTATTTCTCGTCAGATATAAACTAGTTCAAAATTTGAGGAAGAGTTGTATTTACAATAATAAATATACTTAAATAATAATCACTTACTTTTCAATTTCGTACAAGCTTACAACTGAGGCTCAGAAACTACATCCAGAAGTGCAAATAATCATAAACTCAAATAGCATCGCTAAACATGGCTCCACACTTACGTTATTCTTTGGACTGGCCGGGAAAAAAATGTTTTTTTTCACTTTGAGGTGATACTTTTCACACAGTGAGAATAAAATTTTTTGTATATATTTGTTGAAGTCAACAAACTATTTTGACATAGCCTATTAGTTAGCCGCATTCAAACAATATTATTGTGTTAGAAAAATATAATTTTTTTTTGGTTAGGAGATGGAATATTAGCACACTGTTAGGAAATTTCTCTCGTGGATTCAAAATTTTACGTGACCCACGAAACAATTTTTTTCATTTCCCTATAAATCTATTTTAATAAAAAGTTCAAAATATATTTGGGTATAAAATATTATTAGGCAGTCAAAATTTCAGCGGTACATATTCGCCCTACCTTTTTAACTAACTCTGAAATGGCGAACTGAAGGTAGAGTTTAGCTGTCAATAAAATAAAAATGTTTTAATTTAATCCTACAAAATTGTATGTCGTACATGTAACTATTCCGTAGTTACTAGTAAAAGATTTTATACTGGTTACAAAATAAGCACTTCTTTTGTAACTAATTTTAACAAATAGCAGTTTTGTAATAACTTTGGAGTACTGTTATTCCCAACATACATCAGACGGTGTCTCGTTTAACAAAAAGTTAAGGAGTATTCAATATATTATTTTATGTAAAACACTTATAGAAATATTTTATGACTTCTTTAATAGCCAAGTAATTATATTGCCATTTCTGCTTTTTCCTCTGTTGAAGGCAACCGCCTTTGTTTTAAAGGTTTCTCCTCCAAATAATTTAACAAGCAGGAAATCACCAAGAAAAATATAAAGCGGTCGGCGTGACAGTTTCTTAAGTCCTTACTCCTCCGAATCTTGATACCACAACCGCTTTGGTTTGACCTTGGCCAAGTAGAACACTTTTTTTTTACAAACTGTAAGGAAATGAAACTATTCGACTGCTCTGGATAGCACGGAATCTGCTTATGCGAAACGGATAACAAACTTATAAAACTAATCCCATATTCCACGGCTTTATTATTCTGCAAAGAAAAGAAGCCATGGAAAATGGAAGTCTGAATGAGAAAACGTTATACGTTCATGAAAAGTAATTTACATCGATGGCCGCCTGATTTGAAAATATAGGTCTAAATATACTCACTATATAGCAAGAAATTACTAAAATACTTCAGAAATATTTGAAGATACATAATATTCTCATCTATACATAATATTTTCATTTCTATTTATCGGAACATTTAGCTTGTACTCTGCAAAATAAATAGCAATGCGTATTTCAGGGAGAAATTGAAATTTCTGAAATCACTCAATTATAATGAAAAACCACCCCCTATATCACCTATTTGGTTGTTTCGTAAATATGCCATGTATGTCAGGAGTTTTATACTTATGTTAATATAAAAGTGCCTTATTTTTGGGTATATTGAAGTTTTATTAATTAATTGATGTGTAAATCAGATAAATAATTTTTATAATGAATGTAAATAACACAATGAGAAAACACGTTTGTTGGTAATGCCTAGTAAGAAATAGTTCTTATGAAAAATTTAGCAATACAGTGAGTGCACACGAATGCAATATGTTGTCCCTTTGGTGTGATTTTCAGACTTTATTAAGCTTTGTTTGCACGAGGTGGAGGAATATCCGGGATGTAAAACTTTAGCAGAGCTTAATAAAGGTTGGCAGAAATCGTGAATAGACGATAGATACGCAGAAGTGAGGTAGACATTAGCTTACCTCACTTATAATATTTGGAAAAACAGATCTTCTTGCCTCAGAGATTCCGTCACACCATACATATCAACTGCATATCAACTGGGCAAAAATCTGACACATACAGAGCACGCGAAAAAAGAAAATTGTTTATTTCCCTGCGGTCTGAAATAGAAATCGCTTTACATTGCCTCCATTGCTAGTTTATCGCACCTCAGCCAGGAATGTGGGAAAAGAAAAAACTTCCAAGGAATTACATTGTACCAATTACTCAGGAGCTTGATGCAAGAATTGAAATAAACACGAAAATAGTGACTTTGGTTGCCTATTTCCAGGCGGTGCCGAAGAAATATTGGAACCACTCTGATGGCGAACGTCTGCTTTACAGGACAAGGTATTATGAGCGAAAAATTTGTACCATCTACCTTGTATGTGACGTTGGATAGTTAATTATGAGACAATCTATATAATTCCCCGGTAACTCGCTGTGTTCTCTTCTCTCTAACACCGTTTCGGCGTCGAAAGGACTTATCGGTTATATCTGTTTGGAAGATGAGGGTGAAATATAAAACAATTGCCTAAGAAATTACTGTGCAACATTTTTTTATGTCGCCCAGTGAAACTGTCAGAAACATCTTCCTCTCAAAATGTGACTTGGGCTTCGTGAAATACGGCTAAGACATTTTAACAAATTGAAATTCGTATTATGCGAGATCTCGGAGTAATAGACTGGTTCTTTCACGCTCTGCTAACGTCGCAAATGGTGATCCGAAGTAAGACTGCCGAGGAGAGGTAAAAGAAAAGGGGAAATTCTGATTTCCCGGGGTGATGGGAGGGGGGAAGGGATGGTAAGGTTTGTCGCGCGACGAGAGCTTTCAATAAAATTAAATCCGGCAGATGTCTTCGCCTGCACTCTGCTGGAATCCCGAGGAAATGGGTGTGAAGGGGAGTAGTGGGGAGTTATTTACGGCAGTTCCTCCGCCTCTCCCCCGGGGGGGGGGGGGGGGGGATAATGGCGAGTCTGAAGTTCTGCAGCGCGGCACTGCTAGCAAGAAGCTGGCCCCCGGACGCCTCGTCGATGACGGGGGTAAAGGACTCGTCCCTCGGGGCCATTAGGGTATTGTCTCCCCGCGGCACGAGGAGTGTGCTCGGGCTATCCTCGACTGATGTCGTCACTGAGCACTTAGCCACGCGATGAAACCCGTCGCGTCGGAGTAAATGCTCCGGCTTCAATCCGCGTTCCGCGATCCCAGTCGTCCAAGTAATTTTCCTGAATAAAGGCTGTTCACCATGAAGTGAGCACTTTTGAAATGAACCTTGGAAAAAAATTCACTGCCCCCGCCTGCATATGCTTCAACAAGCGCACTGATAAATGGAACGTAGTTCCATATCACAACACCGAATAAAAAGTGCCAAGTAACCATTTGTGAAAAAATTTGCAGATTTATAAAAAAAGTTTACTTTTCTAATAATTTCACAGTTTCACTTGCCCGACGCATGAGTAAAGTGATGAGGCTCATTGCTATGATAATTTTACATAAGGAGGGAGAACATACAACGTGCATACAAGTAAATTTTAAGCAGGGCTTTCAAAAGTGCTCATTTTACCGTGAACAGACTATACCTGGGTTCAATGTAACTAAAGTGCTCGTTTCGAAACACAAATAGGCCTATAGTCTATTCACCATTTCTTGACATATTTTAAATCAAACATTCGAAATATTATCCCACGTATTACGAGTTTGGCTGTTTCCTAAATATGTCACTTAGTCAAGGATATTTAATGGGGGTGGGGGCAGGACGGACATGTCCCCCCCCCCCCAACTTTTGACACTAGCTGACTACAGTTACACTATTTTATGCAGCACATTAACCTCCTTTTATCACATATTTGGTAAACGATTAGCGAACGTGAAAGACATAGCAGAAAGACTGATGTTTCCTTTCATACATTTGAATATTCGTTAAAGCTACATTTTTATAGTAAGATGCTTTTAAAGACGCTTCTGTGAAGATTTTTTTGTGCAAAGCTGCAGTTTTTATCACAGTAAGTAAACTCATATGTTAACCACTATTCATCATATGTATTCAATTTATTCCAAGCCACATAACAGAAAACAGCGGTAACAGAAAATATTTTGCAATAAATGTATGTGGGAATATAGTCTAAGGACAAGGTTATTGCTCACGTAATTTTTTATGTAAAGAATGGTGCCCATCCCCCCCCTCCACCCCAAAAAAATGTGAATAAATCTGCACTCATGCACTTATCACAAGCATTTTATATTAGTGTTAGGCAGGATTTACAACGACCCGTCGGGTCCGTCCATCATCCGTCCCTCAATCACGTGACCTACAGTCAATCAGAAGTGGCCATCAATTCTATCCGTCCGTCCGTCCGTTAAAACCTTGGCAAGCTTTGACTTTTGAGGGACGAGCCGATGAAATTACAGCCTTCTAAACATGCACGTTTTGTTATTCGTTCATGCCGAGTTCTTTACAAGGCTGTGTAGTGTGTGCAAAGTTTTGTTTTGGTTGTCATTTGTTTTCACATGTTTGTTTATGTAACTGTAAAATGAGATTAAGTTATATTTTTCTTAAAGATTTATTAATAATTACGTTTGAAAACACCAACTCCTTTTGTGTAATAGTAAAGATAGTAAAATTATGCTATTAACATTTTTTTTACATAGAATAATTTCGTTACGTACGTGTATGGTTTTTTGGATTCTTAGAAATACAATACCGCAAAATATTTTCACTTTTTAGGGAGAATTTTTTTTCTATTTGTAAACCATTTTATTTGTATTAGTTCGCAGCAATGAACGTACGACGGCCGCACGAAGTTTGGTTGTAAATCGCTCGGCTGGGAGACGGACGAACGTATGATGGACGGACGGACGGATGGACGCGACGGGCTGTTGTAAATTCTGCTTTAACACAAAAGTACGTTAGTGTTGGTTAAATTGAAATTTTGTTTTTATTTTATCCATAAATTTTAATATATAATTTTTAATTAATATGGATAAAAACAGTAAGAAAATAGGTGTGTTGCTAACGCCTAGTAAGAAATAATTCTTATTCAAAATATTATTACATTTAGTCCGCGCAGATGCGGTGCGTTCTCCCTCTGGTGTAATTTTATAGACTCGGTTAAGCTTTGTTTCCACGAGGCGGAGAAATATCCTGAAAGTAGAACTTAGCAGTACTACTTCCAGGGCTTCAGAAAAGTATGAAGTAACCGTGAATAGATTATATCTATATTTGTTCTCTTTTTAAACTAACTTTACGTTATCGGCATAGTAATAGAGAAATTACGAAACCCAATAATACGTCTACCAAATGTGTATCTCAGTAGTTCACAAAGAAATTAACTTTTAAATGATATACATCATGACTGATCACATTATTAATGCTATAATGGGCGAATAGCTGTAGTGCAGCGGATTTCTTGTAGCGTTCTGATGGAAAACAAGTTTGGACGAACTAGTTTTAGTGTTGCCAAAAGGGATCGAACCCATGAACTCTGTCACAGGCGAATCAGACACGTCATAACACGATGTTCGTGGGCGTGGCTGTCATTATGGCATACGGAAGAGTGAGAAGAGGAGACTATGTCACCTACTGTAAACAACTTTGGACGAACTAGTTTTAGTGTTGCCAAAAGGGATCGAACCCATGAACTCTGTCACATGCGAATCAGACACGTCATAACACGATGTTCGTGGGCGTGGCTGTCATTATGGCATACGGAAGAGTGAGAAGAGGAGACTATGTCACCTACTGTAAAAAATGAAAGTGAAATGATTATATACCTTAGAGTTATGTGTGTTTTTGTAGTGAGCGTGAGGAGGGGGGGGGGGATTTAGCCCTTTGCTATAAAAATAAGTTACGGGCACTATCATAACTCGCAGACAATTTAGCTGCTTGTGAATGAATTGCCACTACGAGGATTTAAGGACATGACAGTTCTCGAAAGAATTATATCATAATAAAGTAGAAATAGACTTTAAAAGAAAAGTATATTAATTTTGAAATTCTCTCGAGTGAAATTACAATTTGCTGTAAAGTCAGTGGCGGATCTAGAAATCGTTTAAGGAAGGGGTTATTGAGTGGTGGTGCACTGTTTTATGATCAAGCCATGTGGTTACCAGTACGTATCAAGTATTAATGTTGCATATAAAATTCAATATTTAGTGGTTAGTATGGCTAAATATTTTTTTTTAAATTTCCCTTTTATTAAAATAAGGAAATGTTTTAATACGACAGTGTTAACAACACGCTTTTCTCATGAATTGTATTTCATGCAGAACAATGTCAAGTGAGGGAATTGAGTCCTCGTAGCCCTCCTCGGATCAGCCACTGTGCTGTTTGCTGAACGAGTATTCTGATAGTGACCTGGCCGTAGCCACACAAGCCTTCACCGTTTACTCACTCGGGATTCAATACAAAGTCCTTGGCTTAGAGTTTAAATTATAATTTTTCGCGTCGAAACGTTACACAGACAGGCTGAAGACAAAGGGACCTTCTGATTACAACGGGTTCCGAATCACGGTTATTATAAATTGTTTACAACATAATTTTGGTAAAATTCAAGAAGGTTATAATAATTTGAAGCAGATGTACAGATATTGTGCCATGACAAAGAATCAAGAGAGGTCAAAATGAGCCCCTTGGTAGTTCTGCTGTTAAAATGTATGCAGAGAGATGCGATCCCTAGGTATTTTAGGGTAGATCAAAATAAGCTGCTGTCACAAAACAAGAAAATAAAGCCATGCGCTAAGAAGTAATGGATTGAATTAGCAAGAATAAGATAGGCTTACCACAGTACCCCGAGAAAACCACTGGCAGTCTACGAAGTCCGCCTCTTTTCCACACACTTCGGAGTTCGAAGATAGAAAGGAGAAGTGAGTGAAGATATTTGGGTGGCTCTTAAGATCGAGGTCTTCAGAGCCGATTAGGTTCATTGAAGTGAATATGGAGCGGCGCCGGAATGAAGGGGCAGTGGAAACGGGAGATCCCCGAGAAAACCCGCCGACCAACGGCATCGTCCGGCACGATTCCATCTTACTAAAATCCGGTGACCCGGCCAGGGATTGAACCCGACCGCCTTGGTGGGAGGCGAGCGTGCTAATCACTCAGCCACCGTGGTCCCTAAAGGAGAAGGAAAAAGACGCGTTGGTGCAATTGGGATACGGAATCGGTGCTCGGAGCTGTTCATGCTCTGTCATTCCGGTCCGCCAAAGGCCAATTTTCCATAAACATTTCCCTTTTTTCTCCTCAAATTCAACTAAATTTCCCTCAAAATTTCCCTTCTTCATTAAGATTTCCCTTTTTCCATAAAAAAAAAAAAAAAAGCACCGAGCCTCCCAGCTGCCAAGACGACGCGCAGAAAGGTAATTTTCCATCCATCGGAAGTATTTGGGAGGCTTGCTTCTCGAGAGCAGTGGCGGCCATATTAGTTTTATAGGAACAGGTTATGCCAAATCGATACATGGGATCTGGGATCAGAGTCAGACCTAACCAGCAGCCATCTTGGTTCTGTCAGTTATCTTATCCGCCTTATTGGACACAGATGACCTTGACTTTTGACCTTGACCATAGTGAACTTTGACCTGGAACCCAAACATTCCCAAATTCCTTTAAAAAATAAAAAAAAATCCCAAATATTTATTTTAAATAATTTAAATATGTATTTTAAGAAATTATAAAATTAAAATATGAAATTTTTGGTTTTAGAGGTGACGAGGAATCGCAAACGACCAGCCACCATGTTATGACGTCACCCAATCGTCATGTTGGACTTAGGTATCATGGACCTTCAACCATGACATTGACCCTATATCAATGACATTGGATGACCCTGAAAACAAAAACTCGAGAAAAATAGTAAAAATAGGATTAATTAATAAAATGCAGCAAACATATTACATTACTTACTACTACCGTCATATTGGGTCCATGTGACCTTGACCTTTGGTCTTAATACGGCGACCTTTGACTTTGAACCCAAAAATTCGTCAGAATTCGCAAATATTTCCTTTTAATTTATTTTAAAAAATATTAAAGCATTTAATTAAATATTATTCAAAATATTATTTAAAATATATTAAAAATTTACATTTTCGGAGCTTTCCCCCATCACCAAGTCCAGCAGACGACTGATCCTCTTCTAATCAATCACATTGTCATAACCTCATAACCTTTCCCTCCCCTACCAATGTTTATCATTGGTTAATTAGTCGCCAGGCCTCAACTGACCTCATCCATACTCATTCTGTCAAATACACTCCACCGGTAACGGTTTTTTTTTTCGTTTGTCATTTGTTTACTTTTTTTTTACCTAGGTAGCACTAGTGTATTAAAGTTCGATTTCATCACCAAGCGAGCTATCGATTTAGCCATCAGGTGGCAGCCATAACTGTTTGCATTTAATTTAACGTATACGTAGTGCTGTCTGCCTGGCATATTGGATTCAATTCCCATCACCTAAGTGGTGCTAATTTCTTGATTTAGCCACCAGGCGAGCTGACGAAACGAACGTCTTCTAATGATCCGCCATGCCATGTTCTCCCTCTTTGATTTGGTTTTTCCTTAGTTACATTCCTTTCGTTATCTGCCATTCCTTCTCAATTTTGTCACCGCGATTAAGTCAGATGTGCTACACCCACCATATTACATTATATACGTGCTCTGCTGTTCAACTTAAATTTAGTAGCCCGCTGATTCCTCGGTCCCCTTGAACAGCCATCTTGGGCTACATCAGTTCCGTATTCTTTGATTATGCCATATATTCTTGGCCTTTAACAATAGAAATCTTCAATTTAGTTTGACATTTGCTAGGAACAGAACTGCGGTGTATTAGAGTAACACCAGTCATACAGAAATTTATATAGGACCTCTCTCCGCCATATACCGCACTGATGCAGTTTTGGCTAGGCCTGACTCAAACTTCGCCCCTTTGCCCTCCCCTCCAATTCTCAGGGTCAAATTTTCTACTTCAAAAGCATGTTTTTACGTCTGTTGCATCCAACATGTTTAAAATGTATTATGATGGCAATCCATTCTTAGTTTCTGTACAGTTAATTTCAATATTATACCTTAATTACCACATCATTGATTGTGCCTGCACGGCGAATATTAAAGCACTAACTTTCAAATATTTATAATTTGGCAAATCATTTAATTTTTTTATCATGCCCACTTACAGTACCATTATGTAGTTACAGATCTGAAAACCATAGCTATCATATTCATTCTCTATATCAGGGAAGAAGGCATGCTATGGCGAGGCACAACACCAGTGAGAAATAATTCATTATATATATGACATTTTATATATATATATATATATATATATATATATATATATCAAACAACAATCATAAAAAAGAATCTGTATAGTTTCCATGCATTCATGTAATGTATTTACAGCAGCATGCTCACTTTTAACGTAGTGAATATAATCACCTTATACGCAGCTTAAGACAGTCTATGCTAGCAAGTGTCCAACCAGAACCCTTGACCATATATTCTTCTTCTCCTTGGTGGCAAAGTTTTTCTTTCAAGGCCATTACAGTCCCTGGAATACTATCAATTTTGTACAGTGCTACGTTCACAGTCTTAAATGCTCATCAACTAATGGCTTAATTTCAAGGCTGTGGCATTTCGTAGATGCACCAGAGCCAAACATTATACTTTATGGGACCTTTGCAACTTCTTCTGCTAGTTAATTGACTGTTATTTACTTAATGTGGTCAAGGTATGTATGTAATACATATGTTTTTCTACCAACAAAGTTATTCCCAATCACATAATCTTTTGAAGTTCCCTTAAACACTGGTTGTTTAAGGCGGAATCCATTCGATGTGGTTTCGCCAGCAGCTAGTGCAGATCGTTTCTTAGCTGCAGACACTTTAACTTTACAGATATTCTTATGCCTCTTCAAAAAGATATTTGCTCTTGTCACATCGTTGAATTTCACAACGAAGGACCCTTCACACAAGTAGTTTTTTCATGCTTCCTCGCACTTTGGATGCAGAAAAATATCTTGGCACAGAAAGAGCAACGAAGCCTCGACGAAATCATCGATGGCAACACTGCGGTAGGTGAGCCATCTGAAGAAGTCGATGGTGGAGCCGACGCCATGCCTGAAGAAGTCGAAGGTGTTGTTGGTACCATGCCTGAAGAAGTCGAAGGCAGTACTGCTGTAGGTAATGTTGCTGGACCCGCAACCTTTGTCACCGTAATATTTTATACGTGCTTTCACAAACAGAGACGATGTACCTTTCACGTCAGTTGCTTACAAACTAAGCCTCACAACTGACCACCAACTGCTTATAATATACCCATATGCAAGCCCTGTGACGTCATGTTGAAATTAAACCAATCATATTACGTCAATAACATATTGTGCGGACATTGACCAACCTATCACAGGGTTACCACGTGGCTGCAGCTGACCAATTCACGTGCAGGCACTGAGACATCACATGTAGGAGTTAGTCTGCAGGAGTCAGTCTGCAGGAGTCAGTCTGCAAGAGTCAATCTCTAACTCCTGCGTAATGAGTCAGTCAGCAGGCGTCAATGTTTCCATCAAAAAAGAGAAATTTTTAGGGAAATTTATTCAATTTTGAAGGAAAAAAGGGCCATTTTAGGGAGCTCCGATCCCGGACCCCGATCGCGCCAACTCATATTTTTTTCTTCTTCTCCGGAAAGTCGTGGTTGGTTGCGGTCGTAAAGAACATATTTCTCTAATGAACGTTTAAAGTTATTTTAAAAATTAACGTGTCTTTAACTTTACCAAGCTCTATCGGATGTTAATGATATAACATATATTGAAATATGTAGCCTATTTTTTAATAGTAGTATTAAAGAAGTTAAGTATTAGCTTTAGTTCACTTTCGGGGCCACAGTGGCGCAGCAGCTAGAGCGCTCACCTCCCACCCAGGCGAACAGGGGGTTTGATTCCCAGCGGGGCGTCTCCCTGGTTTTCTCACGTGGGAATCGTGCCGGTCGATGGCGCTGGTCGGCGAGAACGCCCGTTTACCCCGCCATTGCTTTTCCGGCGCTGCTCCGTACTCTTAAAGACACATGTTATGAGCCGCCCCAATTTTTCCATTCCGCTCCAATTCACTTTCGTGAATTGAATGTTGTAATTATTACGCTCTGGACTCTAATGCTCCTATCTCACGGAGAGGATGCTGTCGCGCAGGTATAAGTGTGGGCGCGCCTTCTACCCGCCTCGTCTGAAAACCTCCATTCCAGCCCATGAATTAAGCTTATTACACAATAGAAAACTTTAGCATTTGACTTTACATTTCCTTTCCTTTGACGAAACCACGAATACACATAATACAATTGTAAAGTCAGAGTTGAGACAATTGAACATCGGTTCTGCGAGCTTCGTAAAAACGTGTATCTTGTTATGAAAATAATTATGGTATTATACAGGAAATAATTTTACTTACCTTTTTTTTTAAAAAAAATAGGCTTGACATTTATATTAAAAGTTTATTTCAAAACAAACAACTAATTTGTTTACTTTATTAAAATATACCAATTCATATATTTCCTCTTCACATTATATTCGTTCGCCATTTATTTAATTTAAGATGAGCTTTATTTAATATATCGAGATTAAAATTGCTCTACAATAAAATAACGCACTTCCCACATAACTTCTGTTAGATTCTCGGCAAAATAGCTGCTTGACTTTGACTTTAAATTTGAACTTTTCGAAATCGTAGTCAGGAGTGCTTGACTTTACCTTTGACAGTTCCATTGTGTCAAGCTCCATAAGAAACAACAAGTCGGAAAGCAAACGTAAAGTCAAATCGTAAAGTCAAACATTAAAGTTTTCAATTGTGTAAGGGCCTTTACACGTAGATGTGAGTGTGCGGACTCACCTTCATTAGCACAATTATTTAAGGGGCCTCCCTATAAAACATTTTTAAAGACTCTATTTGACGTCCGACCGTAAGGAATCGTTGCCACAGGGATGGAAAACAGCTTAAATTAGCTTCGCATGTACTCTTGTTTCCTCATCATTTCAAACGATTGCTATACGCTGTTCACGGTAATATGAGCACTTTTGAACGCCCTGCGTTAGATCTACTTGTGTCCACATTGTGTATTCTTCTACCATATGTAAAATTAACATTGCCATGGACCTGATCACTTTATTCATGCGTCGGGCTAGTAAAAATTAGCAATTATTAGAAAATCGAATATTTAAGAAATTTGTCAATTTATAAGATGAAATGCACTAAAAAATTCTAAAGCAAAGCAAGTAATTTCAGTATTCTCTAATGTTACCATAACAATTTTGACTGAACGCTTAGACACGGAACTACCTCCCTTCCGTCGCTACCAACTTCTCAGGGCACAGGCCAGTCAGTGTGCCCATTAAACTATATGCGGGAAGGGGCAGTGACATTTTTCGAAGGTTGATTTCGAAATTGCTCACTTTACCGTGAACAGTATTTAAAAGGTTTTAATACAGCAATATGATCATAAAAGATAGAGAATTGTCGCTGCAGTTTAAATAGCCGTTTTGCAGAGGAATAGATATCGTACACAAAAGGCTAGTTACAGCGTGTTCAGCTGGCTTTGGCACTTTTCAACGACTACATTTATGACTCAACAACCGAATTTATCAATTGGCACCAGAATATTCAATTTTATTTTGTCCAGGAAAAAGATTTAGATACAATTACTTTGCAGTTATTTTTTTTTAAATACTGTGACGTGTCGCTGTCTGCGTTGATATTTGCCTGTCCCACGCGAGCAAGTGGAAAAGGACGACAGAGAAGTTATATGATAACGGGCGGCAGGTCAACTTAGTGTTTTGGCAAGAAGCCCGTCGCTGTTACACAAAGCATACATTGTAAAAAGAATTTCTTTATTTTACAGAAAAGTGCTGGTAAAATATATCTAGAAGTGTCCGTAAACTCTCCGTAAAATTAGGACACATTCATTTTCAGAAACGGACTTTCCGTAAATTTCACGGTACCTCTCCGTTAATTTCCAAGTTAGTTTTCTGTACTTTCCGTTTAAAATAAAAAGAGATAATGAAAATGTATTTAATTTTCGTTATGTGGGTGTTCTACCATGTATAAAAATGGCATTAAAAAAGTTGAAATATTTTGTACTTAAGCAAGGTTAGCATTCCATGGCTCTAACCATTTTTTTTGCGCCGTTGTAGTTGTTAAGTTCAAGTATGACCGACTTGTTGACAAATTCCCAGTGAGACAAACGAACTGAAGATGTACCGCCAGCAGGCGGCGGGCCGCGAACCGGCGATCCTCCGTCTACAAGTCGGCCAGCCTACCCCTGAGCTATTGAAGTAGGGTCCCATTTATCCACAACTTTCACTTTAAATCTGTGTTATAACTTTCATTTTGTTTTCTACACACAAGAAAAAAGCAAAAATTCAGTTTCTATTAAATTTAGTGTATTTTTTGTGTTGCCAAAGGTTACAGACGCCTGATGATATTTTTTATTGTTTGAAAGAATAGGTCATAGTCGCGTGGGTAACCTTAACTGCCACAGAAACGATCATTCTCTTGTTACAGTGGCGAAGAAAACTTCGTGTAGAATCGGCATTGTTCGTCCCCGTAACTCGAAGCCAAAGGGAATACGGAGACTTTCCGTATTTTGTATTTATGGACTTAATTCCGTTTTTCGTCGTTACGGATTGCCTTTCCGTATATACACTGTACATTTTGTAAAACATTCCGTAAATGTACGGAAATTTGTAACAGTGTACCGCCTCATGCTCCTGATCTAGGTTGTATTGAATTTCTGCGTTTATCTGAAGCTTGTTGTCGATCACTGACCTCGTTTCTCTCAGCGTGACTCGGGATGGCTAGCGCTAGTGATATAAAAGTGCGACGGGTCTCCGAGCCTGGCGTGGATGAGTGGCTGGAATTTTAGCGATAGAAGACGTGCGAGAAGAGGACATGGCGAGAAAAGTGACCAGCGGGAGGAAAATAGCATCGGCGCAGCGAATAGTGCGACTGGCAGGTCGGGCTATAGTAGACTGGACGGCGAGGATGAGGTAATTGACTATAACCAACCCGATACATTAAGCAGGGCGTTAATTAGAGTTAAAATATACATTAAATTTTGTGCTCACTGAGAAATAAAAAGAGTAATATTGGAGACAGTTAATTTAGCGCTACACTGTAAAAAAATGTGTAATTTTTACTGAGAAATGTATTATAATTTTACAAATGCCTGGAACAGCACTAAGATTTTTCTTGTAAAACTACAACGTTCATGTTTATAATAGAGCTTAGGAAATGTTTGTACTATACTGAATCGTATCTACGAGCTTCAGAAAAATGGCGGACACTCAATAACGTAAAACTGTGTATAAATGTTTGTGCAAAAAACTATTGGTGATGTAAAGTGTAGCTGCGGTTCAAAAATAAACGTATTGCAAGTTTGAATTACGTAAAACACTTAAAAGAACTCAACTAATCATAATACAACGACAATTTCAATAAAACGTGACCGTATTATTCATTATTTGTTAGTGTTTTCTAGCTACACAGAACTCTTAAATCGTCTCTCAATACCTCCCAAATCTCTTAACTCAAGAACTGAATTCTTAAAAAGAAATACATGTAATTTACGTATTATTCTTAACACTATAACTTCAATATTATATTGTGTGTACGTCTACCTACATCTGCTGGAAAAATGAGGGTTAATATCGGAAGTCAAGTTGGTTTTGTGGTTAAAGGTGCGGGCTAGTAATCCAAGAAGTGAGAGTTCTAATCCACGTGCTGCCAAAGCGTAATTTTTTTTTGTAAATTATATATAAAAAAAAAAAAAAAAGTTGTACTGTGTTATTAATTTACCGCATTTGCTTTTTAGAAGAAAAAAAAGTCATTTTATGTGCACTTCTCAATAATACCAGTTGTAATACAAGGCTATCATTTGTAATATTATAAAGAAATGTTTTGCAGCTTTTACAAGAAAACTCTTTCCAGGTTTACAAAGTATTTTCTTGTCAAATAGGTTAAAATATTTTTAATTTAAAAGTGCAAAACATTTTTAGCGTATATATAAGAGCTTTGTTAATTAATTAAAACGCAATTTAGTTATTTTATTGTTATTAAGACCGCCATCCCTCACGAACTCCGATCCGCCCCTCAGGCGTCAGGTACGAATAGACACAATTGCTCATAGTGAGAGCCAAATGACAACCGTAGGTCTGTACCTACATGCGGGCGAGGGGACCATCTGCTTCGTCTGAAATAAGCCTAATTTTTATTGTTCCATTCAAGTGAGAAAATGTTCTTTTCCATCAATACTCGCCCAGTTACCAAAAGAAAACAATGTGCACGTAGGATATTGAAGTCTAGCCTGCCCACAAATTATTTCGCGAAAAACAAGTGACCTTAGCTTTTTCGCTGTTTACTGAACATTTTTTTAATCGACGTTAAAAATATGGCTTCCCGTAATTGCAGATAATTAGAATCTAATTATTGGTGGTGTGAACGTAGTAATGTTAAAAGCTACTGAAATTATGGGGAATACTTGTATAAATAACGGATGCTGTATAACAGAAAATGTATTCACTTCCATTCATAGAAAACATTTTTGAATTTGAAGATGTTATTTATAACTAGGGATAGGGACATTTCGCGAGTTCATTTCAGGACAAGATAGACGTCAAACACGTGTACACCGGAGTTGACTTTGCAGTTGGATCGCAGTTTATTAGACACGACCTTGATGACTCTGAGCCAATAGCAGACTTACAAGGAAACAAGTAGCGAGTGCCATACTGCCAGGTGTGTAGTAACACTGGCTATTCTATGGAGCAGCAGCCAATCAATAAACATCTGAGGCTCGAGTATACACATGACTGTGGATTATAGCCAACAGGTCGTTGAGCTCGCGAATTTCTCCTATCCCTATTTATAACGCAATTTTGAATAAATTTTACACCAAATTAATAAATAAACCGTTTCCCAACCACAAAAACAACACAAACTCAACCACTTGCATAAATGAGGTGGGCGATTTATCTCTACGTAATCTAAAACGAATAGGTTCTGCTTTTTTGTAATAGTATAATATACAGAACTATTTACGATGTTTCATATGAACGTTTGTAAAATAACTCTTTCACGTAAATTCAAAGATAACTTTAAGACCTCCCACATCTTTTTTCTTAATTGTATGTTTTATTTTATTTATTGCGAGTGGCGTAACAGAAATTAGTGATTTTCGATTATGATTTTAGGAATGTATTTTTTGTTAGAGGAAAAGGACAACATGCTTAATATCTAATCCAATAATACTATATGACGGGAATATATATATATATATATATATATATATATATATATATATATATATATATATATATATATATTTATTAGCCTGCCAAATTATGTTAGTGTTTCAGTATTAGTTTGGTTAAAGCAGTGTCCACGGCAATATTTTCCGTTGTGTTTTTTATACATTAGTGCGAGAATGGGTTTATAAATAATATGCTGATATTTTTAAAAACTCACTGCACCATTAGATCAACGAGCGGGCGCTAGTCATTAGATCATTTGGGATATCAATCCATTTTATATGCAGCTGTAGGCTGTTCACGGTAAAACTAGCACTTTTGAAAGCCCTGCCTAATATATACTTGTATGCACGTTGCGTATCCCTCCGCCTTATGTAAAATTAACACTGGCAAGGGCCTCATCACTTTATCTATGCGTTGGTCCAGTGTAACTGTGAAATTATAAGAAAAGTAAATATTTTACAAACATGTTCATTTTTACACTTCGATACATAAAAAAAAACCGAAAGCGAAATAAATAACTTAATTTATCACCAATGGTCACCTAACTCTTTTCATACGACGTTAAAATATGGAACATACTTTCCATCCATCGTTACCAACTTTACTGTGGGCATGTTACTCAGTGCGCCCGTCAGAATATATGGAGGCAGGAGCAGTGACTTTTTTCTAAGGTTATTAAAAAATGCTAACTTTATCGTGAACAGCCTTTACCGGATAGTACACAGAGTACTGGAAAAATAAACGAAGCAGGACTTTCAGGATTGTTCATTTAACGGCGAACCAACGACAGCAGCGGTCCATTGTAACGGCTACGCGTTCCCCGCCGTCGTCGGTAGGTAAACAGTGCCCCATTAGTCAGTTTGCCGATACCTGGTCAACTGGCGGCGTGTCTGCCAGAGGATTTATCCAGTTTAGCGCCGCTGTCACTCTGGCCAATGTTGAGTTCGTAGCTCTCAGCTTGCAGTTCACCAATAAAGAGTGACAGAGAAAAATTTGCAACCCCAGTGAATTGTCGACTGGAACCTAAAAGAGTCCTCTGTACCGAAACGTTTTCTGCCAATTCGTTGTTGGCGCCTTAACGCGTATCTCGGTAAATAAAAGTTCGGGAAATACGAAGTTATGCCAGAAAGGATAAAACGCTATTGTCTATGTCACTATCTTTTTAATTTCATCATATTAAGTGCATTAATGGAGAAAAAGAAGCGTGAAAGTGGTAAAATATCGCAATTTTAAAGCTTGCTTATGAATTTTCTTTAAGCGGCAAGAGAAAAGTACGATTATACGCAGGTAATTTGATCTGTGTACTTTCATCGCTTGTAATAAAACCCCACAGTTACTGATCTAGTTTACACAGTAAAGCGTTAGGACGGAAACACTGCAGGCCATGCGCGTAGGAGCGATGAGGCGCTAGGCGTGCGTGTCAGTGTCGCCCGTATCGCTACCTCGCTTCTTGACCTTGGACGCGCAGCTACATAGTCTCCTTAAATTCGCTTGCTTAATCCGGCCGGTATCAACTGTCCATTGGCTGCTTGATTACACGTCGAGAGGCCGTGATTGGGACAACATTTAATTGCCTGTTTGTTACTGGCTCATATCTCTCGAGCAGGTGTCAAACAGTTCGTTGGCCAATTGCAAGAGTAACACAAATTTGTAAGTGTCTGACAACTTGTCCTGAAGTGAATGTGCGAATTGTTCAGGTTTCGACCAGTAAATGGGACCACCTGCTATTTACGAAACTATTTACGCGGAGGCTAGGCTTCAATAACCAATGTGCACACTTACAGTCTTCATTTGACTATTGATCGCTTGTTGTTGCGTAAATACAGTCTGTTGCATGAGTGAGCCAATCAGAATTAAGTTTCTCCGATACTGACTATGAGTCGCGGACAGACGGATAAGACGGGTAACTATAGAATTTATACAATCACGAAAGAGGTTCTGAGCTAAAGTGCTTTGGAACACAACTTACCCTGAAATCTTTCCGCGAAAGACGGGTGCCCCTACCAAAAAATTATACTCTCAGTGGGTAGAAGCTGTTCACAGTAAAGGGAGCGCTTTTCAAATCAACCTTTGAATAAAATTACTTACTGCTCGTAACCGCAAACGTATATACTACAGTACGCACTGGCGTGTCGGCTACCAGCTGACTTGTTAGCGAATAAAGAAAAATAGTTCTACGCTTTAATTTTGTATTTAGAGAGCGACGTCTAAATTTTATGGCTACTGGAGTAAATATTTCTTGTTTTTTACTCACGAGTACACAGCTCTGCATATGAGGAGAGACCCAGAAATCTCGCGAATTCATGGAGGACAAGCTAGACTTCAAACACCTGTACCTTTGAATTTCTTTTCCAATGGAACCTCAGCATGTAAGCCACGCCGTAGACGAATTTGAGCGAATAACTAACGTGCAAGAAAATAAGGACCGAATCCTGTGTTACCTGGCGTATGGTAAAACTGGAGCAACAGCCAATATACAACTAACTGGTGTTAGAGTGCACACAGGATTGTGGAGTCTAGCTTGTTGCAACACGAATCCGCGAAATTTCCGGGTTTCCACATGTTAGCAACACGTTATCTTACCTAAAAATTTCACAGCTTCGCTTGAATGATGCATGAATAAAGTTAGACAGTACATGATTATGTTAACCTTACATAAGTCAGGAAGACACGAAATTAGAACAGAGCAAGCGCCAGGTGACGCCATTTCAGATAAATGTCAGTTTTATTTTAAAAATTAAAAGCTGGTGGAACCTTCCACGGATTCGGATTGGACAAGACTTTAGCGGTACCCCATTGTATTTCTATAAATAGTTGGGAACCAGCCTCGGCAGACCAGACATGGACAGCCTGGGGTCCCGAATAGAAGATAAGTATTTGCGCCACTAATATTGTAATTTCCATAGTCATGGCCCATCTGGCCGGAAAAATAACATAATTGTAGGCACTTTAAATTATGGTGCAAGAAGTTTTGTAATGTATGCATTGCATTTAAATCAGCAATATATAATAATTGTTTAATAATCATTAATTCTGAGTATTTTTGCCGAAAATAAACATGCAAAAAATTAAAGGTTTTACCCAAATGGTGTTAGATTTTTTTTTTTTTTTTTTTTTTTTTTTTTTTTTTTTTTTTTTTTTTTTTTTTTTTTCGGAAATTGTAGATTATTCTGGGCAGATTGCAGGTTTACACTCCTTTGAAGTTTACATTGAGAAGGTTTTCCAAATATTAAATTTTGCTCTTGATTGCATTTTGTGCAGTGTTATGCACATTTGCCACGTCCTTAAGATAAGGGCGTCGCATCATAAAAGCAGGGCTTTACATTGAGAGAAATGCCAACAAAATATTTGCTTGTATAAGGCAAAAAAATAGATTTAGTTGCCCCAATAAAATATTTTGTTCAGCACACAAAATTTA
Source organism: Dryococelus australis (assembly GCA_029891345.1). NCBI lineage: Eukaryota > Metazoa > Arthropoda > Insecta > Phasmatodea > Phasmatidae > Dryococelus > Dryococelus australis. Next base: position 81,380,794 of record CM056997.1, read on the forward strand.
AAAAACAAGAAATTAATTTGATTACTCTAACGAAGTACACGATTAAATTAACAATACCTCTGTGTTCGGCCGAAAGTAATTAAACTGTCAACAAACTGTTTGGTTGAATCAACTGCAAATATTTGTTTGTTAACTAATTTGAATGCCTTCGTTCGAAAATACAGCTCGAGAGTGTGTATTTTTGTGACAGAATTGTAGCAGTGTTTGTTAGTGCATTTACTGATGCTTAATAGCGGTATAAACTTCTTAATAAAACAAGTTCAACAGGAAATTAAAAAAGAAAGCTATAAAACTTAAAACAGTTATTTGCGTACTTTGGTCAGTATTTGACAGTATGTTTTTTAAAACATCGCTATTTCTTCATTAGTCCCTTTAGCCAAAGTTGCTAACCGTAGCGCTCGATCGCAACTCAGGTAGATTCGAATCTCGGTCTTACTTCAAGTGTTCGTTTAAATTAAACGAAAATGTTTTAATGTACGTAGAGCTAAAGGCTGTTCACGATAAGGTGAGCACTTTCGAAATGAACCTTAGAAAAAAATCACTTCTCCTACCTGCATATATTTTAATGGGTTCACCGAGTGACATTCGCCCAGTTAAGTTGGTAACGATGGATGGAAAGTAGTTCCATATCTTAACTTCGAATAATAAACGTGTAACCATTTGTGATAACTTAAATTATTTCTTTAACTTCCTGTTTTTTTTTTTTCAATGCAACGGAGAGAAAACGAGCAGATTTGTAAAGTATTTATTTCTTAATAATTTCACAGTTTCATTTGACCGACGCTTGAATATAGTGACCATACCCATGGCAGTATGTTAATTTTATATAAGGCGGAAGAATACACAACATACATACAAGTAGATCTAAGCAGGGCTTTCGAAATTGCTCATTTTGCAGTGAACAGCCTATAAATAAATGGTTAGCTGCATCAACCAAATCTCTGTTTGTCGCAAACAAATAATAACATCAAAATAACTTGGTTTCAATAACAAAATATTTAATAGCCCCTGTACGAAAAATTAGATTGGTTGCGCCAAACATTCATCGTTTGATTCAACAAAACATTTCTCTCAGTGTAAAACTATTCCATTAACCTAAAACAGCTGCCTTTGCCCAAAATGCACGTTCAGCGGTGGTTATAAAATCATTAACACCCCCCCCCCCCCCCCCCCAATTTCCTGCAGCACTCAGCACCTCTTCAAAGGTCAGTTAAATGTCCACACGAATTTAAATTGCTATACCTTTCGCCTGCTTCATGAACGACCGATGCATTAGCCATAGTCGAAATGAATTTTCATATCATGGGAGACCTTTTTACTCCGTCGAAACTTACATCCAACTAGTAACACAAGAACGGCGCTTTCATTCATAGCATATGATTAATATTTCGAGTGCACTTAAACAGTAACCTAAAATTTATTGCAATTTTTTAAAGAGAAATACGAGTTTCCATTTTGATTTGGTAAACTTTTGTACTTTGTGGAGTAAATTTATAACGCGTTTTTAAATGAATTAAATTAATGCATTTTAGGTTATTTCATTGCATTTATTGATACACAAGAAATTTATTCTTTAACTGTGTTTGTATTTAAGTTTAATGTCACTGAAATTATACAATTTTACCTCACCACAGTTGCAAAAGAAATTGTGTAAATACAGAAGTGTAACTGCACACCAACGGGTTTGCTTAAGGGGAATGGTGCATTAAAGCAGTATATTTACCCAATATTCGATAAAAGTCGTTTTCTAAAGGGTTTGTCGAAAGTTTTGGCTCGACAAGACGTAAATAGTAATTTTCAACGACGTTTTACGTTGTTAGATGTTCACTGCCGTCATTATTCTCGAAGAACTGATGGAAGAAAAGAAAGATTTTTTGTTTTATCTTCAGTCAGTGCTCCGAGAATAACGAATACAGTGAATTTGTAACAATGTTAGTAGGTGCTCAAAATTGTTACTTACGACATGTCAAGCCAAAAATTTGGAAAAATTCGTTGTAAAACAAGTTATGACAAAAATTATACAAATTTACGGGTTGCGTGCACCATTCCCCTTAATGCAGAAGAATGAGCGAAATTTTATGAAGATTAAAATCCGTATTTCTGTGTGAAATGTTCCTTAATGCTGAAGGGGATAATTTTATGCAACCATGAATTATACGATATTACCTTTCTTCTAGGAAAGTTAAAATTGTTTGCATACGTCAGTGAAAGCAGAGCGGAAAAATATCACACGGTGAAACTTGGTAACTGTAATGAGCGTGTAACTGAGATCTAAAACATACCTGCCAGTATAAATAAAGATGAACTACAATCTCAGATAATGTAAACCAAGCCTCGTGGTGGGTTCATTTCGAAAGAAACGCAATATTATTCTCGGGAAAACACAGAAATGGAAAAGTTCTTTACGAGATTTACAAAGTAACTACGAAGCTGCATTTTGTGATAACCACAGCGTGAATAATATTAAAGTTCTAAATAATAAAGTTTTAAATAAAATGATACAACTGTGGATTGATTTTGAATAGTGTCAACTTCAGACTGACGCAGCGAAATATAAATAGTTGAGGTCTGTACGAGCGACAGTCATAAAATGTGAACAGCCGCTGTAAAAAAAAAAATGCACATCTTTAGAAAATAAATTCCTCCTAGGAAAAAGTAAGTTTTCCTAAGCAACTCTGTGTAGCGAACAAGACTAGCGATATAATGCCTTTTAACGTAGCAATTAATCTTCGTAAGGCAAACAGCGCATTTCTTCCTTACATATACTTACAATGCCATCAATGTGCGCTTTCAAACATACGGCTGTCAAAAATCAATCAAACACAGTGAATAAGTAAAAAAATAAAAGTATCTCCTGAAATTACTCCCTTAAGAGCTCTATGCTGCAAGGCCAGATTTATCCAACAATTTGGACGTTATTATGCATTCAGTCCTCGTTTTTTTCAGCTAAAATACATGAAAACTTAATACGGCCTGTAGCGATTCGAACATTTCATGCTTCTAAATGGTGTAGCCTCTTCCAAGTTTACACGGAAGGACCACAAAGGCAGATGTTCACGCACAACTGGATATGCTAAAGCGCATCACACTCGAGATTTTGTGTAAATAGTGAAATCCCAGTGAAAAAACAATGCACATAGTTCCAAAACTCGCCGGCCGAGCCAGAAGAGTCCACTGAAGCTGCATAAAGAGGTGCGGTTTTCCAGTTCAGTAGTGACAGCGGCCGAGTACTGTTAGGCGAGAGCTGCTCCGCATGTTCATATTACACTGAGAGAAAATCGAACAAAATATTTGTTTCAATAGGGCCAAATGTATATTTAGTTGCCCTAACAAAATATATTGCTGAGAAAACATTTTAAAAGCAACCAAATTACTTTTGTTCATCTAACAAAATATATGTTTGAATAAACCAAATCTCTGTGCTGGTCAAAAAAAATTTAGACTGTCAACTAAATATATTTGGTTGAATCAACTGTATATAATTGTATGGCCACTCATTTGACTGTCTTCGTTCGAAAATACAGCTCAAGAGTTATTTTGTATTTTTGTGACATTTAGGATATTAACCGTGTTGGTTAGTGCATCTATTGATACTTAACAATCATATAAACACATTAATAAAACAATGCAACAAGAAACTGACAAGTAAAACTGTAAAACTTGAAATATTTGTTTCCGATATTTGCAGTATATCTGTTTAAAAGCTTTGCATTTTTGTTAGTTGTTACATTAGCTGAGATTGCTAAGGTGTAGCGCGCGGATGTAGATGATCTAGGTTCGAAGCTCGGCCGAACTTGTAGAATTTTTTATATCGGCCCAAACTGTTTAATGTACGTATAGTCCACGAAAATCTTTAGTTGCACCAACAAAATCTTACAGTTTGGGGGAACTAAATGAGAACAACAAAATAATTATGTTTCAGCAACAAAATATTTTTATTGCCCCTATACAAAAGAGTAATTTGGTTGCACCAAAGAAATCTTGTTTGATTCAACGAAATGTTTTCTCAGTGTACCTGTCGGAAAAAACGTAAGTCGCGAGCGCGGTAGTAGAGAGCGATGTTATCAGTCTGGTGTGTACAGCGCCTGCAGTGTCATGTTGTTTCCCTCCCTCCAGCGGCGAGCTTTATGGAGAGCCTTCCGCTACACTGCCTCCCCTACGCCCCCTTTTTCGTAGCTGAATGAAGAATATTATTTTCTCATTTGAACTTTACGTGAACTGTGTATGTCTGCGTTTTAAATTAACCATTTCAATGACAATGTCCAATATACGTGACGTTGCACAGGAAAAACTGTTTATTGATATACAGTCTAAACACTACAAAAAAACCGTCCAGTAAAGAAGGTCCCTTGCATGTGGGATATATAATTTATTGTTGAGAGGATATTCTCCAGCCTCATGAGTAGTTGCTACCAATGACATGAAACACAAACACTGTATTATTGGTTCCGATATGTGCCAGAGCGCAATAGTGTATACGCGGCTTCTTCACCCTTTTTGAAACAAACCTTCTGAATAATCCCCCTTTGTTATGAGGTGTTTCTGAAAAATCACCCCATGTTTGACGTGCTTCATTGTTTCCTAAGGAAGTCATTTATCACGCGCGTTTTATACATGTGTTAAAATTAAAGTACTTTATTTTCAATTAAATTTAACTTTTACTCACATTCTGTCTGGAAATTGAAATACTTCAATTATAATCAAATAAAAAAAGGGAGCACTAGGCATTTTGGTAACGACTATCAAAAATATTTGTTAAGCAAAAGTTATGTTCCATTGAGTGTGCATAAATTCGGTGCATTGTCCGTGATATAATTTTCTATAGGCTTTATTTGCATAGCGGAAGGATATCCTAGGTGTAGAACTTTAGCAGGACTTCTGAAAAGTTGTAACCGTGACTATATATATATATATATATATATATATATATATATATATATATATATATATATATATATGTACTATAACGAACAAAATTTTAATTTGTTGATGAAACAGTTTAAACTTTGATCTATTTATGATTGGAAGATTAACTTACGCTTAATATAAACTACCGAGTACGACCCGATGAAGGTATTAAAATCCATATTTCCTTATTGAATTAAATTTGCTATTTCCTCGAAAACCAGGTATGTTTAAAAAACGCAAGAATCCTTCACGGTAAATTTTAGACGATTAATATAATTCCCCATTGTAAATTGCAAATTCTTTGCGTCAAAGTTTAAGTGCATAACAGAGAGGAAAACTCAGTATTTTCAATGAAAAATCGTGTTTTTTTTGAGAGCTTCGTTTCCTTACTCATTATCAACGCAATACGTAATAGATTACCATATAAATTCGTGGCAGATTCTACTTCAAATTCTAAGTTGCATTCCGCGCTTATGTTTCTACATGCATCAGCTTTTTTTCGGCGTTATTCAGCAAGACTCTGTAACAAGAACCGGAAAATATTTTCCTGGGGCAGAAAAATAATCATTTCGAAGGACTGATACAAACTAAATTCTGGTACGCCAGCAGTTCACACACGAATGCTATAATGTTTAGTCAAACTGTACGATACTGGTTAACCTGTCAAAATTTTCTGTATATGTTTAGGGTTTTAAGCACAGCCACGTCCCTCTGCATTTTGCAAAAAAGCTTATCATAATACTTTTTCTAGCCAAATGAACTTGTAACTACGGATAACGAACTTATCTGTAAGCTATTTGAGGAGGATTGAGCGCTTTTAACATTCATACTTAGAATGTGCTGTTTTAAAAAAATTTGTGTCCGTCTTCCAAATGTAAAATTAACACTGCAATGGTCGGTAGTAATCGATTCGTGAGTCAATAAAGAGAAAATTGTGAAATTTTCATGGATGTAAATATACAAAAATGCTATCTGCTACGCTTAAATGCGGAACATAAACGTAAGATTGATTAAATCTATTCAATATCCACAAATTTATATGAAATACTTTATATATGACAATCATATGTGAAACAATATTTATTACCTAACTGCTTCCTTTACTTGAAGTGTGCAAATCAATGGTTTTGTATAAATACTTTACATGCTGTTACGGCTAGGGTTGTTTTACAAATGTTGATTTCAATAGTGTCAAACTAGACGCGAACGAACTATAGTAAGCTTCCATTGACTGACGATTCAGTTGAATAAACTAATAGGCATTGCTTTGAAGTCATGAGGTACAATGAGACTAAATGTAAATCGCCACATATAACTGACATTCAGAAACATACCTTGATACGAAACAATTAATTCTGTTGCTGTATTTGAGTGCACTAGTGTTCAGTTGTGCTTTCAAAGGTGTGTAGGTTCATATAGCTACGTCGCACATGAGTGAAGCTTGACAATTTCGGTCCAAAGAATTTCACACGTAATTCCTTTCATGCTTACAGAAGAAACAACACACGAAGGTTCGAGTTTTGTCGTTTATTTGAAGGGCGACGTCGAAGACCACAGAGTATTTAAAAACACAAAGATGAAATAGCTACTTATACCGCGAACTCCAACTGCACACGCCAACACAACATGGTAGAACTGGCCAGCAAAATAGCAAAACGCCGTTCACCAATCAGCACCTGGTACCTACTCTCCAGATGGCAGCCCAGTCAATAGGAGACATTTCGAAACATGCAATAGCCAATCAGATACTAGGCCCGTTCTTAGAGCCTCGCACATAGAATGGGTACACTTACATCAGAAGAACAGCCATCTCATTTCATCTCATCATTTCATGCAACTTCATTGACCGAGACCGATGTTGAGGGTGTGAGGATTCAGACCTCAAGTTTAAGATTCAAATTCCAGACAAGCCCTTGATATGCGTATGTCGTTTCAATTGTATGTTTAGGTAATATATGACATTTTCCCACTGCCAATAATAATTCAAATAAACTCGGAGCGTTAATAAACAAACGCACGTTTGTAAACAATTTAGGGATTCAAAAATTAAAACCAGCACACACTTAAAACACAGTGCCAATTGAGTGTCTTGGCAAAGTGAGTTGGTAGGTGAAGCGGCAGGTATTCATGAGGGAAAATGTCGGCGCTCGCCCAGAATGAGGGCGGGAATCACCTGAAGGACACCATCCTTAGGAATTACTTTGCGATCTGAAGAATGCAAGTCAATCATGAACGAGTTGTGGATGTGCTATGAATGGTGCTATACTAGGGGATGTTTGTACACCAAAAGTCTCCTAGTCATAGTGGGTTACGAGGTACTCTTATTAAAGCACCATGAAAGAAATGAGGGAAGAATTCTCCAGTAATACGGTCTCGGACAGAGCGACACACATTCACTGGATGGATGCGCCATTACAGCCACCTAGACGCGGACATCACATCTATAACGAGTAGACCTACAGTTGGGATCATACTGCTGTGAGAATCACAGTCAGGCCGAGCTTGAGGTTGGTAGGAAGTCGGCCATGGCAACTGGAGTTATGAAAACAGCCGGGGCAATGGTTACCTAAACAAGGCCGGGTGCCAGGGTATAAATGGTGCGAGCGCGGGTAGCTCGCGGCCATATTTGTTCCTGACCACGCCGAAGAGCCACCCGAGTCGCCGTCGCCGAGAGGACCGCCATCCATACGATCCGGGTTCGACTCCGAGAAGGAGTCATCGAGACGAGCCTCATCTTACACGCCTAGCGATATATTGGGTAAATATCACTCCCGTTAATGCGTCCCAGGTTACGTGAGGCGGAGGTTAGTGAGGCTGACTTCAACTGCTCCCCGTGAGCGAATTAAACTCTAGATAACTTGTAATCAGTTTCATCTTAAAGAATATTGTATCCTGAGCCTGAAATATTGACATATTTGTAACGTCTCCTCAGCACCCTTATTTTTATGTCTATTGGAGTCAATAAGTGTAGTGTCTTATATAAGTGCTCTTGCCCTTTCTGAACTACGCATCACAGTTAAATGAATGCGTGACCATCTGGCGAAAGCGGGGTCACAGCAATATGCACTGCTTCTCCTGCAATGAGCCCAAGATTCGCCGCTGTAATCAAGTACTCTAGCCACAGTCATACACACTATGTTTCGAAATACGAGTTTTTGGATTACGTTCTCCAGAAATTAAACCATAAAAACCAGTATCATCTGCAGAAATATTAATACCATATTGCATTTCTGGGGATCATACCGTGCGAAAGCTAGCAATAAGACTTCGAAGGAAACTGAAAACATGAAGAACGAGTTCATTTGAATGTGATCTAATTTCACTGTTTATACGAAGCGGAAATACTATTTGATCTTCCCAGAAGAAACTTAATTTTAAAAAATTATGAACCTCTTGAAACCAATTTCATTTTATAGTGAAATAGGATTTTTTTGATTTGTTATTATCGTATGCATCGAAGTGTGTTCTCCTTAATGGGCTTTCATAAGAACTAACAACTTCTTTGGAAACGAGAATCTAATGACACTCCTATCGTAACGGATTGCATCGAATTCCGATTAAACAACACCGCTACAATAATCTAGGTAAGAATAATCTCCAGAGGCAAACCTAATTATGAACTGCAGCAGGATCTTTATATGCACACCGTTTTCTTAAAAACGAAACTCTTATTTTAAGCCTCGCCTTACGTGGCCCATTTTATCTTCGAAAGGGATTTAGTTTTTTCTTGGACTCGTGAAACTTTTCTGCAGGAAAATGCGATAAGGGGAAAGAGGGCTGAAAGGGGACAGGCAAGAAAGTTCTGCATTAACTCAGAACTTTATACTGTTGCTTTGAGGCACCTCCTGGAAAACCTGGTAATGCACCGAAACAAAAGAAAGGTAGTGAAATATGTTGTTTTTGTAGTATAGTAGCTTTTGAAAAGAAAAAAACTTTCCGTCAGCATTAATTTGTTAAACATCCTTTTGCAAGCATGAATGATTAATTTATGCTTCTCGCTGTACTTGTGTAAAGCGCGCTTCTAGCAACCAGTCAACGTGCTGCATGCTCGGTGATAAGGCTGTTCACGATAAAATGAGCACTTTTGAAATAAACTTTAGATTAAAGTCACTGCTCTTTCCTGCATATATTTTAACGAGCGCACTCAGTGACACGCGCCCAGGACAATTGGTTACGACGGAGGGGAAAGTAGTTCCATATCATAACATCGAATAAGAAGTATTAGGTAATCATTTAAGATAACTTAAATAATTTCTATCGCTTTCTGTTTTTCTTTTAATGCGTTGATGTGTAAAAATGAGCAGATTTTTAAAATATTTTCTTTTCTAATAATTTTACAGTTTAACTTGACCGACGCATTAAGAAAGCGATGAAGCCAATAGTAATGGCAATTTTACATAAGGCGGAAGAACACACAACGTGCATACAAGTAGATATTAAGCAGGACTTTCAAAAGTGCTCATTTTACCGCGAATCGCCTATACTATCATTAAGTATACATGAACGAGAGGCGAAGAAACGTTCACAGATGAAATTACCCACATGGAAGACTACCAAAGTACATAACTGTGATTCCTTGCTGTGCACAGTACTGGTGAAAAGTGAAGAAATTTTGGCTTCTTTTAAAGTCGAGGTATTGAGAGCCGATGAGGGTGAAACGAGGTAAGTGTGTAGCAGCGCCGGAATACCGGGAGCGGGGAGAGCGGGGGAACGGGAAATGACCAAGAAAACAAGCCCACCAGCGGCATTGTCCGGCACAATTCCCACATGCGAAAATCCGGTGACCCGGCTGGGAATTGAACCCGGTTCGCCTTGGTGGGAGGCGAGCAGGAAAGTGCTAGGAAAGTTACCAATCTTGTATAGTAGCGACGCTAAACATTCCCATATGTTCAGCCTGATACTTAGTACTATTTCCATACATCGTGTATATTAGAATATTCCATTAGTGTTTATGAAATTTACTAGAATATTCCATTAGTGTTTACGAAGTTTACTAGAATTTTTTTACAGTGTGCCCTTGGATGGTTTAATATAAATAACACTCTTTCAGTTAGTATTATAGTTTAGTATACGTTACTTTATATTCAACTACAAAAACAGGTCATCGTAAACTATTCTATGTTGGTTTTGTGGGTCGTATGGAATACTAAGTTGAAAAACGATGGGTAACAACGTGTATGCGTAGTAATAATGACCACTGAAGATGGCGTGTGTCTGTGGTTCATAAGCTCTCGTATTCCGCTACGCACCCTCCGTGAGCGAAAAAGCTAACTTAGCTTCGGAACATAATATTCCGGGTTCGGATCCCGGCTAATCATGTATACGTTTGTATTTATAAGGTGTAAGTTTAGGTAATAATGGCACATGAACCATTTCCGGTCACGACGCGAAGCATAAATGCAATGATATAAAAAAAAGCAGTGGTAAACATTACAATTTTATTACAACATTCTTTGATGCCGCCAACTTTTTTCACAGGCTCTACTACACGTCTCGAATGGATGAGCTTTGTAAAGTGAAATTTATGCGAACAGTAATAAAGAATAATGGGACAAAACTTATTAGCTCATTGGAAGTGGAATTGTCAGTTTAATTACAGCACACATACATTTTTTGTGATGCATGGAAGCACAATTTCTACAGTACTAGAACATTATGTTAATTTATATTGTAATTAATATTTATAAATAAAATAGAGAAATTAATTTCGAATGACAGGAAAATAAAAATAATTTATACAATTTAAGACCTTATGGCAAAGCAGCAAAGTAGGATACTTTTTTTTTTCCAGTTGGCTGCTGCCGGTATCGAAAATAATTTCCGCATAATTCGGTAACTACGACACAAACTGTGCGATTTGCACTCATAGCCTGCAATGAAACCCTGCATAAACAAAGTTACGTCAGTAGAGGAAGCTATACGATTCTGCAGCTCTTCGAAGTGTGTCGTGTTTCGAAATATATTTGCGTAATCTCACTATTAGTATAAACAAGAAGTTTGTGATGTTTGCTACTGTCACTCTTCTCCAACAAATACACGTAAGCCTATATTGTATGCGTGCGTTTAAAATAAATATTTTGTTTTACAAAAAATATTATTAATGTATGTAATTATATTTTTACCAGACAATTCTTGGGCAGCAAAAATATGCTAACGTAACTGAACTACGATTGGATAATTTTCAATGCCACTGGGACTATTTCTATCTACAGATTGTACTATTTCCATAGGTGAGGTAGCACAAGCCGTTAAACAAAAGTGCAGAGCTTCACTAGTATTGTTGTTAACTGAAATATTGTTATTTACGGAAGTAATGAAATTAACGTGTCACGTTTTAATAATTATTTCCATTTTCTATGTGCTTATTCATTAAAATACTGGAACAGAAAGGAAGAATAAAATATTAAAAATAACGTAATTTTGTTACACACACACACGCCCACCCCCCTACAATAACTCGAGGTGCTTGGTCGGTAGGACGGTGAATGCAGGTCTAGGCGATACGTTCTCCACGGTACTGCCTGAACAGAGGTGCAACCATCATGGTGCTGCAAGCGGAGGCGGAATTCGTCGGAGATGAGGGTGGCCGTCCCTCCAGTCCCTCCAGTCCCTCCAGTGCTGACGTTCCACGCACAATTCCAGCAGAAGTCGCTTGTGGTGAACAGTCAGTTGCAGCCGCAGTGAAGGACGCTTGGACAAGTCACCCTGATGCTGTAGACGTGGTCACAGACTGATGTCCCACTTGTCTGAACTTCTGAGCGAGAGCGTTTAAGGCGATATTTCTCTTTTTTTTTCTTTTTTTCTTTTTTTGGAATTTGGTAATCCGAGATAGGTTTCGATAAGTGCCACTTACTGCAGTTGTTAGTTGTTAAATAATTTATAGTTTTCAAAATATAACACTCAAATTCGTATACAACAGTGGTGTAGGCAGGTTCAAAGTTTTGAATTAGTGTCTAAGTGGGGTATACTGCATTTGTGTTACAAGCTACGAAAGGAACAAATACAACTTTTCCTCTACAGTTTATGGTTTAAATTATTCATTAAATGAATGAACACATATATTTACGACAAGTCGGACGCCTATTTTCAACAAAATTCACAGTGCCAATACTCGCTCACATGTTTATAAATCGCACTCATATTGAATCAGTATGTTCTGCACATCATAAAGATTTCATTAAATATGCTATTTGACTGGAAAAAAAATATCTAGGAGTAAAGCGTAGTATGCTGCAGAATTCAAGAAATTAAGACTTTTGAGTGTTATATTTTGAAAACTATAATGATTTGACTACTAGTAACTGCATTAAGGGGACACTTTTTGAAAGCTCTTTCAGATAACCAAATAAAAATAATTATGTATGAAATATCACCTTAATACTGCTGTACGGTCCGTAATCGCCACGTTCACCAGAAGTATATTGACATTCTGCAGGTCGCTATAGGCTGTTCACGGTAAAATGAGCACGTTTGAAAGCCCTGCTTGAGATATACTTGTATGCATGTTGTGTATTTCTCCGCCTTAAGTAAAATTTACATTGCCATGGGCCTAACCACTTTATTCATGTATAGGTCAAGTAAACCTGTGAAATTATTATGAATGTAAATACTTTACAAATCTGCATGTTTTTACACTTTCGATGCATTAAAAAAACACAAAGCGAAAGAAATAATGCTACGTTATCACAAATGGTTACCTAACACTTTTTATTCGACGTTAAAATATGGAACTTCTTTCTAGCAATCATTACCAACTTTACTGGGCGAATGTCACTCAGTGCACCCGTTGAAATATATGCAGGCAGGGGCAGTAATTTTTTCTAAGATTCATTTCTAAAGTGCTCACTTTATCGTAAAAAGCCTTTAGAAGCCGGTCCCTCCTCGAACCACTGATCACATATTTACTTCCCTGTGGTAGCATTTCTTCCAACGTGTGAACTAAATTCCCGGTAGGATGGTTTAAATTTCAGACAGGTCACGATTCTCCCGCAGTCAGAGGCGGAAACCTGTTCATATGGTTGTCATGTTGTGCGACGTGGCATGCCCGGCCAGTTGGTGCACACAAACTGAGGGAGAAGGAGGGTGACAATGTTCCTACTTCACCATGGATCCCCGACGTCCTCTTACATACCGCTTATCAGTGTCACCATTGGCACACATTGCGCGCCACTCGTCTCAACAACTAACCACGGCATTGACCTACTCTGCTTTACGCATAAACCCCCCCCCCCCCCAACACAATGTTGGGTCTTTGTTGATGTCACAATTTTAATGGCAAGGGGCAGTGTGATACATTTCATAGGCTGGATCACACAGCTGCAAATAAATGCGCTTTGTTAAGTGATATTCGTAAGAAACTCCAAGATATCAATTCACTGAAACATTATCGAGGTGGATCGTAACTCCTCGGGAACGCGCCGAAGAACAGCTGTTGCGTGGTTAGAAAAAATTATGTTTCCTGTGGTTGTCACTACAACTTGAATTTCGCGGCATGTGCCTTATTACGGCCGGCTAGTTCTTCATTAAATCACTAATTCAAATCGAAGGAAAATTATTCCGTGAAAACTCATATGAATATTTACCAGGTGCATCAATTTAATCATCTTGGAAAATTAGTGTCTAACAGTAGTGTTAACTAGGAGTCTTTGAATGTCAGTACAAGGCAAGAGAAATTTGGTAAATTATGTAAGTGCCACTAATTTACAGAAAATTCTCGTTAATACTGAACAGTTTTAAGTAATTAAAACTTGGAACGTTTAATCAGTGGGTGACCAAAGTATGTTAAAATAGGCCATACTGGCAAAGATTCACTGAAACCCTACCTTGTTATCCTCGACATGCACCAAAACTACGTCTCTTATTATTTATAACATTGAATTGCAAAAACATTTCAAAGAGAAGATATGTGTAAATGAAAATATTAAATATTCCTCTGTTTTATTTCCAAAGAGCATATGAGAGAAATATAGATTGTCTTCGCAAGGAGTTCATTATTTGACGCCGAACGGATGCACCAACTTGAAGCGACGTTCGCCGAGGTCACTGTATTGTTCATATTCAGGACACGAGGCTCACAGTTCGAATCTCGGAAAAACCGTGGATGTGAGATTTATTTAATTTTATAGGATATTTAAATCTCCAGTAATGAATATCTGTTCTTCGCAAGACAGAAATAAACTCCCGTGGTAAGTTCCCTTAAAGTCAGCAACATAATCGTGGATGTGAAATAAAACGTAAATAAGTATGATTTATACCGTGTTTAGACATGCTTTTACCACTACCAAAATAAGCTGGAATTCGTGGTTGACGAATGTAATTTTGCATCTGTTTTTTTTTGACGAATGTAATTTTGCATCTGTTTTTTTTTTCTCTCTCTTTTTCGTTAGGTATGGCAGCAGTTGTTTATAACGGAAAAAGAGAGGCACACAGAATTTTTCATTTTACTGTACGTAATGCCCTCTGTTTCTATTTACAGAATTTCCTTTCCATTACACTCTTACGTAATCTGATTTTGGTGGATATTTTTGTGGGTAATTGATTAGTTAAATAACATTCTGTAGGCTGTAAGAGATGTATGACCACTCTTATAAATCTGGTATACTAAAATACCACCGAAAAGCATTCGAGAAATTTACCCACCAAATAAACAGAGTGTATTCCAGCAACAATGGAGAAAACTACCTATTCAAAGAACTATATTGAGCGGATGTGACCGCTACACTGCGATTGTTCTCCGACGGCGTGCTACGCGACCGTAATGTCCAATCGAAACATCGATGTTCACCATTCCTGGCGGGTGCTAGCTGTAATCTGCATAACTTTCGCCCACTACATTCCACTCACGATCGTCAAGAGGGAGACCTCCTTACAACTGAAGGCCAGAGCAGGGTTATGAGTAATTCATACCCGGTATCTCCCGGCAAAAACCGAGCTCCTGAACTTAACTTTCGACCGAGTCTCTTGAAGGCTTTAAAGTTGCGGATGCCGTTTGGTTCGGGAGGTGAATTCTAATAATTCGACTGGCGGCATCTTGTCATAGAAATTCCGAGATTCTTCCTTTAAGTGCTTTAGCCATTGCGTTTTTTTAATTACACGTCAGAGTACGTAATTAATATTAATCTAGCCCAGGATAACTAGCAGGTCGATGGAGGATTACGAACTTTGGAGTGAGTGATAAGATTTGAGCGGCTCTTAACATCGAGGTCTTGAGGGCCGATACGAGCTTCGGAAATATACGAGTTTTATAAATACACAAGAGACAACTATCATCGTCATCCGCTGACTCCACTGTGACAAATAACGAAGCAACTGTTTCCGATACAATGCCATAGAACCATGACACATTTCACTTTTTAATTTTGAAAATTTTCGTAGAGGCAATCGCCATTTTGAAGATAGACGTTCAAAAAATATTACTCACTACAAGTAGTGTGCTTATACTAAAGCGTGAATTTATTAATGTCAATTGAATAAGTAATTATGCACAACATTTAATTCAAATCAATTGCTACAATATTAATTTGCCCGTCTCTACAAAATAGTTCGAGAAAATGATACACCACTGAAAAATTTTATAGGTTCTTCCTTGCAATGCAGTTGGTAAATTACGGAATTTATTTATTTCGTTATCAGCTATAGTTTGTAAACGTTAATATGTTTCCCCATTTCGGTGGTCAGTAAAACTGTCTGTTTTATAACCTTTCGCAATCAGGCCAGCTGCTTCGAAAATGCATCACCCAGTCACAAGGCTAAAATGATCTATAATGTTTAAAAAAAAAATGCTTGAAAATTAAGATTTTTGCTATTTGCCACTGTCCTTTAATATAGTGTTGCTACTTTTCGAATAGCCTTCTTCCCATTCTAAACAATGAATAATGAAAAATAACGCCTATTATTTGCGAAAAGATTTTACGAATTGTATTTCAAAATAATTCGCTTTGATACGCTTCCATGACTAGGTACTACTGATTGGTAATAAAAACAGAAATTAAATAAGTAGCATTTCAGCTGTCCCACGTTTCGGCATCCAAGAGCGAGCTATCGAGCAGTCTAGTAAAGGCTGTTCATGATAAAGTGAGCACTTTTGAAATCAACCTTGGAAAAAAGTCACTGGCCCTGCCTGCATATATTTAACGAGCGTCCTGAGTGACATGCGCCCACTAAGGTTGGTAACGATGGAGAGGAAAATAGTTCCATGAATTAACGTCGAATAAAAGGTGTTAGGTAACCATTTGTGACAACTTAAATTATTTAACTCGCTTTCTGTATGTTTTAATGCATCGAAGTGTAAAAATGAGCAGATTTGTAAAGTATTTACTTTTATAATAATTTCACAGTTTTACGTGACAGACACACGAATAAAGTGATGAGGCCCATGACAATGTTAATTTTACATAAGGCGGAAGAACACACAACGTGTATACAATTAGATCTTAAGCACGGCTTTCAAAAGTGCTCATTTTACCTTGAACAGCTTATAATGTGGTAGTATGTCTGCTTGGCTTTTGAAAGTCACGTTCTAACCCGTCACGCGACCTTTGTGTATTGCGTGAGGGGAAGTCTTTAGAGTTGGAAGAATGATGGAGCTGTCTCTTAATACGAAACTTCTCCAGTCCTCTCCCGTTGGATAAAGGCACAGTTTACTTACTCTGCATAAAATAATATAATTATCATTATCCATAATATTTATTTTAAAGCTCCAGAATAGTTTACATACAATTTTGTGTTAAATGTCTAGAATTTAGTGTTTTCAATTTTGCACATACTAACTGACATTAAAGACAACTTAAAAGTGAGTCGCGTCTACCTACCGCAGCAAACCTCTATTTCCGTTTGTCTCTGTATTCCCATATTAGTTCCTACCACACCGAATATTGTCTCTGTACTGTACAACGTCCGTTATGGGCTGACTGACAGCCATTTAAGCTCAGGGATGGCTGTTACCCGATCAAATTTGGTTCATTTATATGAGAAAGTAACTACAGCCTGTCATAATTTGTTTAAGCATTTATTGACCAATTCATTTTTCTTCGCATAGGTTGTTCATGTAATGCAATGTTAACGTAAAAAAATTATGACTTAAATAGAATTATAGTTCCATTAGTTTTATACTCGAGGGTACACAAATTTTCATATAGTTCATTCATGGTTACTTCCAGCTTTTCTGAAGACCTGCTGAAGATCTACTTCCAGTATATTCCTCCGCCTCATGCAAACAAAACTTAACCAAGTTAAAAAAACTACACCAAGGGAAAACGCACCGCTTTCTGCGAACTCGGTGTACTGTTACGCGCTGTATCTCGTACCGGCCGCGAGGCCGCGAGCTCCCGTTATGCGAAGTCCGGCTATGTGGAGGTGACCCACCTCTACCCTCCCCTCTCCCAGCCAAACCCGCTCTCTGGCTAGTGTCCCTCCCGCCTCGGATCACCAATGAACGATTGACAGCGGTGAGACCTGGCTGGCGTCACAGCCCCTCCTCCACCTCCATGCTGGAGAAGCCAACGAGTATAGAGGTTGCGCAAGAATATTCTGGGAAATAGGACCCTCGGCGCAACGTGGGACTTAGAGAGATTTCATGGTATTGGCCTAGACCTTATAAATACAAGCCATAGTTTGACTGTCGGGGATTCTTTGGCGGAGGCCATCTAGCTGAGTGCGGTGACGAAGTTATATACGGCGAAGGACGGACGACGACGGGAGATTAAGAGACGACGGCGGACGAGGTATTAAGGGTGTGAAGGGACGCGAGGGAGTGGAATCCGACGAGTGAAGGCTAATGTGCGTAAGGGTGCTCCGAGAACTCTAGAACATTGCGGACTGATGGGGTCTGGACTAAACTGAGGTTGGACTGAATAACATGTGATACGGACTTTATTGTAAATATTGTAAATATAGTCATATATTTTGTAAAATAATTGAATAAATTTGGATATACTGTATATTGGGCAGATTTTAAGTTACTTGATTAGGTTAAATTCTTTTAGATAATTGTAAGTTTTATTGACTGAAGTCATTAATTGTAAACAGCAAGTGATATCAATTTATTGTGAGATATTGAACCAAGAGAATTTTGTTTGTAGTTATTGTATATAAAATCAGAAAATTATAAGTCACTATTTTATTTAATTAAGCCTCCGTCCCGTAACGATCATTCTTTAGCCCAATGACTTTAAGAGAAATTGTAGCAGTATTAATATTAGGTATAAGAACTATTTTTTACTAGGAGTTACCAACATACCTATTTTCTCCCTGTTTTAATTCATATTAAATTAAAAATGAAATACTACAATATATAGATTAAATATAAGTAACAATTAGATTTTAAATAATAAAGTATTTTTATCTTAACAGAGGATTAAACGTTTGTGAGACATGACTTATTTAGGAAACAATGAAACACGTCATACATTGGGTGATTTTTTTTAGAATTTGATTCAAAAGTGTGAAGAAACCGCAAATAGTATATACCAGTAAATTTTTCCTTATTACATAATATTATTGAGAATACATAAATATGTTTATCTGAGTAATTAAATCCTCAAATTTGCTGGCGTAGTATTTCGTTGCAATGAAATTAATGGGGACTGCTGGCAACGGGATATTGCATCGCTAACAAATGTAAGGAATGCGGACGTCATAATATCAAATCAAACACCGTAGAACTACTTTGGTTTCAGGTGATGTTATATGATGGTGATTCCACAAAAAGTATGAAATAATGCATTGTTTACATTTGAAAACATAGAATGAAGGTCAGTCTTTCGAATACCTGACTGTTGCAGTTTGCACTTAATTACGCTCTCAATTTCCAGTGAGAATTTCACTGTTTCAATCAGTAAAAATACATGACTGACTCAACAGTCACTTCAGTGAAAGTGACGAATAAGTGAAAAAAAAGGCAAAGTGGAGCCATTTTCACTTATTCGAGTAGTTGAATTTCACTGTGAATCAGTGGTTTCCCACTGATTAGAATTTAAAGTGTAGTTTACGAGAAGTTAGTTCATACATCCGCTTTGGCTTTAACTCATCCAGTTTAATTACTAGCGAGGTTCCTTCAAGATCGAACGTCGTTGGGTAAACATACGTTTATTTATTTAGTGTACAGCAACATAGGCTCTACACGTAAGCACAGCACTTCCATTACTTCCCTGGCGGAGCTAATTCATCCGATCCCGGATTCGTTAATCTCGGAGAGTGGCCTGCCTAACCAGCGAACTTTCTGTTGTGGACGTCCAACACCGAAACCCATTACACGAGCACACAACACTACTGTGGCATACAATATTCCAAATAATTATCTAAAGCTTGCCCGTGGTTAGTTGGCAAACGTTTGGAAGTTAACCTTTCAGAAAACTACACGAAGTTTATTGTAAACACTACATACGATGTCAGAAAAATATAAAAATTGTACAATTATTTGTCTAAACACAACATTGGAAGTTGTTGCCAAATAATATCCTGTAAATAGAACTATCTCAACGGCTACCGAATGTCCAATTCCACGACGCGTCGTGGAACTGGACTTTCGATATCTTTTGATACAGTTATGTTTATTAGGATCAGGCGCTCGTTTTTAGCCTACTTTCCGAAGGAAAGAAAGTCATGAAATCACATTCCTGTCTGTGTTTATGTGTGTCTGTGTGCGTCTTTCCGCGTGTGTGTACCATCCTCCCCCCTTCAATTTTTGAATGCGTGAATCCATTTTCACTAAACTCGTTACACATATAGAAATAAGTACATATGACTTTGATCGTTTTCGACCTCTTACTTTTGGGCACTTACTTTCAAAACGGCAGTCATTTCAAAATTTAGGTTGAGATGTCATATCTCGGAAACTATTCAACCGATTTAAACCAAATTTTGTGTACTGACAGCATAAGGTATAAGCATTTGATTAAATAGTTAATATTGTTGTTGGTCCTCAACTTAGGAAGATAGCGCCACATGCAGAAATATATATTTTACGTTACTCAACCAATTTTCGCCAAATTTTGCCAGTAAGTAATACTATTATAGGCCAGGTCAATATAAGTAATATAACTTTATTAGGTATTTATTTTCAAAACGGCGGTCATACATATATTTTGTGTTTATTTGGTAAAATTACCATACTATTTAACCAATTTCAACCAAATTTTGTATTCTGTTAGTATCTATTACAAGCGTCACAAAAGCCAAAAATGACTTTTCCCCTCTATTTTGTAAGGTAGTGCTAAATTAATTAATTAAATTTCTGTGTAATATCTCGGGAAACAATTGACAGATTGCTATCTGATTTGACATACAAGCAGTACTGCGGCAGTTAATATGTACAAAAGCGTTTCGAGTATGACAGACTCTTATTTTCAAAATGGCGACCATGTCGCTATTTTACAGTAGAATGTTATATCGTCAAAACCATGTAATTAATTCTAATGAGGGATATCTAAAAAAAACTTCCGATATCTACCAAATTTGGCAAACAAATAGCACTATAGCAGGCCATTTAAACTAATTAACATTGAGAAGGTCAGACATGTATATTTTCAAAATGGCGGCAATATAAAGATTTAGCTTGGAATTTTTTATCTATAAAACTACATAACAAATTTCAGCTTATCTTTGTACGCTGAAATTTTTCTATGCAAAATCTCATCTCTCTGCCATCTCGTAAGATAGCTCCACATGTAATAATACAGGTTTTATGTCGTATCTCAGTAAACAATCAAGCGATTTCGTTCAAATTTGGTAAAGAAGTATTGTGGTAGGCCATATTAATTCATGTTTTATATGGGAAAGACTCTTATTTTCCGAATGGCGTCTAGCATACAAACATGTAGGATTAGTGCGTTACATCTACGAAACTATGTAGGGCCTAAAATATTTAAGGCTAGTTTGTTAATTGTATCTATGACAGTCATCAAATGTTCTAATATATGACCTTTTTGTCCTCCATTTATGAAGATCGTCACATGAACAATGGAGGTTTTATACCATATCTCGAGGACCAATCAACAGATTCATGCCAAAATTTCACACCAGTATTGCTACAGTAGGGTTTGTAAATTAACATGTGTTATGTGCGGCAGGCATTTTTTAATAAGGTTATATAAATAATTTATATTTACTTGTTATATCTATTAAACGTTTCAACAAAATTCAACCAAATCTTGTACGCAAACAATATTAATTATAAGCAACAATTATGCATACAGAGATCCTTTTTTGTCGGATTTTTTTAAAAAATAGTGTCACGTGAGTAAATAGAAAATTTTTCCATCTTTCCGCAAAATATCCAATTATTTTCCACCACATTTTGCACACCTATAAAAGACCATGAAAAGTTGCATGATTTAAATGGGGTCAGACAAACATTTCAAAATGGTGGCCAAATAAACATTTTTATATATGTATGGAAAATCTATTTAAAATTTTAACAATTTCAATAAAACATTTTATGCTGAATGTGACTATTAGATACATGGTGTACAGAGCCTCTTTTTAAGAAATTTTGTAAGATAGCCCTGTTTGCAAAAATTAGGTTTATATGCCATATTTCGGAGACCAATCAACCGATTTTCACCTAATTTTTCACGCAGGTAGTGTTATGTTAGGCCATGTAAACTGTTATGTTTTTAGTGGCTCAGATACATATTTTCAAAATGATGTCTGTGTAAATATTTTAGGTTAATGAATCCTATTATTGAAAACATTAGACTGATTACTTCCGAAGTTGGTGCTCCGAATGCTATCTACGTGACGCAGTTGTTTGCAATCTAGCAAAATTTACGAGTTTTTCTGAATTTGAATCCCGAGTAAGTCACTCCTGTACTTGTATTGTGTTGGTACTGTTTCACATGTTTCTGGTTTAATCTCTAACGATATTGCTTTCAATGAGACGCCAACGCCTACCTACCATATAAGTTTTTAAGAATTTCACGAAAATGTATCTGCACCCATGTATAGGAAAATAGGCACATTAGTTATTAGTAACTTATAGATTTATTGAGAAGTTTACTAATTTTTTTTTATTGAATATGTACTAGCCTATTGTTTGTTAAGGTTTTTTCTGCATTAGTAATTTTTTAATGTATTAATGTAAACGATTGGGCGATTTTCTGAAGTTTGTATGTTAGGCATTACATTCATCATACTAATTTGATAATCTTTGGTGCATTTCATTAAGTCCTACTACTGAGAGAATTTGGTTTTGGGGGTTGCTATCGCAACCAGGTTGCATAATGAGTGTAACGGCTTAGCTCTCTGTTGATATGCGGACGATCGCGGTTTTTTTTAATGTCTCTGTTCGAAGAATATTTAACCCTTTCGAATTTTGTGTTTTTAAAAATATAATTTTAAGGAAATTCCCTTTAGTTGGTCCGTTGTTACATTCTGCTAGCCGCAGAAAGCAACAACATATAATATAGTATTTTAATATGCTTACATAACAAAAATATGTAATACATTTTTAATATGCTAATAGGCATCAGTATACACAGAAATATAGAAATATAAAATTATTTTTTAATTTATTCTATATTTAATTAAGTATAACCATGTATATAAATTTTAAACTTCTATATTCATATACAAGCATATTTAAATAACATATTGTTATGTAAGTATCTGCGTGTTTTCTTCTGGGGTGATCGTGTATGAGGGTTTTATCAGAGTGCTCCCATATTTTTTACATATAGATTTTATAGTGGACGTCCTTTTGTCGGCACAAGCTAGGCTCTTTACTGTAAAAAGAACAGCTGTTATATAGAAGATGATAGCTGACGTTCTGACACCATGAGGTAAACTTCGATTTGGAAGAGCTCTCTGACGTCATACCACAAAAATGAATTGCGTATACGAAGGCCTGCCTTTAACCTCAACGATCATGGAGCCGCGACCTGCAGCATCGCTAACTAATTGTCGCCAGTAGCCCTACCGATTCTACAAATCGAGTTTTCACCTTTCATCGAAATGCTTGTCGGCATGTACGAAGAGTGCTTTTCACGCCAATATTTATGCGGGTTTTTTCAGGGTGCTCCCATATTTTTTTACATTTAAAGTTTAAATTTTTGTACATTTAAAATTTTTAGAAGAGTGCTTTCTGTAAGCATAAGCCGGGCTCCTTAAAAGTGCAGTATTAGAAATGTTTCTTCAATTAGATGCTTTCTTCACAATATGTTAAGTAAAGTGAATTCAAAAGGGATACTTCGTACAATGGATTAATGGTTCGTGAAATAATTTGCAAAGGGGCAACTTGCTTCTGGACACCGAAGATGTTGGCGAGTGTATCGTCGGTTCAAGTCCAGATCGGATGGTGTTACATTGACTATCATGGGTATGCTTGCGAGTGAGCGGTGTGGATGGTGAGATATCCATCGTCTGTTCGTTTAGCTCGAGAATTAGTTTGTAAATAGCTTGTAAAATAGCATCGGCTATGCGCCATACGACAAATGGCTGATGCCGGACATAATATTGAATGAACGCGATGAAATATCTGCAATAATTAATTAATATATACATGACCAAGAGGTTAGTTGTTATTGAACCAGCAAATCAGTAACATCTTTGCAGGATTCAGTCTGCAGGAGCCAGTCTGCAGGAGCTAGTCGGCAGGAGCCAGTCGGCAAGAGTCAGTCGGCAGGAGTCAGTCTACAGGAGTCAGTTTGCAGGAGTCAGTCGGTAGGAGTCAGTCGGCAGGAGTTAGTCTACAGGAGTCAGTTTGCAGGAGTCAGTCGGTAGGAGTCAGTCGGCAGGAGTCAGTCGGCAGGAGTCAATCTGCAGGAATCAGTCGGCAGGAGTCAGTCTGCAAGTGTAAGTCGGCAGTAGTCAGCACCTTGGAGTCAGCACTTTGCAGTAGTACAAGTGTATGAATTCACATATGCTTGCAGACGATGCAAGCCAATGATTGTACGAAGTATACTGTTGAGCTTACCTCTATGGATGTACCTTCTCCCACTGCTGAAAACTTATATGGAAACAATGCTGTTACTGTGTCAAGTCCTTCAATAAAAGTAGTTATATGAGCACTCGACTATTAACATACATATCTGCATATAGAATGATAATAAATACTTAAGTATAAAAATCCATTGATAGCTGATTGCATACAAAAAACTTAATTCTGTCGACATGTACAAATTTGGAGACAATTAGAGAATCGTTTCTTTTAATATGTATGGTTAGGCATGGACGACAAATTCATTAATTGAATATCGATTGATGATTGATGGAAAGATTGCGAAAGAATGATGGATGTATTTAAAGATTGATTGAAAGATTGGGATTGCGGTACTGATTGTGGTGCGTGTGGTTATGATTGAGGTGCTGATTGTGGTGCTGATTGCGAAAGATTCATGGAAAGATAGTGAAAGGTTGATGTAAAGATTGCGGAGGAGGATTGCTGATGTTTGGTGAGGAGGATTGGGATTGATCGAAAGATTAATGGAAAGATTGCGAACTGCCCTCGTACCTGACCTGCCTTCGTGAATTGCAATTCTCAAGGGTCTACTGGTTAGTAAATCACAGACAACTATGCTATTTAAAATGTTGGTAGATGCTGATCCACACCATGGTTATATCATATTTGTGCGGAGAGTTGTTACCCATAGGGTGGTCTTGTATTGGGCACATTTAAATAATTTGTGTACCATATTTATGTCAACAAAACAGACGAGGCAGAAAATAGTTTGCAAATTCCGACATCGTGTAATAATTAGACTTCAAGAGAGGCGAACAGAAATTAAGTTGAGAGAACTTTTTGCATTGTTCCTCTGTACTATACGCACAATTTAAGTACAAACTAAAAAAATAAAAAGTGAGTAAATTTTAAAATCAAATAATAAATACTCATTTTTTTAATATGATATACCCTACGCTTATAAAAAGTAAAATGGTTACCAGAAACAAATGCAGTAGCAACATCAATATTAGCAGGTATATAAGTAGCTGGGTTCATTTTCTGAGTATTTTTGTAGTAATATATTTTAATAAATTCTAAACACGAAATGAAATTGTATCTTTCTTTTTATTTTATTAACCCTATATCGTAACTAGTCTGTTGTATACTGTTTTCGTTCGAAACATCACTATGAAGCAATTATATAGTTTAATCACCGTGGTTATAAAGGTTTTAAACACATTCCTGGAGCTAGAAATGATACTTGCAAACTGAATCTCACAAGTCTGCTCCTAAGCGTTCGCAAAATATATTCTCCTACCTAAATACCTGTACATATTTGCTTGCTTACGAGCCGACTTGCGAAAAAAGTTGGTTGCTACATAATTATTTAAAAAGACAACATAAAAACATTCCATGTGAGCAAAGGCACATTTGATTCAGATCCCGACTGAAAGTAACGAAATATTTTAAATACAACATACATTTATACTGAGAAAGCTCTTCAATAAATGTGGCCATGAGCCATACATGCATTGATTGAAAAAATATTTAACAACATGTTTAGTACAATATTGCAGTTGTACGCGGGAATGGTAGCCTCTTCGTATGGCGGCTACTCTAGCCGATTTTAAGCAGTTCTCTTCGTGGCACTTTGTAGCTCAGCACCCGACACCTGTTCGAGAGGTTGTGGATTCGAATCCGCATTTCTCTGTGAGAACTTTTCATCTTCAAATGTTACCAGCTGTCATGGGGATCTGTGAAATTTACATAATTTAAATTTTATAAACGGATTTTGGATTAAAAAATATGTATTTTTGTTCAATTTTACTGTATTTTTTTTTAAGAAATGGAAATTTTCAAATGATAAATACAATAAATTTCAATAAAATGTTTCTAATTATTTGTAAATGCATCGATTCTTAGACGTCTGGTGGTTTGTCAAGATCAGCGATCAGTTAGCTGGCCGACCCACAAGAGCGGTGTGAGAAGAGGTGCCGGCCAGGGGAAGGCAGTGGTCGACGATTTTTGAGACGGTTTGGTGTTTGATTTGTTGAGGGGGCTCCATGGTTGTGTGTCTAGAGGATGATATGTCATGGGGGGGGGGGGGGCGTATCCATGGGCTTTGGATGTGAGGTGTGAGGAGTGGTTTGAGTGTCCTTGAATTAGTTATTTGCGGGGGGGGGGGGGGAATGTATTGATACTTTGAATATAAATTCCATATATGTTTAGTACAGTGATATAAATCGCTTTAATTATTAGATACTTAAAAAAAAATGGTTTGTTAGGTGAAAGGGGAGCGGGGTAGTGGTTTAGGTGGTAAGGCTGAGTGACGAGATTGTATAAAGTTGAGGTGCGGGTAATATGTGTTGGTAAGGTAGGGTAATGGTAATGAGTTTTGAAATGGTTGGAGAGGGGGTAGGGGCATACCTCTTAAATACAATATGGTTTTCCTGAAATTATTGTGTTACATAATCGATATGATATCACGATCGCATACACCTTGAAAAGACGAGTCCGGTGATATATAACACTCAACAATTACGCCTTTAATTTTTTTGGTTATAAAAGAATATTTTAGTTTTTAAAACATTTTTTTTTTAATAATTAATGTTTCAACGGTTTCTCAGATTCCTCATTGTGACTGATTTTCAGGATACCTCAGCCACGACGAGTAATCAGTCAGCCACAGTGAAGAACAAGCACTTCTATCACAAATTTTTTGAAAAACTGGGGTATTTTGAGGGAAAAGGGGAATTTTGAATTTTGAGTTTTTTTTTAAGGAGAAAAAAGGAAATTTTGGGGGAAAAACAACAAATTTTGAGGGAAAAACAAGAAATTTTGAGGGGAAATAGAAAAATCCAAGATGGCGGCAGAGCCACGTAATCACGCTCCCATCCCCTTGCCCTTGATAATACATCCCCTATCTACTTAAGACCATGTCCTACGTAAAGTGCATATGAACTGTACTGTTGCACTAAATACCCGAGAGTGTTAGGGAAACCATACGAACAGATGATATGTGGCAATTTAGTGAATGTCATGCTATATTTCAATACCCTACGGGGATACCAACTGTTTTCTTTTGCTTACGGGCGGTGTGTCTTTGTGAGAAGATCCTTTCCTACTTCAATGGCCAATCAGAATTAGGTAAATTCAATACTGAGCGTCTGTGATTCACGGACGTACACCTAAGGCGTGTAACACGGACACCATCCAATCACGAAAAAAGGTCTGAGTTAAAGTATTATGATATAAAACTTTTCGTGAAATTTTTTTTGCGAAATTCGTATGTAACTTACTTATTGATCATTTATAATTTCAGTATGTGAGAGAAGATTAAAGCACTTAGAAGTGAAGTTAGTGTTACAAAGGCTGCTTATTTTAAAAATAAATTATATTTCCTGCCGATTGTATTAAATTATAATCCTAGAGATTCTTTTCAAATTAAATCCGTTATTATTGAATAACCTGTTAATTTCTTGCATAGTTAAATACCCATTTCAAACGTCTCTGCTGTTATGTATATCCTGTTTGATAGTATTTATTCATCAGTAACATTGCTATGTATACTGCGGATTGTTTAGTTTCTGAACTGCGTGGTCCAGTCAGAGAAATGTTTTTACAGCAGGTAATGATAAATGGTGTTTGTTCGTGCGTGTTCGCTTTCACCTACCATGCCTCTAATAGTAAAGTAAATTTTTAAAACTGTGTACCAAGTATTTTGCATTATTCAAGTCCATCTTTGTACAGGTGTTGACAGTCGCAGCTATAAACCCACTTATTTATATGTGCATGTAACCCACACGTAAGCCGTATTGCATGGTGTATAGTATATCCTCGAACCTAGACAGACAAGTTAGACTGTAGGTATGTGTAAATGACAAATGTGTGGGTGGTTCAGTGTTACAATCCATGTGTCAGAATTCTTCAAATTAAAATTTAGTAGAATTATTTTCAAATTATTATGAAATAATTAAAATATTTTTAAAAAGGTAAAAAAAAATCATCTGCCGAGTATTTTAGACAAACCATGATCTTTCAAGGGCCATCTTTAGACGCATTTATCACGTCACAAAAATATCAATCACATTCAACAAGAAATTTAATTGTAAAAGTATTACCACTGTTTAAATTATATTTATAGCCAGACCCATTCTCGGAATCCGGGTTGGATACCCAGAAGGTGTGATTATCGCGTCCGCTGTCTATTAATTGAATATTCCTAACAGAATACTCTTTCTACCATTGCCTACGCAAGTGTCACCCGAGTAAATAAAAGAAAAAACTATATATTTCCCATATACGACCTTTCGAAAGTACAAACATCTATAACCCCGTAAGGATATGCCATTTACAGAAAGGAAAATATTTTACGGTTTACATTAACTATGGCAACGAATAAAGAAAAGTAATTTTTTTTTGCATGAACATCTCACGAAAGGTGTAATGTTCAAATTTCGTTTTCAATATTGAATTTAAGTTTTAGTAAATGAACATTAGAATGAGAATTTGTGTCATTATATCACATAATTTAACAGTCTCCTCTAACGAAAATAATGTGTGATGTTAGCATCCCACTGATGGGCTAACACCAAGCTACGAGCTTTCGAACTGGAACCTGTATCTGCTCGTCCTCCCTGAAGTTTGATATGGAAAGGACGGTCATTGTCTTCGCTCTAATACACCTGTTCACCAAAGATTACCGATAGAAAATCAGCTACGGTACTCATCCACCACGTTTGAGCAGCGGATCCTCATACCAACGTGAACCCACCGACACAGAAAAACAATAACGACCCTAGAGACCCAACTAAGATCACATTCGTCCTCAACTGCGACAGTGACATGAAAATCAATCAGAGCCAAATCTGCACCGAAATAAAAAATTTAGCTTTAGTTAGCCGCTAGTTTCTCCCACCTAATCTTCAAATGTCAACTTAAAACTGTCCGACTCCAAATTAACATTAATAAAAGTTCTTAGATTAAACCCATTTGCGAACTGTAGAGGCATACATATAACTTTAACGAATTAAATTAATCAGTATAGGTTCGTTGCCAACATTGCGCGTTGTGGTTCTCGAAAACTCGTTTGAGATGGATCACACGGTAAGTGAGTGAAGAGATTTGGGCGGCTCTTAACAGCGAGGTCTTGAGAGCTGAGTGGATCACACAGGGATGACGTATGATCCCTCTTCACAAGCCAAGACGAAAGAGGCAGTTCCCATAAAAGACCCAAAATTATATTGTCACCCTTACGTAGAAACAGGAAAAGCTAACCAAAAATGGAAAAGTAGCAGAGAATAAACGTATAAAACACCAAAGCATAAATGTTAAGACAATACAAATGCAAATCATTGGCCTAAGTACAGTTATTTTCCAAAGATTTCATAGACGGAGAAATAAAACTGCTGCAACTATCCGGAACAAGCATGACTTCCTACATCAGAATAATACCACGACTAAACAACAAGCAAATATTTCTAAAATCAACCCTCTAAGTCTTAGGACGTCACGAGACAACTTGAACGACATATACATTGTTGTAATCGAGTGGCTAGAGAACGTCTACGTGAAAAATAAGATCGTCACTTCCAAATTACTGTCTCAAACCATATATATGTATAAGAGAAATAGCCGACACAACGAACAAGACTCGCTCACGTACGAAGGATGCATAATTTCTCACATGATACATTTCCACGTCCTTCTACCTTTACCTCACGACGGCAGATATTAACTCGTTCCCGTAGCCTATGACGTGACGCAAAAAATATGTGAATTCTGTACAAGGTCGAAAGCTAGCACCAACACATATATAGTATGTTTACTAGTTAATACTGTTGGTAGCTGCTAGCACACCAGAATGTTATTATTGGTTGGTGCAGATGCCTTAAACCAATGTAAATCATTTCTACACGTTAAGTCAAGTACTATATTACAAGGAACTCGAAAGTACTTGTCAGACCATAATTCTCTTCTTTTGCAATACCTGGAACGAAAAATTAATGTGTAAGTTGAGACAAGTACACTTATAAATTCGCGTACAGTTTGTCTCTCCGCCCCGGCACATTTTACACACAACACGGTTTTCACCTATCTGCCTCAGGAAAAGTATTGACTGGAAGACGTGTGTTGGAATAAACTACAAAATATGGACAATTAAGCTAAAAAAAAAAACTTACTTTTAACACCTATAAACACTTACGTTTACTATGATGGGAACCCACGTTTGTGAATTTACGGCTCGTAGTAGCGTAAATACCGTAAAAATTAATGTTTCTTGGTTGGACTGGCACCGAACGCGTCACAGTCCCCGAAAGTCAGCAGTCATAATGGCGAGCGCGGTTCGGCTGGATGAAGTTGACGCCGCTGCCACCAGAGTTCAGTAGTGTTCCTTCCCCGAAGTGTGCCTAGCCCACGCAATTATGAATGGCCAGTTCAAATGTATCGGAGATGACGTCACAGATAATGCAATAGACTGTTCTTCACTGTTTGTGAATTATGACATTCCCGATAGGACGTAATTGACAGAATGAATTTTGCGACAGTGGCTCGCTATTGGTGGATGATTGTAGCTACCCCCATAGTGAGGCAATGCTCGATTTTTGTATATAATCGATGGTAAAACCTGGCATCGGCGTCAGACGTTTGGCTGCGAGGGAAGTCTGTCTCCCCTAAATGACAGGTCAGGTATTTCAGTTTGACCATTGGTTATAAAGAAATGTAAAACCCATAAGGAAATGCAGGAGTGTCATTTTGACGCTCTAATTTTTCATTTACAGGCAGGATACTTTGGGATAACCTGAGCAGTATAAGTATTTCTGCACAACATAATAAGGAATCGCTTCCAATTTTCTAATACGATATTTATTAGTAAATATGAGAGGAGGAACCTTTAATTTATCTCGTCAAAAATAATTTAAATTATCCTGAAGATGATACTCTGTATGTTGTAGGTTCTCTGCCGTTTTTGGGCTGATGCAATAACTTCATTCATGGTCTTGTTTCGCCCACCGTTTTGGAAACGGGCTATTCGGGTAGATTATACGGCCTTTGTCAGGGCTTAGAAGCCAGGCATTTCTCTCAGTTTTAATTTGAAAGTAATGGCGGATTTACATTTTTGAATGATTAATTGTGTAACTGAAGTAAGAAAAATCTACTTAAAAATACCTGTAAATGGCCATGGAAAACCTTAGGTGGCCAGGTTTGGGAGACATAAATTTTTGCGTTTGTTGTAAAAAGCCAGAGATAAAATTTTAAGTGGCTGTCAATGTTATGGCTAGGGAAAAGTTATAGATGGAACTACAGGATAAGTCATAATTTACCGTTTTAAATCAATTTTTGTGAATTCAAATTTTCAATCCTTTTTGGCTCAACACTTGGGTTTTATTATAGGGGCAAAATTAATCGGTTTTGGTGAGAAAAACCAAAGAAAAAAATACTTGAAAGAGTCCTTGTGGGACCATATTTTTATAGACATATATCTGTTTCTCTGAAATATTATTGTAAACTATCCATTATCTTAAAAATTTGCAAATTGAATATTATTACGACCATTTTGGGTCTTTGTAATTTTTTTCCAAAAGAAAAGAAAATACTTATGGTATATTAAAAATCAATATGGAACTTACTCATGTGTATATTTGGTAGTGTAGATTAACTTTTGCAATGCAGTTTTTGGTAGTATACAATATTCTGCAAATTGGCCACGTTTATGCATACTCTATGCCTCTTTCCTTATATCACCTTGTTTTTAAACATACTTGGTTTTTAAAATAATTTTGAAATTGTATATTTGAGGTGTCCTGGTTTCCCCTGGGCCTCAAAGTAAATAGGTTAAAACCACGACTTCACAAATTAAAATAACCACGTAAAGTCTATCACCGTCTGTACTGGAAATTTTTCCACGTGGCGAAGAAATACAGCGGATGGTCTAAACGAAATACTTTAGCAAAGACATATCGAAGCAATGCCTGTTGGTTTACATCATTTTATTGAAAATTCTTATGTATCTGAAGTATGCTTAATATTAATACCATGCTCAGGAAATAAAAAAAAAAAACCACTGATATACAAAATACGGAAGGACAGCCACTATAAATATTATTTCTCTACTGTAGAAGTGCATTGGTTTACACAGCGCCATGGCGTGGAAAATTACTTCTCCCTTAGACTAGAACGCTTCGTTGATAAGTGTTTAGCTAGAAAAATAATGATACTGGATGTCCCTCCCTCATATCCCTGTCCATGAATAGGACCACGAAATGGCGGAAGAGGGTAGTACGTCAGTCGGAAGCTCGGTAATTGGGAAGGGTGGAGAAACCACCCCACAGTTGGGAGGATGTAGAGAATGTTTTTGCTCTCGCGTGTGTGTGCGGCTTTTTCCTTCCCTTCGCTACGCGGGAGGGAACTGGAGTAGAATAAGAAATGGATACGAAGAGACGGGAGAAGCCGTGATGAGAGGGCTAAGGGGGTGAGATGTCTGTTTGCGGACTGCGTGTTATTGAAGGAGGAGAAGGGTGTGTGGATATTGAAAAGGGAGGGAGGGTGTATTCTCCTGAATAGGGTCTGAAGAGGGGAAGGAGCAATGCGGGCCGTGGCGGTCATCGCCGCAGCGGGGAGCGACAAAGAGCTTCCCTGGACGTCGAGAATGGCCGGGCGCCGTCCGTTTGGCTCGCGTATTTCCCGGAGGGGCTTCTGGCGAGGCATGCCTGCAGTGCAAACAACTGGCCGCCGGAGATAAAAGACGAAGTGGCATCTGGCTGAGGGACTAGGGAGGGCACTCGTGGTGGGTCTGGAGTCATCCCATGGGCACGTCGCTCCACGGGTCCTAGCAGCGTCCATCGAGAGTGCCTCCGTTATATTAATCCATCCGATCACATTAATTGTTGTAAGTCAGGCATTCCGGCTAGAAAGAGCGTGCCATTTGACTCATACACGGGCAGACGCATACAAAGAAATGTTATCAAGGACATAACACATCAAGGTCTTGAGAGCCGGTGAGGATGAAGAGAGGTTCATATGGAGCGGCACCGGA
Source organism: Dryococelus australis (assembly GCA_029891345.1). NCBI lineage: Eukaryota > Metazoa > Arthropoda > Insecta > Phasmatodea > Phasmatidae > Dryococelus > Dryococelus australis. Next base: position 81,413,616 of record CM056997.1, read on the forward strand.
ATGCATGGGTGGGAGAAACGGGAGATCCCCGAGAAAACCCGCTGACCAGCGGCATTGACCGGCACGATCCCCACATGCGAAAATCCGGTTCGCCTAGGTGGGGAGCGGGTTGCCTGACCACTCCACCACCTCGGCCCCCGTTAAAAGTGACAGTTTTGTTGCTTTCTGTTTCAACATTTAACATAAGAGATGGCGTGACAGCAACACATTTATTCTTGGATCGACGCTTTGTGGAACGATACGTATCAGGTTCAAAGGAAATACCCAAGTCATAAACGAAGTTAAAATTCTGCATAAGTAATAATAATTAATTTTGCAACAAGCTCCTACAAGTTTATATTATTATGTACTCTAAGAGAAGAAAATTTGGGAAATTGCAGTGAAAGAGCTAGCTTACGATAAAGTGAGTTTCTTGAACAACACGAGCTGATAAATATAGACATAATAACGTTTGTGTATTATATCGTCAATAACCCCGCGCCATTTCCTGGGTTGAGTTGAGAAAATTAGAGTCAGTTAACAACTAGATATGTAGTGCCTACGAAGATGGAGAGCGGAGGAATGCAAGGTAGTGAGTAAAACGGGGAGAACCCCGAGAAAACCCACCGGCTAACGTGCAAAGCACTTCCACCACTTCTCTTAAGCCCAAACAATCGGACTAACTTCTCTTCCCCTCTTCCCTCTCTCCCTGTCCCAAAGATTTGAACCAGGATAGTCACGCAAATACCGCGGCTACTGTTTCTTGGATGGACATGCGTGTCGTGACGGTAAACTTCGAATTACGCACTTACTTCTGAGCCCTGCTCTGTTTACCATTTCATCTTGTTGTGTATCGGTCTGCCACATGCATATATCAAAGTTTTAATGGACTTATAGGCTGTTCTTGGTAAAGTGTGCACTTTTGAAATCAACCTTACAAAAAAGTTACTGCCCCTAACTGCAAATATTCTAACGGGTACACTGAGTGACATTCGCCCATTAAAGTTGGTAACTATGGATGGAAAGTAGTTCAATATCTAAACGTCGAATAAAAAGTGTTAGGTAACCATTTGTGATAACTTAAATGATTCATTTCGCTTTCGGGTTTTTTTAATGCACCAAAGTGTAAAAATGAGCAGATTTGTAAAATATAGTCTTTTCTTAAAATTCCACAGTTTCACCTTACCGACGCATGAATAAGTGATGAGGTCCATGACAATGTCAAATTTTACTCATGTCAGAGGAATACACAACGTGCGTACAAGGAGATCTTAAGCAGGGCTTCCAAAAGTGCACATTTTACCGTGAATAGCCTATAGCAGAAAGGCACAGAGAAGACACGTGCACAGAGATGAAATGAAGTGGCGATGACTTTGTCGTGGGCGTACTTATACTCTGACTGGCTGAGGAAGGTTCTGGGAACTGACCTTGTGTTTGCTTGGCTATAGTTCATTCACGGTTACTTCCAACTTTTCTGAAGCCCTGCTGAAGTTCTACTTCCAGGATATTCCTCCGCCTCATGCAAAAAAATCTTAACTGAGTCTAGAAAATTGTCTCAAATGGACTAAGCACCTAATTAGTGCGTACTCCCTGTAATAATAATTTGAATAAGAACTATTTCTTATTAGGCTTTACAAACACACCAATTTTATCTTTATTTGTATTCATAATAACTATAAATGAAATATTCTAATTTGTAGACAATATATAAAAGTGTAAGTTCACTTCAACAAAAAAATTAGGCACTTTTATGAAAACACAATTATAAAACGAGAGGATATATGACTTAATTTAAGAAATAACCAAACACGTAACACATGCGGTGATTTATGAAATGTTTTATTCAAAACGTATAAGGAAATCGCCAATAGACTATACTGCATGCTGATGAAGGTTCCCTATAGACTTGGATACCTACAGACTTTCACAAGCGATATGGGTACAATATTTATCAGCAATTTATTCAAAACGTATAAGGAAATCGCCAAAATACTATACTGCATGCTGATGAAGGTTCCCTATAGACTTGGATACCTACAGACTTTCAAAAGCGATAGGGGTACAATATTTATCAGCAATTTATTTCATTTTAGTTAGTTTGTTTTATTCAATATTTTTATTTTGCTAGTTTTGAAAAACGAGCCATGATACAAACTTTAAATCAGGATGAAGTGACTCACATTAGTAACTTAAACGAGTAAATAAAGAAAACGAAAACGGATGGACGCTATCACGTTGAGGAAAGGAAAATTAAACAATTTACCGGTAAAATAATTCGAATTTTGCAAATTCTTTCGCTGGCAGGGAAGACTTCAATCACGTATACTCTGGTGTTCTTTATAAACAGCTATATACAAAACGGAATAATTACTGTAACTGTACCGCGCAGAACCAAATTGAATTAAAATCAAAGACGCCTTATCATGACGGCGGTAAGTAAATTAACGTTTGTAGCCCGAACATTCAATGAACTGAAAAGTTTAAGGGGGGTGCAAAATGAATTCGCAAAGTTCACGAACATAGCATTGCAATGTTAACGGAAGTCTTCACTAGAACATTGCGCACTCTTTGTTCCATTTTATAAGACCTAGTAACCTTCAGCACTTCAAGAAGTCTACATTATTTTGTTACCTCAGAGTTGTCGATAATGTACGCGAACCTACCCTTCCTCTTCGAAGCAACCAACAGAAAGCTGAACCGTCCGTCGTCTAGGGCATTCTCAGAAACTCATCAGAAACTTCATCAGCCTAACCCCAGGGGAAAAGGACCTTGTCATAAAAAAGGACAAGTCATAGTTCTTGGGTAGGCGAAAAAGCCCACATGTCGCTCTCTGCACATGGCGACCCAAGCATTCCGTACTTAACCACCTTACATCAAGCGCTAACTTGAATCTATACTACCCAGTCCCAAGTGTCTTGGCATCCACGTGACAAACATAGCCTAATGAAACAAAAATAAACCATTATATCCTGAAAGTAACCACATAATGATGCGATAATTGTGCTATTTTGACCTCAAACGTATTGAAAATTAATTTTAATACGAAATACATGCACCATCATTTCAGATTTTTGTCCTATTTTCTTGGACTAACATACCCACACCCATGCTTTTTCGCTAGAAGGCCAAACGTTAGTGCTTATATGATAAACTAATTTCCGATTAAAATTAAAATCGACGTAATATTGAGTGACTCGCCCGAGAACCTCGTACCAAAAAGAATTTCTGGAAGGGTACTGTCGTACTCAAACATAGTGCAACAGACGAGGTGGCATAGTGTCAACGCACACAGGTCTATCTCATTCTGGTGAACCCGGGATCGATTGCCTGTCCGATTATCCCGAGTTCCTTTTTCTGCGTGATATTTTTCTAAATTGCTCCAGGCGAATACCGTGATATATCCTTACTACAGGCTGTGGTAGCTTCTTCGCCCGTTCCTGATTCTCCGAGTCAATGATATTGTCTCTAACGTTGCCGTTGTTAAAGAGAACTTAAGATATACCTACCTGAAAAATTGTAGTGCATTGGATTTTACTGATCTAATTAACATCGATGCTAACCTTGTAGAGAAGATGTGATTCCCAGGTTGTGCAAATTCTATACTATATTTCATGCCCCAATACTTTAAATATTCTCTGTTACTAGCCTACGTTATAAAATTTGTTTCAATCATTCCCGGCACCTAATGTTCCGCTGAACATTCAAACTGACATACGTAATTCAGTAAGCATGGTGAACTCATATCATGTGTTTAAAGTGGTTGCCATAAGCATTAAGGTATATCTGCATGTATCCGTCCTATGTTACAGTAGCTGTTAATCAACTTAGGAAGTTATAAACTTGATTTTCTGCCATATTTCCCTCTGGTTTCCAGGCCCCAAAGTTTGCGGAAAAAACAAATGGATAGAACAAGTAGATGCCGTTTCCCAGAATACGTACGGAAAACAAACCCGCGCTCTTCAAATGTGTACTGATTCATATTTTAGTCTTGCACATTCTCTATTGCTAGTAGGCTATAGGCTGTTTACTGTTCATTGGGAACTTCTGAAAGCCCCGCTTCGTATCAATTTCTTCTTCTCACTTTGTATCCTCCCGCCATACGTCGAATAACATTGGCATGGACCTGGACACTTTGTTCATGAGCCGTCCAAGTAGGGAAGTAGATATAGGCCTGGTCTATGAGAGGTTTATTTCACACGTTTTGAATCGAACCTTTGAAAAATCACCCCATGTGGGACGTGTTTGAATGTTTCCTAAATATATCACGTATTACAATCGTGTTATACTTCTGTTAACACAAATGATTTGTTTCTGGTTGCATTGAACTTTTACATACATTTTATTGATAAATTATAATATTCACTTCATTAAGAATAATAAAAACAGGTTGGAAATAGGTATGCTGGTAATTCCTGGTAAGGAATAGTTCATATGCAAGATTTTATTACATAGAGCGCGGACGAATGCAGTGCGCTGTCCGTTTGGTGTAAATTTCTAGACTTGGTTAAGCTTTGATTGCGTGAGGCGGAAGAATATCCTGGAAGTATAACTTTAGTAGGACTTCAGAAAAGTTGGAAGTAACCGTGAATGAACTATACATATGTTAATTTGCAAATTCGTGCTTTTATGCATAGACTAAAGATGAGGTATACCGATCTCGCTGGCTGGGCATAACCAATACCTGTGCCTGAAGAGTAAACTGCTTTCTTGTCTATACGACTAGCGAAAACGGCGTGGATTAGATTTGAGGTTAGAACACTGTTTAGTAAACAAGTTCTATGATTTGTCTGTATACTTCCCCTAACCAATTTGTAAAGCTGTTTGATTATATTCAAATTGGTGAAAGTATTTTATTCACATAAAAGTACTTGTCTTTTGAAAATTAAGATATAAACAAACACGTTCATCAGTGTTGACCATGTGATTTTGGCAGTTGTGTTCTTTTGGGGTAGGTCAATTTTGGGTACATACGCAGAAGATGAATAAGCGGTTTACTCCATTTTTAGTATATTATTTTATGTGTACAAAAAATAAACAGTGGCTTTTGTAGCCGTGATTTTAAACGTTGCACTCTCAATACATTCTAATGCCTTAGAACTATTTTTTACCAACTCGCTGATAACTGAACTGGGAGCCAACATGCAAGATTGCGCTGTATCATACAGAATGTTCCCAAATATGTGGGAGGCAATCAGGGAGTGGATAAAACACCCCAGAACAACACAACATGTCCCATTGAACATACGACCTAGAGTAGATCATTTACTAGTTACAAACCTTTCAATGTACTGGAAAGTCTTCCTGACACATTCCGTTTCAAGTAGCTGTATTCATGTTCGCGTACCCGCAGTCATATGTCAGTATAGAAAAACTGCACAAAATTTCCACCCTATGTTGTGTCTGAATGCACGCATGAAGGAATGTCCGGAACTGGAGTTTCATAAACAATGGCGCTGATATGCCCCTACAGGTAATAGCTCAGTGTATGCTATGCGGAGTTATGAGCGCATGGCATTCGTCGTTAGTCAGCTGTCGACAGTACAATGGGACAGCCAATAACGTTCGCACAGTTCCAGATGATCACGTTAATAGGCACCCCCGGTAAAAGTTTGAATAGTATAGGGTGTTCACGGTTAAGTGAGCACTTTTTAAAGCCCTTCCAAATGGCTTTAACTACTAATAAATATATTTTGCGTCTGCTTCAGACGTTTAATTTTGGGATTGTTCTAATGAATATATTGTGTTTATTAGTCACATAGCAGTTTTTATATAAAAATGGTAAAAATATGAAAATTTACTTATAGCAAAAATTTATCAAAGTCTTGAAAATTGCTCACTTTAACATAAATAGACTATATCAATACCTATGGTACAATGTTAGAAGGTCTGTAACTTGGAAACTATCGACTTAGGGCATATGTTCATAGATACATTTTGTGTTGTTTTCGGGTGTACTATACACTCCCCTATTATTTATTATATATTTGGGAACATTCTGTACATGTTGTTAAGGACAGTGACTTTTTTTTGCAAAGTTTAATTTCATAGGTGCTCACTTTACCGCGAACAGCCTTTAACCCAGGGTTCAGTAACTGTTGAAGGTCACATAACAGCACATTCAGATGTGTCTTTCCAGCTGTCGAGAACAGCAAAGCCATAGACTGCTTCTACGTCAGCCAGGCGCAAGACGCAAACCAGAATAGCGCAACATCTAGTGTCCCGTAACTACATTTCTCATTTATAGCGTAATCGCGGATTCTTTGCGCTTTTTCAATAAAGCCTTTAAAAAATCACCCTATCAATGACGTGTTTGGTGGTTTCCTAAATATGCCAGAACAAAGTGTTTTACACTCGTGTTAACATAAAGATATCTTAATCTTGATAAAATTGAATAATCACTTATATTTTATTAATAAATAGCAATATCTCATTAATAATTAACAAAAACCAAAACAGTGAAAAAATAGGTATGTTGGTAATGCCTAGTAAGAAATAGTTCTTATGCAAAATATCATTACACTGAGTGCGCACGAATGTGGTGCGTTGTCCCTTTGGTGTAGTTTTCTAGACTTGGTTACGCTTTGCTTGTTTGAGGCGGAGGAATATCCTGGAAGTAGAACTTTAGCGGGACTTCAGAAAAGTTAGAAGTAACAGTGAATGTATTATACCAATGTAACTCTGGGTCGAATTTCACTATTATAGATCCATTAGTTAGAAAATTACACGGGACAATCAGCAGACAAGCACGAGTGGAAAACATGGAAGAACGCTTGTAAACTGCGAGAGCTCACACTGAGACAAACACTTTCTTTCAGATAACAAACAAATTTATTTGAAGACTATTTGTTTACACTAGAAAATATTTCTTTTGTCGCCCAACTGAGGTGCTCTTACTCTAAACATCGTTTCCTTGAACCAAGTAAAGCATTTATAGATAACTTTGTTCACCAACATTTTATTTGGTTGTTACGAGTATTTTACTAGTACATCGGACTAACCTATCTGGTTGCCGGAAACATTATAAAGTTGGCTGTAGAGTGAATCGGGTCATTTTATTGCCTTCGTACAAATCTAAAGCTGAAAAGTTTGTTCATAATTGCTTCTAAAATTGGTATAATAATAATAATAATTTAAGTGTGTAATTGATGCTAAAGTACAGCACAAACAATGCCAATAAAATAATTTCAACGTAAAACTTAAAAGAAAGGCAACAAAACTGGAAAATATTTTACCTTAATTTTATGCATCAGAAACAAATATAACTGCTTCGTAACTGTCACAATGATTGAATTCGCCAAGGCGTAGTGTTTGGGCAAAAGTGTTCAAACCTCAAGTCTCGGTCTTCATTCATTACATTCATTTTTCCTAATAACAACCATACTAACATCAGCACCGCCATACCAATCTTACTTGCATCAACAAATTCTTAAACTTTTGTGGCAATTAAATAATAATAAGAATAATTTTGTTTCAGGGACAAAATATTTAACTGCCTCTAAAAACACAGTAAATTTGGTTATGCTAAACAAATATTGTTTTATAAAAAAAATAATTCTCTGTGAGCAAGGCGAGAAAAATTACAATACGCACTCTAGAAAATGTATTTGTTTAAAATAAAGGAACACTTTCGAATCGACCATATTTGAAAAAGGATTTTCAAACAATTAAAAGTCGCTTGCTTGGGAGTTCAAGAACAATGAAGGCTGATTTTCATTTAGTTCACAGTTTTACTACCGATATAAATGAGTAAATTTATGATACCGTATCACTGATTCTCTCATTACGTACGAGTATTTTTTTGCTAATGACTATGAGATAAAGAAAGCTTTGTGCCGTTGCCAACTTTGTAATGCCAAATTAGTTCCTACAGAGTTATATATATTTTTTGTTGCGGCACCGAGTTTTGTCTGCCGGCAAACTTTTCTCCCATTCGGGAAATCCCGTTGGTATCTGATGCAAATTCTCAATATTCATGAGGCTAAATAATGTCTGGAGAGTTTAAAGTGGTTTTGTTAAACTAAAGTTCCGCTATTAGCTCATTGCTGTAAAATCGCCTATGGACACGAAGTTCTGATCTGAACTTGGAACATGTTTTTTATATTGAAAGAAAAATAAGTTCCTGTGAATTCGCGGTTTGTTAAGGATCTTATTCTATGGTTATCAGTACAAGTTACATAATATACACCTTTCGTATCTACATATGAGTTACCCATACATAAAACTATTACAGTACATACATGCGAACATAATGATTAATATATTGGCCTCACAGACATCATTTCATTATTTACCATATTTTCATGAACAGGAAGCTTGAACCATAATTTATATCTAGAAAAATACTTTGGAAGCATTCTAAAATCATAAAAATTAAGTAAAATAGTTACAAAGCCATAACGAAACCCAATCGCATGGTTAAAAAGAAATGAACATTTAAAAAATGTATAAGCCAAATCCGTGCTTGCGAGTTGTAGAGATACAAGACATGCCAGGCTCTCCTTGAGTTGTATCAACCACTTTTACATTTAGATAAAGATTATTTTCAGGAACTCGAACACAATCAGTTCAGTTATTTTTAATGTATGTACTGGGTGAGCCTCTCTGGAATGCATCAGATCTGATGTCAGCGAAAATTTAAATATTAATTCAAATAGTGGGCACGAGACTTGTCCAAAATATGTACGGATTTGGACGGCGCTAACGTCCTATGTTCTCTGACTACCGGTAAGAAATTTAGAAATAGCGGTACAGCAGAAAACAGCTAGTATTGATATTTGCGGGAAATACATTGTGATTAGACTACTCGCCTCTCACCTTTACCAACCGGACACAATTCCCGGCGGGTTCGCTCCCAGATTTTCGCACGTGGGAATCGTGCCAGACGATGCCGCTTGTCGGTGGGTTTTTTTTTACTCGGGGATCTCCCGTTCCCTCCCTTTTCTTTCTGGTGCTGCTCCATACTCGGCTCGCTTCACCCTCATCGGCTCTCAAGACCTCGTTGTTAAGAGTCGCCAAAATATATTCACTCACTCACTTACTGCAACGAACTATGCTTTTAAAACTGTGTTTAGAAGTTTCGTTTCTGGTTTAAGCAGATTCAAGAACTGGCAACGAAATTTTCATTCGGATAAAACCTATAATTAATCGTTTAATTAATTACATGAAAGAATGGTAACTTTCTTAGGAGGTCCTTCCAAAATTGTGATAATAACTACGTTTTCAGGTAGTTACAAGTTTATGGTTATAGAATCACTTTAAGTGTTAAAAGACCCGTGTTAAAATATAACCAGTTACATCGGCTACATGACAGCTTCATATGGATTTAAAAACTAAGTGTACCGTCTGTTCAGAGAAAAAAAATCAAAGAAGGTTGCTCCCGCTTGCTGTGAAAGTTGTGCTTTAAAACAACTCTCTCAAATGTAGTTTGTTTTGTAATTTTATGAACATGTCTCTTTACCATACTTATTAATTACCTATGTCGTACTGAATTGTATTCGTACTGAATTGTATTGTATTAGCGTCTCCCAGTGTTATGCCTGAAGGCTTATCGGGGGATGGTTTATAAGCTAACTTATGACCTAACCTAAGTTAACGCCTAGGTCTTAACTGGGATTTGAGCCCAGAGCCTCCCGCACTCCAGACCGGTAGCGCACAAACCGACTGCGCCACGGAGGGTCGGGCCTATGGTCGTATGTTCACTTTACTCGCACACTGCTCGGTATTGAATAAGCACTGATAGGCAATACGTGGGAAATACTCTATCAATTTATTTCACCCAAAAGCGAGAGATATGTAGTAATTGTCAACCAGGATAGTAAAGTTCCGTAACACATATTGGAAACTACTGAAATTTTCTAGTTCTGTAGCCAGTCATGGCTGTGAAAATATGCACTAAACTGGCATATCAAAACCGAAATCTTTCCCAGTTAAAGTATTTTTTCTTCGCCTCCCGTACACTGAAAACGAATGAGATGATAAAAATTACTTGTTAGTTCATTATTACTTTTTTTTTATTATACAATATTTTCGACTGATCACAGATTTACATAATATTAAAATGTCTTAATGCGCCTCTCTGATTTTGGTAATAGCTCATTTTTAATCACATTAAATATTCGCAGAGTAACATGAATGGCCAATTTACTTTCCCGTAGGAACTATGGACCAAATATATTCTTAAATTCTGACTAAAGACCTCTCTGAAATTTCACATTCAAACGTTCAAAGCTCTATTACCAACCGAGCACAGTATTCGTGAAAGCGTTTTACAATAAAAATGTATGATATCATCTTCGGTGATTTTAACGTGTGATATAATGAGTTGTTCCGAGAGAGCAGTAACATAGAAATACCCGTCTTATCTACAAAGATTGAAAAAATGTCACCAAAGTTTGTATTGCAGTACGGTTGTTATCTCATGTGTTTACCCAGTTGTTCTACAAAACATGTGCTGAAAATATTTACGCACAAGTCAGTGGTTCTCTAAAACGTTTGTGCATTGCACATAATAACATCCCAAATTCTGTTCAGTGCCTGGTAGTTGTAAATTGATCCAGTTAATATTTGCTGCGGTATCCAAAAAAAATGTGAAATTTTGCAGCCATTCAAAAAGTCCGGGTTTAAAAAAGGTTCGACGTGGGATTTATAAACACAATGGTGCTCGCAGCAACTCATTGAAAGTTTGCATATTATTTTACTCTACACACCGATCGGACTCTTCGTCGAGAAAACAGTTTTTTAAATTCATTCATTAAAAAAATTCGTTGTGTTGCCGGGTAATTAGGAGTTTACAACGAGAAATTTTTAAACCTTTTTTTTTTTACCATTATTTACTTTGGTAACATATGAATGGTGTTTTTAAGTATAGGTTGTTCGCGGTAAAATTAGCACTTTTGAAAGCCCTCCTTAAGATTTACTTTAAAGCCCTTTGCGTATTCCTCCACCATATGTAAAATTAACATTGGCATGGGCCTTATCACTTTACTCGTGCGTCGGTCAAATAAAACTGTGCAATTATAAAGAAAGTAATTACTGTAAAAATCTGCACATTTTTACACTTTGATGCATTAAAAACGGAAAGCGAAAGAAATAATTAAGTTATGACAAATTGTTACCTAACTCTTTTTATTCGACGTTAAGATATGGAACTACTGGCTATCCCTCATCATCAACTTTACTGGGCGAATGACACTCAGTGTGTCCATTAAAATACATGGATGCAGAGTCAGTGACATTTTTCTAAGCTTCAATTCTAAAGTGCTCACTTTAACGAGAGCAGCCTTTAAGCTAGAGTACTTGAAAATTGTACGGTATGACTCACTCTTGAAATGCTCTTTGGTCGCTCTCAAACATTTGAAAGATAAGACTAACCACAACATTTTGGGACAGCGAAGAAACGGACTGTCAAGTCCCCTCTTACCTTTCACTTCTGTCACACTCCGGCAATGTTTACACGAAGTGTCTACTGCACAGTTATTCTGAACAACACCGTGTGATTCTTGCTGTGTGGGTTAATTAGTGGTTATGTGTGTTGTGTAGTCACTCGAATTAACTCATTAAATGGGACAGCGAAGAAACGGACTGTCAAGTTCTCTCTTACCTTTCACTTCTGTCATACTCTAGCAATGTTTACACGAAGTGTCTACTGCACAGTTATTCTGTACAACATCGTGTGGTTCTTGTCGTGTGGGTTAATTAGTGGTTAAGTGTTGTGTATTCACTTGAATTAACTTATTAAATGGGACAGCGAAGAAACGGATATTCGAGTTCCCTCTTACCTCGCACTTCTGTCACACTCCGGCAATGTTTACACGAAGTGTATACTGCACAGTTATTCTCAACAACATTGTGTGGTTCTTGTTGTGTCGGTTAATTAGTGGTTAATTGTTGTGTATTAACTCGAATTAACTTATTAAATGGGACAGTGAAGAAACGGACTGTCGAGTTCCCTCTTACCTTCCAATTCTGTCACACTCCAGCAATGTTTACATGAAGTGTCTACTGCGCAGTTATTCCCAACAACATTGTGTGGTTCTTGTTGTGTGGGTTAATTAGTGGTTATATGTGTTGTGCATTCACTCGAATCCACTTATTAAATGATAAAAGTACAAAAATTTTTACTCTTATTTTCTCCCTGTTTGGTTCGTTAATCACTAACACATTTGCAACCTGACATGTTATGAGTATTTTTCACCTAGAATATACCGGGTTGGACACCCGCGCCTACCGCCCCCTCTCTACTAGTCTTCCCAACTCTACTAACCAGTAGCATGTTCCCAAACACTCTGCCTCCTGCAGCATTCTATTTAATTTAATTAAATTTAATGCATGCAATAATTTTGAATTTTCTTCTCTGTCGCAGGGGTTATTACGTCTCTCTTGGCGTTTTTCCCTTGTTCTTCCTTGTTAAGACCAGCTCTAAGTACACTTAGGGAGGTAATCATGGCCCCAAAGTGCAGCTCATGGCTGTCCAAACCCTCTTTGCCGCTATGCATGTCTCCTTGCATGATTTTCCTTGTAGGCGTAAGGGGTTAGCCCTGAGACGTAATAAAATCCCGCCCTACCTTGGGGCCTTAACTTCACATAACACTTAGATTAAGGTATAGTAGAAAAAAAGTAACCGCGCCTACCTTGCCGTATCTATGCAACCCGCACACACTACAACCCATCTAAGAAAACATCTCCTCCGCTGCAAAATACTAGTCTCTTGTGTAGCCCGGGCCACGTGCTGTGTACGTGCTCGTTACGGAACATTCGACGCCGTTGTCAGGTTGCACCAATCAGCAGCGCGGAAACTGTGAATCCTACAAAACAGCACCTGCGTTGATTTTTTTCGTCAATACAGTAAGCGGTGACTGATTTTATGTCACATGAAGAAACACAATGGCTCGATGCGAGACAGATGTGTGTTACTAAGGACGCAATCGTCACGTACCAACGTATTCGGTAAGCATCGCAAAAATCTGTTTCAATACAATAAACGAACATGCATTCTTTGAAAAGCGACTGATTCTCAACGTATTGCTGATAAATCACCATCCGTTCCCCGCTTACTGTACCGGCGACAATGAATCAACCCGTACGTGTTGTTCTGCTACGATTGATGTTTAAAGGCTGTTCACGATTAAATGAGCACTTCTAAAACCAAACTTGGATAAAAGTCACTGCCCTTGCCTGCATATATTTTAACGGTCACACTGAGTGACATGCGTCCAATAATGTTGGTAACGATGGATGAACAATAGTTCCATATCTTAACGACGAATAAAGAATGTTAGGTAAAAATTTGCGATAACTTAAATTATTTCATTCGATTTCTGTTTTTGTTAATGCCTCTATTTGTAAAAATGAACATATTTGAAAAATATATTATTATTTTTATATTTTTACAGTATGACTTGAGCGACTCATGAATAAAGTTACGAGGCCCATGACAATGTTAATTCTACATAAGGCGAATAACACACAACGTGCATACAGGTAGATCTTAAGCAGGGCTTTCAATAGTGCTAATTTTAGCGTGAACATCCTTTAGTTAGATGGGTAGCATTGTTTACGGGTTGCATAGATACGAAAAAAAAAGGTGCGGATGACTAACTCAGTATAAGACATCAGTTACGGCCTCTGTTGTTTATGCAGATGTACTACATACAAGAGTTTTGTTATTTCTGAAAATAGGCATATTAGAGTTTATATATATATATATATATATTGTGTGTGTGTGTGTGTGTGTGTGTTTGTAGTAACATTACACCAGCAAGCAGCAAAGTAATATTCTGAGAGAATAAATGCGTTCAAACATGTACAGTCTCGCACATTCCAATCCCTGGTGCCCCGTTAATGGCACACGATGTTTGATCCAGTTTCCAAGTACTCACGTTCTAAAGAATTAAGAGGTCTCTTTTAGCGGCAAAGACATGAGAGAGCCAAATATTATGACCTTTATTATGTCTTCGAATTAAGCAGGGAAATATAACGAGTAAAGGAAAACTTATTGTAAATACCATTTTGTTAATTGTTTTGAGATCCCCAAATATTATTTTAATATAAGCTGTCAAACTCACACGGCATTAGCTTGGAAGTAATGAATAAAGTTTCTGATTCTCAGAAAATGCATTATTTATCATAATGCACCATTTAGGGAAAATTATTATAAACACTCCCTGTGTTGTAAAATATCTGGTAATTGTACTGGCAAACTCAGCAAGTTGATAATTTGGCCTACAAATCACAACTTTTGTTTAGTCAAGCTGAAGAAGAAAATACCTTCAACTTTTTTTCTGAAATGACATAATACTATATTTACATCATTTAACTCGCCACATATGGCGGAAATCTGCATACACTTTATGGTAAATAACGAATAAAAAATGTCTAGAACCAACTTTAATATCATTTAGTTGGACTCCGTAATAATTCTTTAAATCGACGATTTATGAAAAGCAATAAGCTATAGCAAATTAATCACAGAACTGTTATTGATCCTCTTTTTATTTTATAAAAGTCTGCTGTCCAACTGCATTTTATTAAATCTATTTAAGTCTTAGCAATATGTCGTAAAAAATAACTGAGAACAAATAATGCTCAAAATCAAAACCAATATAGAGTGGCATCTGAAAACTACACACACAGGCTCACATATTCGTGGTCTACCTTCGCAGTGAGCTCGAATCCAAGAAACTGTTTATCTGCCATCTTATTTTCTCTTTCCCAGCAGTAGACTGTTTGAAAGAAAGAGTTTTCAACCAGCTCAATGGGCAGTTTATTTTTGTACCATTCAATATTTGTTTCCTTCTCCACGGATACAGTTGCGTTTCACAACAAACTCTCTTCCCCTTTACCTCTGTAAATAAATAATCCATCCTCCACTTCGAATAAAAGCGATGGATCTTTGCTTCTTGTTTCCAGCTGCCATTGTTAAAAGCGTCCTCAAGACTCAGGGCTCTTTAAACAACCTACAAAAGCGGGCACGAGACATCAAGCAGTTTCACTTACAAACAAACTGTGAAACTATATTTCCAGTACACCAAAGTAAGGTCTATTTTAATCAAGTTGGGAAGCTCAATGCTGTTATAAGCTAGTCACGGTAAAATGAGTACTTTTGGAAGCCTTGCTTAATATCAACTTGCATGGACGTTATGTATTTGTCCGCCTTATGCAAAATTAACATTGCCATGGGCCTCATCACTTTATTCATGCACCGGTCGGGCGAAACTGCGGGATTATTAGAAAAGTAAATAGTTTAAAAATATTGTAATTTTTAAATATTGATGCATTAAAAACAGAAAGTGAAAAAAAAAAAAATTTAAGCTAACACAATTGGACACCTAACACTTTTTATTCGACGTTAAGAAATGGAACTATTTTTCATCCTTCGTTACCAACTTTACTGGGCGCATGTCACTCAGTGGGCCCGTTAAAGTATATGCAGGTAGGAGCAATGACATTTTTCTAATGTTGATTTCAAATGTGCAGTATAGGGCAGTATAGGGACAAATGATAGATATAGACCCGAGAATTTCACGGGTTCATTTCTAGAGAAGTTGGAATTCACACACATGTACGTTCGTGTTACGTTTGAAATTGGTCGACGTGTTGTTTGACACCTCCTAGAGATAAAGGAGTCAATGACAAATATGCAATAAATTGTGCGCCCAACCACCGCTTTTACTACCACAACAATCAACCAATAAACAATTGATTTCTGTATGAGGTTAAGACTGTGAAGAGTAGCCTACAGGTCACTGAACTTGTGAATTTCTCGGGTCTCTAATTATAGATTATTATGACGTTCACACTCTGTTTCAGCTGTTGCAACCATGAAAATAATTACAGAAATAGCCTTAGAAATATACACTCTCTTTACATAAGCCACATGTTTGACACTCTTTAGTTTGATTCCTCCGTGATATGAAAGGCAGTGTAAATATTTATATATTTCCAAGGATTTTCTTTTATCTTACCATATTACTGCTGTGCGCAATGGAGACAATATGTTCAAAAGTGACGACCCTGGAGCTTTTAAGATATTAAGAGTGAAACGTGAAATAAAAAATACTGCCCAGCGAGAAGTTTCTTCCGAAACATTTTCCATACTGAAGGGGGCGAGATACTAAATTCCCCACTGCTCCATTCAGTCAACTTTTCGTCTACTACTCTAAAAAGTTTTGTGAGCTGAAGAAGGAGCATTCATAAAGAAAAAAGTTATATCGGTCAGCATTTTTTTCTTACATTCACGAACTTCTCTTCCGAGCCGGAATTGGCTTAAGGCGGTATACGAACTATGTTTCTATCTACGGAGTCACGGGAAAATGTTGTCGGCCTCAGCTCGTGAAACCATATCGACACTATGTACTTGGTGTTTCGCGTGACTCTTCACTTTCATAGCGATCCGATGGCAAACTACACTTTCAGAACTGCCCAAAAAAATTTTTTGTCCATTCCCTGTCCGTGTTTTCTTTATGGCTTCGTGTTTTATCTGCTACTGCTTCCTTTCTGGACACAGAACGATGGCGCGTTATCTCCTCGTGGTTGCTATTCGAGTTTGATTCTGTTGTTGATGTTCGATACGATAAGTTTTATCAATCATCATCCCAACCAATACCCTCTGTAGTAATGTTCTCTTGACAGTGGTTTCTCAATAGTTTTAATTATATCAAAAATATATTTTCTTTCATACCTCTTAAAAATATATTCTAAATAACTTCCTTCAAAATTAAATCCCCTCCCCCCAATAAAACGAAATTTTAATTTAATTTAACTGATTTTGTAACAGAGTTCACGACTTTTAATTGAGATCGATGTGTGGGAGGGGGGATTAAAAGATGTCCAAAGATCCCCTTTTCGGCTCCTACCCGATAAGAGAAATGAATAACGATATATAGTAAGTACATTTATCAACTTTAATTTTAAAAAATATAATATAGCTCAGGTATGGTAATGCCCGAGCACTGATCAAATTTGTAATCTCTTTGATGTTGTTGTTGTTGTTGTTCTTGATGATATTCCGTGTTGTGGAAAGAGGGCGCACGTCTCGGATTCTTGGCGGGCTTGTCAGTGGAATCCTCCCTTTCCTTTCCTTCATCCCGGGGCCGCGGTGGCCGAGCGGTTAGACTGCTCGCCTCCCAACAAGGTGATCCGGGTTAAATCCCGGGCCGGTTCACTCCGGATTTTTGCAAGTGGAAATCTTGCTGGACGATACCGCTGGTGGGCGGGTTTTCTCGGGTATCTCCCGGTTCTCCCGTCCGTTCATTACGGCACTGCTTCATGCTGTTGCGGGCACGGGACTCGAACCCGCACACTTAGATGACGGATAGCTATCCCGGCGCACTTGGGGTGAGGGGAGCTAGGGAGTAAGGAGGGTGGCAGAAGGCGGATCTGTGTGTCGGCCAGCCGCAAGGTATATAAGGCCTCTGGTGTATGACGACGCCCAACTCCATGACGCACTCTGCCGGTACCACTTCGAGGGCACATCGACGCCGGAAGTCGGCGCGAGCAGCTTGAGAGCTGAACTGCAGAGCGAGCCGAGATACTGACGTCTTGGAGAGACGTTGACCTGATCAGCCAATCACACCACGACAACACGACATCACGAGACGGAGGAGCTCCGGCTCGGTGTCGCTAATTACCAGTGGTAAGGAGATATTCGGTTCTGGGTGCAGGATAGATCCGGAAACGATCTTAC
This sequence comes from Dryococelus australis, assembly GCA_029891345.1. Taxonomy (NCBI): domain Eukaryota; kingdom Metazoa; phylum Arthropoda; class Insecta; order Phasmatodea; family Phasmatidae; genus Dryococelus; species Dryococelus australis. The sequence continues at coordinate 81,431,278 of CM056997.1, forward strand.
GTGCAGCGAACACTAGAGGTCCCCTAAGAGCATTAATATTTGATAATGTGATTGTAGCTTGGAAGAGTCGAGTTTTTACTCACTATTATTTGTTGAGATAATTCAGATCTAGTAATTACTCAGTATTGTTGTTAAAGTATTTGATATCATTTATCGTATGAGAAGGAGGAATAAAATATTAGTAGTTTTTGTAATTGCCTTGTGTCATTGTACCATCTCGAGTTATACCCACAGACCCAGAGTACAGTAATGTTAAGAGGATTAGCCTTAGAGATTTGTCTTGTGTATATTCTTGTGATTAATAGTATAACTTTACAGTAGTCATCCCAGTAAAAACGCTACAATACTCACCTCACATCACCCTCATCGGCTCTCAAGACCTCGCTGTTCAGAGCCGCCTAAATCTCTTTGCTCACGCAGTCCTTCCTCCCAGTGATTACTGTTTCTTCCCCCCAATGTTGACGTCGCCTTAATTCCTCCGTCTGGAGTGTGACGCGATGCTATAAGTATTGTGTGTTTTGTAAGGTCGTCGAATGTTTGGCTGGGACCTTCTTCAAGGCCAAGCAAGTTGGCGCACCGGTAACGTATTGTACTCACGTAATGGAGAACAGACTCCCAGCCCCGCCATCGCGATCTCAGTCCCCCACGATTTTCCGAAGTCACTCCAGCTAAATCCCAGGATAGCTCCTCAATTCATACCATGGTTGATTCATTTTCTGGTCCTGATTATTAGAGCAAATGGTTTCGCCTGTAATGATCCCCCTGTTGTAGTACACAATTTAACTAGGTAAGTGGTATGTATTTTTTAATTTCCGCCACTTATACTGTTTAATACAGTGCATACTTAATGACTGACACGTATCGAACAAACGAAAATTGCAAGATTTTTGATAACATACATTTACATATTATATTAACTTGTTTCAAACTAATACAAACTAGTTCATGTATCCTCCAAATCAAATAATAGACTAAGAAATAATTTTTCTAATTCGCTGTCGCCCCCTTTTTCTAAGTGAAACGTTATAGTATTTAACATCGAAACACAAATAATTACGGGTGGATATATTTTTGAAATGGTTGATCTCCAAAGTGTTTTATTAATTGGGAATTAGATTGTTTCTTAAGTTATGTAGACTTAAATACCGCAACGGAAACACCATGAAAAAATCAGTAGTACTAAACACTTTACTCACTCTTTACAAGCAATTGTGTTATGTGTGGGATGAATTACTTTGATGTTGATTTCTGACACTGCATAATTAAATTGTTAGCTCTACGGGAGAAGATATTCCAAAATAATACGTCCGAACAAACGCTGATATGAGTGATCTTAAACACAATTTGGACTACACTGTAAAAAATATCGAGGTAAAATTCCCTTACATTTAAGGGAAGCGTATTACCTCTACATGTAAGGTAAAATTACCTCTCAAATGTAGAGTAAATGTACTGTAAATAACAAGTAAAGTACTATTCCCTAATCATCAAGGGAAAAGTACCTGATAAAAAAAGGGGGGGATCCCATACAAGCAAAGGAATTTTAACTATATTGTTTAATAAAATTATATTTAAAAATAAACGCTGAGTGTTGGTACTGTTAATTATATTTATTACTTATATCCTCTGACAAACAGTAATAACCGTAACCTTAGCTCTAAAATTCTCGACACTTGCTGGTGGTTACCCGCGAGCCATAGACCTCTATCAATATAAACCGATGCGCTATCCATTCCCTCACTTAGCTGTTGAGAATGATGAAGAGGTGCACGCGTCGTAAGGTAATTTTACCATCCATGTATGGGATTTTCACTACCATGTAGGTGAATTTTACTCCAGAGTGCGGCAATTTTACCTTACCACAAGTTTACGAATATTTCCTTACACTTGTCAGGTAATTTTACCGTAATGTTTTACAATGTAGAATTTTAATTTTCTAACGACCGCCACTAACATGCCGGCTCAAATAAAGACTTTTTCACAACTTCATTAATGATTTTTCATATTTAGTTCGTAGAACCGTTTAAAGCGCATATAATTTATTTTATGACATAAAACAATAACAGTAGTTTTAGTACATATGCAAATTTATTAACTACGAGGAGCAGAGTCATAAAAATTACTTGTAAATATTCGGTTTTTTAATAAATCAATTGTTAAATATTTTTCTGAATAACTGGGAATTATGTTTAATAACACTATATATAGTCATTAAAGGCCACCTCAAATGTGTATACGTATTTATTCCGTAAAGGTACTATTTTTTTTTTAAATCTGTCTTTGTACAGATGTTACTTGTTCTAACTGATCACAGGGCAGATCATGAGTTTATGCCATACGCCTTGTTTATAAGAGTATACTAAGCATAAGGGGTAGATAATATTTCCTTCACTCTGTGGTACAGAGAAAAACCAAATACGACGCGATTTTCTGATAGTTGTGAGCTTCGTGTCACGCCAGTATCAACCCTTTACTTATATTTTGAGTAATTCCATTGTTGAGTCCGCCAACACCCTCTCTTCAACCATGGGGCATTATCCCTTCGCGTACACTGCTGCAGAAAACCATCAGCTTAAGAGAAAATCTCTCAGTCTCTCAATGGAACGGCCTTTTCAATAAAGATGAATAATTGCGTCAGGGGAATCTCATTACCGACTCAATTAAATTGGTCTTAGGAATCGATATTCAGTTCGCAAGAACTTAATGAGTATTCAGAGACTATTAATACTTTGAGAATCTCATGAATAAGGCGAATTTTTGGCTTTGTTTTCAATATTACAGACAAATACCTAGACGCTTCCTTGACTGCATTAATGAAAAAATGAGAATCTGTTCTTCCAAATTGTGACTGAAGAGCGTGGCATAGTTCTTCAAGCAGTCCAAGTCCGCTCGCTCGAGAGCTAATGTTAATTGAAATGAAAATTTCTACTCGTCTTCAATTCAATTAAAATTCCCATTATTTGAAGAAATTTTAATTTTTATATAGCAAGTGCATTATTATTATTACATTCCAAAACCAATATTAACTAGAATTGTTTTATTATACATAAAAAAAATACTAGGTTACACCATCAATGAATTCAAATACCACTTTGATCAACAATAACATTAGAAATAGATTATATATATCTTAACTATGAAGCTACATGTCAGCGAAATTATGGAATAAATTTTTCATTTAAGCAGTACAACTGTTACTTAATACCTGGCATCTAAAGCCTGCGATTTTTCAGGAAAAATACTGGGGAACATTATGAACTTCAGTACTACACATGCAGCGCCGCAGATTTTTTTCGCCATTAAATGCTGTCTACATGACAAGCAGTTTCCGTATTTGACATGTTCATTAAATTTTGTTAACTTCAACATACTGAAGCTCCATGATTTGCATGAACATCGCCTCTACGGAAAGCTTTTTATTGCGATTCAAATCCGTTATATTAATAATGAAAGCTATAAATTTTCAAAGATATAATGTATATATAAATTCCTCTCGACCCACGATATTAGTTCTGTTAATGCTCTAAATCTATAAATATATTTCCAGATGTAATTTTATGTTTTCAGCACACTTAAGAGATTTATACAAACCAGCTTGTTAGAAACGTAAAATGTTACGATGATTAGAACGAACATAATTATGGCTATATTTAATGTACATATTTTAATAAACAAGTTCAATAAAAAGTATGGTTTAATATATTTGGCTTCTTCGAAATACAGCTTTTTTTTGTGTTTCCAAAGAACCATAATGAAATTTCTGGTAATTCTGTTCTTGGTTCACATGTCCTCAGTTATATAAAAACGCATGCTCGGGGATAAAGATGCTAAGATGTGGATTGTGCCTACCAGTAGCTCACGCTCTATCATTCCACTTGGACGTTGGCCATGTTACCCAGACCAAGAAGGAGGAGAGTCGGTTATAACATTCTCGCAGGTTCGTTATTGGTTCAGTGTCGTCCAGGCAGTGTCCGTAAAATAGGGATGAAACTGGAAAAGAAGTGTACCTTACGGTGAGTTCACACTTCGCCGCTGATCAATCTACTCTCACGTCACCAGGGTGCGGATTAAACTTTTCATTGAAGGAAATTTTTTTTTGAACTCGAAACTTTAGAAGATTTGGCATAAACACCATGGAATGTCATAATTGAAAGCTAGAAAATTACTCGCACATCATTTGCAAAGATTTAAGTTACTTTTAAGTCGTAATAATACTGGGTATATATTACGTAAAAATATGTGAAACAAACCACACAAATCTACAGGAAACAAGTTATTTTCAATTGTATAATATTTTTTTTAGAAGTAAAAATTATAGTATTCAATGCAAGGCAATCCAACAATGATAATTACCCAAACATATCCTAGATATAGAAAAATTGAAAGAAACCCCATTTTTTAATTTCATAACCATGCATTATAACTCCGGAGGGAAGAGAATCTCTTTCCCTGGTAGGGAAACAATTTCTCTTACATGAACCAGGGAAAATATTTCATGAGAGGGGGAATAATTAGGCATCATTCATCCCCTTTCAAAATGAATCTCTCACTGTATTTAGTACATTCCCGGATATACTTTCTGCTTTTCTGAAGTCCTGCTCAAGGTATAGGCCTACTTTCAGGCTATTTCATCGCCTCATTATTAGAGCAAATATAATGACTTTTGAATTTGTAATTTACAATAGAAACGAGATATTATTGTTTCAATACTTATTATAATATATTTCAATGCGATGGTGGATAGTTACAAATCTGAAGTTGGAAAAATTGGCGACTGGCGACATGGCGCGTTGCTCATAGAAAAAGAGACTGAACGAAGCGTCAGTTTTTCTTGTGAAAAATACTGAAACGTATCAGATAAAGTTTGTTCATTTTGTGATTTTTAAACCTACCTAGGCTAGTTACGATGTTGTGATAAATCTGTTTCTCTACGCAAGAATAAATATACTGTAGCCTGCGTCGTGACCGCTGTGTGAGGAAAAGTATTGTTATATTTACGTTACGTTGGTTCAGTGTGTATATGAGTGTAAATATAGGACGTTCTAAATTCATACGCTTTAACTGTAAACTGATTTTATGACAAAACTAATTCTTTGAAAGTCACATCTGTTTATTTATCACAACGCAACATTGTCCTAGGTGTTTATAACACAATTGTGTAACATGCTTAAGTGTCTGTAATTTGAATGCCACAATCCTACCAAAATACAACGCCCAGCCAGATGAATTTAACAATAAGGAAAAATATCTAGCAAACAGTAAGTAATAATGGATAGAAATATGATCGGAATAAAAGTTATGGTATGCCCATTTGTGTGCATGTACACCATTATTTTGTAAGTTTGTCGCTGCTGCGTACAAAAAATATTTTTACAATGTCAAATAATAGCCGTAAGAACTATCGTCAATACAGACATTGTTAAAAAGTAATAAAGCTAACCTAAGTGTGGTTATAGGCTTAAATTGTGAACATTCGTACGAAAATGTATTTAAAATATGACAGAAATCTTTGAACAGCTGTGAACAGGAAATAAAGCATTTGGCAGTTAAAGCGCATAAGTCACATGGCAGTGTTTATTTTTACGTGTAGTGCAAGGATACCTAATAAGTAACCAGAAGTAGAAATTTAGCAGGGCTTCAGAAAGGTGTGAAGGAACCTTGAATGGCCTATAAATGAAGGATTATAATTTATTTATAAACTATAAGTAAAAAAAAGTTTAATAAAATAAATATTGATATACGCTTGTCATATATGCTACGTTTAGGATACAATAAAACACTTGATACAGAGGCTGATTTTTCAAAGGCTCGACTCTAAAAGTGTGAATATAGCTCCAAACATACTATATAGTATATTCGGGATTTCTTCACACCTTTTGTATCAAACCTTTGGAAAATCACCCTATGTATGACGTGTTCAGCTGTTTTCTAAACACGCCAGGTGCCACAAACGTTTTATACTTACGTTAAAATTAAAGGACCTTATTGTTGGTCGAATTGAAAATTTAATTATATTTAACTAAACATGGAATATTTAGATTTTTATTAATTAAAATAAAAACAGGGGTAATATATGTGTGTTGGTAACACCTAGAAATAAATAGCTCTTATGTAGAATATTATCTGAGCGCGCATGAAAGAGTGTGTTTGTCCCTTTGGTGTAAATTTCTTACACTCGGCTAAACTTTGTTTGCTTGATGCGGAGGAATATCCTGAAAGTAGAACTTTGTAGCAGAGCTTCAAGGAGGTCGGCGGTAACCGTGAATGGACTATATCACTATTGCGTCGACAGCCGCGTGAAGTTGGGAGAGCTACTGGAATTCCCACCCGACTACTACCCGGGGACTGCCGCGGTAGAGTGCGGGCGCGGCTTGTCGACTTTGAAATACTGAGCTCATTCAGGCGGGACCTTCTTTCCACCTCCGGCGCGACGGAGCGCGGGGGGAGAGAGCCGAACAGACGCCGCGACGCGCGTGCGGCTGACGTGAATAGTGCGTCGCGTCGACGTGAAAGCACCGAGGGAAAATGGGACGTCCGGGGGACTCGTGTGTGTGTCCCGCGCTGCTCGAGGACGATCGCTCGCTTTTCTGTGCGACGCGGCGAGAGCAAATATGCGGTACCTCTCATCCGTAGCCGTGAGAGGATTTTCTGTACCGTTAGGTAGAGCTCCGCAGACCGACAGAGTACACACAGCAAATTTACCATATCAATGTACACGTATTGTGCGAAGGCGCGAATGGTATTTTATTTTCCCCGCTCATACGTGTATAGTGTTGCTAAAGGCTGCTCATGGTTAAATTACCACTTTTGAAACCCTCCTTCAGATCTACTTGTATGTACGTCGTATATTCTTCCGCCGTATGTAAAATTAACATTGACGCGGACCTCATCACTTTATTCACGCGTCGGTCAAGTGAAACTGTGAAATTATTAGAAAAGCAAATATTTTACAAATCTCGTTATTTTAACGCTTCCGAAGCATTAAAACAAAAAAAAAGAAAGCGAAATATGGTTACCTAGCACATTTTATTCGACGTAAAATATGGAACTACTCTCCATCCGTCGTTACCAACTTTACTGGACGCATGTCACCCAGTGAGCCCGTTGAAATATATGCAGACATGGGCAGTTGTACGTTTTTAAGGTTGATTTCAAAAGTGCTCACTTTATCGTGAACAGTCTATACATTTACTCACGAAAAAGTCACTTGCGGTGATAAGTCACCAACTTTGTATAACAGCGACGTTTAACATTCCTATAGTTGCAGCTTGGTATGTGGTACTACTTCCATTCAGCGAATAGGTTTACCTGAAACATTTTTGCAGTGAATTTGAACAAAATTAGGAGTAAATTAGATGAATTGTCCTGGAATAATGGCAAAATGTTCCATTTACTCACGTGACACTATTTTGCAAAAAAAAAAAAAAAAAAAAAAAAAAAAAAAAAAAAAAAAAAAAAAAAAAAAAATCCGGCAAAAGAGGATCGTTGTGATGCTTCTAATTATTAATGTTTGTGTACAAAATTTGGTTGAATTTTGTAGTAACTTTTCATAGATACGACAAATTAATCTTAATTATTTATATAAATCCTATTAAAACATGCATGCGGCACATAACACATGTTAATTTTCATAGCTTATCATACTGCAGTAATACTTGCGTGAAATTTTTGTATCAGTCGGTTCATTGGTCATCGAGATATGGCAAAATAACTTCCTTTGTTCATGAGACGTCCTTTATAAATGGAGGAGAAAAGATTTATGTATTAACTCATTCGATTATTGTCATAGATACAATATTAAAAGTTAACTTTAAATCTGACACATAGTTTCGTAGATATATCACACTAAGCTAAAATGTTTTTGTAGGAGCCAATCAGAAAATAAGGTACTTACAGACTTAAAGCTTATAAATTAATATGGCCTACCACAGTACAACTTTTCGCTAAATTTGAGAGTAATCGGTTGATTGTTACACGAGATACGACATAAAAACTGTATTATTTTATGTGGAGTTATCTTACAGAATGGCAGAGAAATGAGGCTTAGCATACAAAATTTTGATGGATATAATTGATACTGTCAGCATACACAGTGCAGATGAAATGTGTTTTGCAGTTTCTTATATAAAAAATTTCGAGAAAATTTTTTATATAGCCACCATTTTGAAAATATGTGTGTGACTCTCAAAATGTATTAATTTACATGGTCTAGAATAGTGCTACTTATTTACCAAATTTTGTAGAGAGCGGTTGTTTTTCGGAGATATTGTATGATTTTAATTTGTCTTGTGATTAATATGTTCCAAAATAGCGGACAAGAGAGATTTAGTGTGGACACATCTGATAGATGTAAAATATACAGCCAGCATACAAAGTTTCATTGGAACTAATTACATGGTTTCGACGATATAGAATACCAAACCAGAATAGCTATAATGCAGCAATTTTCAAAATAAGTGCCGAGCATACATAAAACGTATTAGTTAACATTAACTACCGTAGTTTGACTTGTTTGCCATGTTTAATAGGAATCGGTAAATTGTTTCCTGAGATAACACGCAAATAAAATTTGGTTCGTGTGGCACTATCTTACAAAATGGAGGAAAAAGGAGTCTCTGGGTAGATTTATTTCATGTTTGTTATGTATACTCTCAGCATACAAAGTTATATTAAATTGATTACATGGTTTCGAAGATATAGCATACTGTGCTAAAATAGCTAGATGGCCGCCGTTTTGAAAATAAATGTGACATGCTTAAATATCATGTTTGTACATATCAATTGCCGCAGTACTACTTGTTTGCCAAATTTCGTAGCAATCTGTCAGCTGTTTCTCGAGATATTAAACAACTTTTTAAATTTATTTAGCACTATCTTCCAAAATGGCGGACATAAGTTTTTGTAGCAGATACTGTCTGCGTACATAATTAGGTTGAAATTGGTCAAAGTTACGGTAGTTAAACCAGATAAACCTAAAATATTTTTGTAGTCGCCATTTTAAAAATAAGTGCCTAGTAAAATCTAATTAATTACATTTAATTGGTCTATCATAGTATTATAAATGTGCCAAATTTGGCGAAAATAGTTTCTGTAGATATAGCCTCCTAATGTAAAAGCTATATTTTTATGTGGTGCTACCTTCCAAAATGGCTGACCAACCAAAATCTTCACCTCTGTAGCCAATGCTTACAATTTTCGCTGTTAGCATACAAAATTTGGCTTAAATCGGTTGAATGGTTTCCGATATGAGTGTCACCCAAAATATTTAAATTCAAAAAAGGTTGGGACGCACACATGCGCAGACAAACGAACACAGACACACACAGTCACGCAGATTGGAAAGTGATGTCATAAGCCTTTCTTTCCTTCGGAAAGTAAGCTAACAACCGGCAAGGAAACAAGGGTCATATCTCTTGCTACCTGGTCAGTGGTCAAACTTGTCACTCAGTGAGACAGGCAGGTAGCTGAGGCTTCAGTACGCATAGCGCTAAGGGATCTAACCTACCGTTCACTAAAGTCGTGACATTTTCCTGACCGCAATAATAACATATCTATTCTGCGTATTTGTACGTGACACAGAGAACTTAATAATATAGAGGTGAAACAGCCGCTTGTACCGCGAAGTCCAGCCGCATCCAGGGGCCGCGGTGGTGTAGTGGTCAGACTACTCACCTCTCACCTGGGCGAACAAGATTCGATACTCGGTGGGGTCGCTCCTGGATTCTCGCACGTGGGAATCGCGCAGGACGATACTGGGGATCTTTGGCGGGGGGAGGGGGATTCTCGGGGATCTTCCGTTTACCCCGCCCCAGCATTCCGGAGCTGCCCCATACTCACATTGCTTCACCCTCCTCGGTTCTCAATACCTCGATGTTACGAGCCACCCAAATTTACCCTCTCTCCTCCAACCTCACACGCCAGCAAATGGGAACGCCGTACACCAATCAGCGCCATGTAACCTTTCGCATAATGCAGTAGCCAATCAGACTCGAGGTCAGATTACAGGGCACCGCGCAGCCTATTGGAGTACGGGCACGTCATCAAAAAAACCGCGCCACCATTTCGTCACTGTTTAAGTACTTATGTACTCTTGGGTTCGTGAATTAATATTCAAATAATATGTTTATATTGAATCCTACCATTATCTCCGATAAATATTGTTCATTATAAAGTGAGCACTTTAGAAATGAACCTTAGAAAAAATTCGCTGCCCCTGCATGCACATATTTTAATGGGTGCACTGAGTGACTTTCGTCCAGTAATGTTAGTAACGATGGATTGAAAGTAGCTCCATATATTAACATCGGATAAAAAGTGTTAGGTAACCATTTATGACTACTTAAAATTATTTCTGTATCGTTCTGTTTTTTTTATACAATGAAGTGAAAAAATGAGCAGATTTGTAAAGCATTTGCTTTCTTAATAAAATTACAGTTTCATGTGACCGACGCCTGAATAAAGTGATGAGGGCCATAGAAATGTTAATATTACATAAGGCGGAGGAATACACAACGTGTATACAAGTAGATCCTAAGCAGGGCCTTCCAAAGTGCTAATTTTACCGTGTACAGACTTTAAATTGGTTTCCCCGGCTAATTATTTACACTCTGTTTTAGAAAAAAAATTTTGAATACCATTTAAGTGTGTACCGCGACGCAAACTTCTGGCTTCGCCTATGAATTTAGAAGTGGGACACAGAGCCCGTTCTGTATAAGCCCTACATTTTTTCTACTGGGTCGGTGCACTAACGCCCGCATCAGGAAACTGTTGAGCCGAGCGTTATTCAGGAGATAAGAAGTTTTGCTCGGGGAATAAAGAGAGAGAATGGGATTGAGAGACGGTCCTACTGGTACGAGACGAGAGCAAGAAGCGCGTGCCTGCTCTATCCTCCCGAGCCGAAGAACATCGCTAGGTACGTGACCAGGGACGTGTGGCAGGCGATCCGAGTCTCTATCACTGCTACCAACATCCCACCCTCCCTTCCACCCTCCTGCGCAGGCCAGACGAACCCTCTCGGTGTCGGGTTTTTGCCGGCAAGCTAATCGCAGCACTCGCCGAGATTTCTACTGAGATAGAAGATCACTGGCCTTGCCGGGCATTCGCTAAGCATTAACCGTTTCTTCTTTTCCCCCATCAAAATGTTCACAAGAGTTAAATGTACCTAAGTTGATTTCCTGGAAAAAATATTCGCCTTATAATTTAAAAAATTAAAACACAAAAGAAAAGTGTAACACAAATATAATTATATTATTATAGTGGTTGTAAGGAGAATTGGAAGTGTTCTGATTGGTAAACTTTCGTTATAAAGAAAATTATAGTGTTCATATTTCTTGTGAAGGATCATTTAAATGGTTTCAATCAGCAAATAAACTTAGGTGAATCATTTGATCACAGCTTTGAGTATAGGCTTACACTGAGATGTTTTCACTGCCATAGAGTCCCAAGCGGCCATCAGCATAATCTTGCTGTCTTGAAAATATCACAAAAATGATTAAACTGGCGCTTTTAACCGTCTTGAACAGCCAGCTCGCATTTAAGTAACTGGCGATGGCTCTCTTCCATCGCCCTCTGACTTATGATGGGAGGTATTATGAGAGATTTAATCAAATTTAATAGGAAAAAATTCTAAATGAACTGACTGCAATCACGTAGAGAGAGAGAGAGAGAGAGAGAGAGAGCGAGCGAGAGAGAGAGAGAGATAGAGAGAGAGAGTGAGTCTCTGGGATTGCAAATATGCAACACTTTCCTGTTTATTAAAATCAATGATTAAACAGTTTCCTGATACGGAAATCTTATCTACAAGAAGTTAACATTTGTAATCTCTTGGGGAATAACTTATCAGTAATAAACATTTGGTTTGACAAAGAGAAATCACATATAATAAAAATCGAAAATTACATAAATCTGTGACATTAAAACGATAAATTAATTAAAATTCAAAAACGTTTGTGACAGATAATCAAAATAAAATTGTGTTACAGTTTCTACCATTTTGAATGTAAATAAAGAAGGAAATATAAAACTGAAAGATATAGACACTGAAATGAAATCATATAGTTTACCAACATATGTGTCAATGTCAAATGTAAGCAAAAGTTCATTTAAATATCTTTACAATACAGGACATGTTTAGGAAACAATCAGCCATATCCTGCATGAGGTTGATTTTTCAAATGTTTGATTTAAAAGTGTGATGGACTGCCAATATACTATATCAAAGGAAGAGTAAAGGCTGTTCACGATAAAGAGAGCACTTTTGAAATCAACCTTAGAAATATTTCACTGCCCATGTCTGCATATATTTTAACGGGCGCGCTGAAAGACGCACCTGGTACAGTTGGTGACGATGGATAGAAACTAGTTCCATAGGTTAACGTCGAATAAAAAGGGTTAGGTAACCATTTGTAATAATTTAAATTATTTTTCACGCATTCTGTTTTTTTTAACGCCTCAGTATGTAAAAATTAGCAGATTTATAAAATGCTTACTTTTCTAATAATTTCACAGTCACTTGACGGACGCATGAATAGAGTGATGAGGCCCATGGCAATGTTAATTTTACATAAGGTCGATGAATACAAAAGTGCATGCTAGTAAATCTCAAGCAGGGCTTTCCAAAGTGTTCATTTTACCGTGAACAGTTTGTACTTAAAAACAATGTCTAAAAGTTGAACGATACAAATAGAAATATATATATATATATATATATATATATATATATATATATATATATGTTATCAACGCCATTAGGGGCTTCTCTTCCCTCAGTTTTCATGTGTGTCTCATTGCAAGCAGTAGTATCCATTTTATTTTTAAAAAAACTATGGAATATTGAATGCAAATATTTTACCAGGCAAGTAAAGACAGTCAATATTGTGTAACCAGTTTATCAATTTGGCTATCGAGAAATAAATGTAGTCGTTGGAAAGGGTCAAAGCAGAAATCGCTCTAAGTAACCCTGTGTTAACGATACGCATCATTCTGTAAAACAGTGTTTTGAGCTATGGCGACAATGCTGTATCTTTTCTGAACAGATCGCTATATTAAAATCCTGTTTCATAAACAAACAGAACATAGGCGAAGCTTGTTTGTGCTATCTTCCATCATCATCGCAATGCTTCCGTACGGCTGGACCTGAGCTCTTAACAGCGAAGTCTTGAGGGCCGATGAGGGTGATTAAGGTGAGTTTGGTGAAGAGCCAGAATGAAGGGACAGGGGGAAACGGGAGATCCCCAAGAAAACCCGCCGACCAATGGCATCGTCCGGCACGATTTCCACATGGAAAAATCCAGGAGTGACCTGGCCGGGGATTGAATCCGATTAGCCTTGGTGGGGGTAAGCATGCTAACCGCCCATTCACCACGGCCCCTTGAGAAGTTTAAATTTCTTTACTAGGGTGCAGAGGCAACACGCAAAGTAAGCCATGTTTTGCTGTGTGCTATACCTAATCGTCTGCTGCTTTACACATCGACACTTAAACGTAGTAGCGCATTGGACGTCATAGCACATGTGTAAGGGGTGCCTAGCCGCTATCTCGTGAGTGGCCGCAGTACATTCGGTTTCTCCCGACTCCAATCCGGTTACTGGTTCCTTCTGCGTGCGTTGAGTGTGTGCAGCACTGAGCAAGCACCAGCTTACCTTACAAAACTTCACCACACGATACTGCAAGGGAGGCCCCCTTAAGTCATGTGTTCGTAAGTATAGGCCGTTCACGGTAAAGAGAGCAGTTTTTGAAGCTGTTTCATCACACATAATAATGATTAAATACATTTCATTGTGGCCTCAGACTTTTGATTTTGGGCATGGTGAATGTATACACTATGTTTATCACTCGCATGGCAGGGTTTACATTTACAAGTGGTAGTATATAAATTGGTTGCAAGAAAAAAGTAACAAGGGATTCAAAAGTGCTCACTTTACCGTGAACGGCCTAGTGTTTTCATCGTGGTCGGTAGTAGCCGACGGAAGCGAGAAACTTGCGTCACGCATTCGCCGCTTGCTTTGGGGAAGCGTTAAATCTCCACGAGGGCGGCGTGAGAGCGAGGGGCCCTGAGGGGAAGGGGGTGTGGTTTAATATTCATGAGCCACGAGAACTGAGAGGCTTACTATGATCGACGAGCAAGGCTGCGCAGTAAGGCAGTAAGCGCTCGCGCTACGTAAAGTGTTCGCACATGTGTGTCAAGTTGCACGAGAACTAAATAGGGAAATGAACTGGGGTTGTAGAACGATAATGGTATGTTAAACACACTGTGGTGATGACCATCCGCAAACCTCGTTATTGCCTCCGTGAACAGAGACATTCCCATAGTCCTGAAATCGTTTACGTCGGCATTATTTTAAAACACTCTATAGAGTCTTACTCTTAATGAGTTAAGACATTCGGGCGGCTCTCAACAACGAGGTCTTGAGAGTTGAGATTGGAGCAGCACTGAAATTCAAGGTAGGGGGAAACTGGAGATCCCCGAGAAAACCCGGCGAGCAACAACATCGTCCTGCACGATTACCACACGGAAAAATCCGCGAGTGTCACGGCCGGGGATTGAACCCGGTTCGCCTTGATGGGAGACGAGCAGGCTAACCGCTCAGACACTGCGGTCTCTCTTACTCTTGATGGTTCGCAGTTTAGTGAACAGTTTTAGAAAGCATTCTTCAGTTTATTATTTTATCAAGTAGGGCATTCTCGTCAAAAGCAACAATAAAGTATTTACAAACAGCTGCTATGTATGACAGTGCTATATCGTAGGAACATTTGTCTGACAGCTATCTTACAATATTGCCGCGTACGTGTTTGACGATATTCCGATCTTAATCTCTGCTGTCTGTGTTGTTAGAAGTTTGTTTATCCTTCTGCAAAGCCAGTAGGAATTGTCGTACTTTTGTAATGAATGTTAGTGGTTTGTCAGAAAAAAAATTCCGCCGCGCCAAATCTGCACCATCCGAACATAAAATGGCAATGACGCTACTGAGTTTGGAAGATGTGGTGGCGAAAGACGGATTTCCGACTTGCTAGTCTCTCAGCCAATATATATACATACATATAAGTAATACATATATATACATATAACATATATACGTTTGTGTGTGTGTGTTGACCATGTGTAACACGTACAATTTTGAGAATTAATAACGTTACCGTTGATACAGTGCTTTCTATAACGTGTGTAGAACAAGCATAAACCGATCTTATTTACAAATTTGTTTGAAACACTACGTTTTTTTAATTTTGTGTTTACGATTTTGCCTATTTATAATTTTAGGCGCTACAATGTACACATTTCTGTGTATGGGTCCATACTAGTATTAGTTAAATAACTCTTATAAGAAAAGAGCAATATTATTGTGAGTATAAAGAAATGCCGATTTGGGCACAAATACAAAAAAAAGTGGCCCAAAAAGTTGCGTTTGGGAGCAGTTGCAAAAAAGTGGATTAAAAATTTGCGTATGAGCACAACCGCAAAAAAGTGACTCAAAAAGATGCGTTTGGTCAGATCGTAATCTGTAAAAAAAAAGTTGCGTTAAACTTTGTGTTTGAGTGCACCTGAAAAAATACGTGTAAAAAGTTGCGGTTGTGCTCAACCGCAAAGATATGTGGCTGAAAAAATTTGAAAACGTAAAAAAATAAAATATTTTTTATAATAAAGATGGATCAGTTGCTAAATGTATGAAACGGAAACAAACAATTTAAGAAAATTTCCGAACTTACAATTGGGCAGTCCTATCCCATTCACCATGCTGAAATAAATTATACACGGTATGGATACAAAGTGATAATTACATCTGGAAATTTTAAAGTAACCTTACCAGACAGATATGTTCAGATTTTCAGCGAAAAAGTTTTAAATGATGTTAATCGTGGAGGTATAAGTTTTGCATATGATGGAATGGTGGATTGTGGTGCTAAACAAATGCATTCTATGCGGTTTTTTTAAATAGTAAATGATCGTCGTCGTATAATTAGCCATCAGTTGATTTTTATTTGTGCTCATATCTCTATAAAGTTTTAATGGTTATCCAATCATTAAAACACAATTATCGCTCTGACTTCGGCAATGTGCTACAACATAGTCTAATTAAAAATTTAGATACTCATCTCCAAATTCGACATATTAAAGTAGCCGAAACATTGAGTTCTTTTTCTAAATCTTTCATTGCACTTTTTATAGAAATATTATTCATCTTTATCACATGAAACTTTAAGAGATTTGAAACTATTAAAGTTATTAAATATAGAATATGATTACTTCCAACCCAAAAAATTTATGTGGTCTCATCTCTAATACCACTGTTCTTTCGGGCAAATCAAAGTGAATCAACTTGCCTTTTTTCATCCTTAATTGCAACTATTATTTCATTAACTTGATTTGTTTGCACAGGAAAAATAATGGATAAGTTGGTTCGTAATAGATCGTGTCGCCAAATCCAAAAGTTGTTCTTGGTTTAAAAGTGGCAATTATGCTAGATTCTCTATGATTATTTTCATCATGTTTTAATATCATACAATTTTCTATATTACAGTGTATATTTATTCTTTCACATGGAGCAAATTTTGGAATTGTATCGCCATAGTTTTCCTATTGAACCCCGTTTTCCAAACTGTAATTTAAACATACATTTTACTTTCACTCTGTTTGTTATTTTATTCAGCTCGAAAGATATGTCATTTTCTTACCCATTCATTGAATCTAATCTAAATGAAATTATTGCTTTTATAGTTGTTTTCAAAATCTTTTTAGCTATATTGGCCAACTGGAATTTCAACTGCGGATTCCATATCATTCTGGCCCACAAAATATATCTTATTTTTCCCAGAGATAATGTTATGTGTTAGATAAGTAGTATAGAACTGAACTAAAGCCAATGAGTGCCCCTCTATCTCTAAAGGGCAATGCAGTCCTTTCTTCAACACTGATTTATCTGTTAGTTTGAATACTTTATTCATTTATTATATCATTTAAAAAAATCTATTAATAAATGAGCAAGAAAAACATGAAACATGTAGACTGGGATATTAAAATAAGAATACCAGACAAGACTGTATCGACAAAACGTCATGGAGAATTATTACCTAATAATATTAGATGTTTGGTAGTGGGTCCTAGTAACTGTGGAAAAACTATTCTTATGATAGATAATTTAATATATCATCAGGGATGGTTGGACTTTGATACTCTCTATGTATGCTCAAAAGTCTTGACCAACCAAAATATATCAATTTAAAGGAAGATATAGATGTAGCATTGAAATTATTTTGTGAACCGATAGCATACTTCTTTCCATCAAATGAATAAATGGTTGACGTAAATGATTGTCATACAGAGTCTGTAGTTGTTTTCGATGATATCATACTTGAAAATCAAAATATGATAAGGGATTACTTTACTTGCGGTAGACACAAAGATATTGATTGTTTCTATTTAGTCCAGACATAGCAGCTTATAAGAGACAATGCTAATTTTCTTTGCATATTCAGACAAGATGATACAAATCTTAAACATATTCATAGTGATTTTGTTGGTGGTGATATGTCGTTTGAGAAATTTAGGGAGACTTGTTCAAAATGTTGGAATAATGAATATGGTTTTGTTGCAGTAGATACGACTCGTAAGTTAAATAATGGTAAGTACCGTAATAAAATTAAATACTTTTTAAATTCTTAGATTATAAGAAGTTTTGTTTTTAATGGAAGTGTTTCCATTAAAAACTAACATATTATGATCTTTTAAATGTATTCATATACCATAACTTTTTCAATAAACACAATCGTACCTTCGGGTACATTGTGGGCTTTTGGTATTTTAAAATATATCATATCATCAGGGTATACTTCAAAAGTTTTATACATGTCAATTTTTTTCTCTTTATGGTATAAGTTGATTGCACTTTTATTTTTCTGGTTTTATTATTATTTCAACTATAGTTCCATCTCCCATTAAAAAAAAAATTCTATTTGATTATCAAAGTAAAATACTTTTTTCTTTTGAACTTTATTTTCCAACTAAACGAATAATTTTAATTCTGTTTTCTGATAGTACTCTAATTTGATTGCATCTATCGGTGCAATGGGATCTCCCACATGTCTGTCTTTTTTGTTCAAAATGTATATTATTATCTACTTCCAAGTAAGTAAGATATGCTTTATCCAATGATCATTTATTTCTTGTCAGTGTGACTATAAAGTCGTAGAACTATTTGTAGGAAACAAAATCATTAGGATTGATCTTCTCAGTAGTTGTATCATTGTCCATGTGTTTTTTAATTTGATCTTCAATCCAAGAGCTCACCAATGCATTACCACATATATCCATTGTTTATTAATAGTGAAATAATTTTTGGAAATTTATAATTATGTGAAATGTGATTTAGCACAATTACACACAAATAACCACAAGTTACTTGATTGAAATTTTGAATTTTACCATCGTTATAAAAAATATTAGTTCCGAGATATGCTATTAATTGTCGGGGTGGATTTCCACCAAAAAAATCAAAATAACATTTGTTGTTTGCTTTTTTCCAATAGCATACCCAGTGTGTATCAGAGTTTGTTGAAACATCTAGATTAACAATCCCGCATTCATTATCGAGTGGCGTGTTAAGTATCTCATCGATCATAAATACACCCCGAAAATTTTTCATGTTTAATTTTTTAACCATTTTATCAATATCAAAATTACTGAGTGGAGTTACTTTTTTTTTAACATTCTTACCCCACTTAACATTCTTCAATCCCTTGCTGTATTCCTCCATAGCTAAATTATGGCTGTGTTGTTCTTCAAATTCTTGGTTTTTCTTCTTAGCATTAATTACTGATGTAGTGATACATGATGCACCACAAGCTAACGCTCCTAGAGCTCCCAATGCTGCGAAAATTAAGTGTAAAAATCCACCCTTGTGAACTGTCAGACCATTTCCAGTTTTCATTTCTTTGGAAATTTTTTTAAGTTGTGGAACTGAAATTGTGATAGTCATCCCTTTGTCCTCCTTTAATTTCTTGTTTTTACGTTTCAGTTGGTCTTTTACTAGGAAAGAATCAATATTCAAACACTTCAACTCCTCATTAGGAACTTGAAATACGATGTTTTTTACTTTAATTTATTATAACAAATATTTTATCATTTCATTTTAATTCCCGAACCAAGCTTACGTTTAATATGCATCACAGATCCAGTAACACTAGCCCACAATCTCTCATTGAGATCAGCATCTGAACTTAACGTTATTTTGAACGCTTTCTTTTCTAGTTCTTTGTCAGCTAAATATATTTCAGCTAGATCTTTATGATGATGATAAGCTATGTGATGTTCCATTGCAGCCGTATCTAGTGGATTAATGGGTTTATCACCACGTGCAATTCTCTCTTTTAGTCTGTTACCCGGACCTAAGTACTGATAACCGGGTGCATGCAACTCAAAAGGTAGTGAATTTATTATGTCATTGAGTAACACTTTTCCGTGATGCTCAGACTCCCAAAAAGTATGTGATATTGTGTTCAACACTCGTATCAGATATGGTATACCTTTTGGATTACTCACAACAAAGTCACTAAACTTGCTGTTGAGCATATTCATTATTCCAACTTTTTTATTGTAGTAGTTATAATATCAAGCATTCTCTTCGCCATAAAGAACAAGAAGTCAATCAATAAGTATCCTAACATCATCCATTCATATGTATTCTTTGGGATAGTCTGTATATTTCTTTATACCTTTCCCCTTTTTACGTGGCGAATGTTTCTTTTTGATCGAATCGTAAATAGGTTTAACAATCATTTTCCATTTATTCCCTTTACTCCCTTTTGGTGTTCCCAAGTTTGGATCATTGTTTTAAAAACTGTGTTTGTATCTGCTACGATACAACTATAGTTTTCATAGTTGGTTGCAGTGTAGTCACTTTCTGTTAATTTCTTACTAGTTAGTAATTTCATCAAACCATCAGCTCCAGTGAATGTTCGGCCTTTTACATTAAATTTGTCATAGTTGAATGTTACTTCGTTATCACCATTATACAGTCTACCTTTATCAGCCTTTAGTCCAAAAACATCGTCTTTGCAGTCAATTACGAAATCGACCACTTTCTTATCAATAAATGTTGTTTTGTAGTTAGTCAACTGTAAGATATCAGTTTTCTAATGCCCCAATGCTTTGTCATAGTGTTCATCGTCATCGTCATAGCATTCATCGTCATCATCAATGTGTTTAACACCATCGTCATAGCGTTCATTGTCATCATCAATGCATTCATCGATGTCTGTTTTACCAAACAGTTATCTTTCAAAAGATGTTTCTGTTGGTGTCTGTGGGTAGTCTACATTCTTAACAGCAAATGGAACAACTTCTTTTATTAAGTAATTATTCTGATTTGTTACATGTCCAATGTTTTGTCCCAAATCTTATATCACATCTATCAATGGTTGATCGTGTTTTTTATTTTTATCATATTTATCTTGGCGAAATTTTCTAAAAGTTTTAAACTTTTCAATTAGCTGTCTTCTTCTCTCTATATTCTTCCCTATATTGTTTATAATTTTTCATTGTCTCATTTATTATATATAAATAAAATGAACAATGATAACTTAAATGTATACTGTCCAAAATGTATGAAAAATACACTAAGTTCATATGAACTTACAAATAATACCAAAGTAAGAATTAAATGTGTTTGTAGATGCTGTGTTACCAATAACTCGATATTCACTGGCAGGGGTATAAAAAACGATATTGTAAATGAAATTCATATACCATTGCGAAAAAACTTCACCAGAAGAACTGTTCTATCTTTTGGCATCGATGATCATTGACAAGCTGATTTTGTTGAGATGAATTCAGGATCTTTAAAAGGTGTACAAATCATTAATGAAGGGTTTTAATATATGTTAACCATGATAGATGTTTTTTCCAAATATGCATGGGCAATACCAATCAAAGATAAAACTGGTGAAAATGTTACATTAGCATTTAAACTATTTTGAATGATCGCAAACTCATGCATTTACAAACAGGCAAAGGGAAAGAATTTTACAATAAATCATTTAAGGCATTGATGGCCAATAACAACATACAACATACAGTGAAAAGAAAGCTAGCAATGTAGAAACATTTAATAGAACATTGAAGGAGAACCTGTGGAAGATATTAACTGTGCAGGGAAACTATAAATGGGTGGCTATATTACCTAACTAAATAAGTGAATACAATAACACTGTTCACAGTACCATATGAATGAAACCCACCAATGTAAGTGCAACAAATGAACGTTCTATTCTAATCAATATGTATGGAGGAGAAAGAAAAATGGTTATACCAAAATTTGCAATAGGAGATCAAATTCGTATAAGTAAAAGTAAAAGTTTGTTTAAAAAAGGATATACACCAAATTGGTCCACTGAAGTACTTGAGGTGTGTGAAGTATTGCACACAAACCCCACGACATGCAGAATAAAATATTTAAAAATGAACTTATTAAAGGTATTTTTTATGATATAGAGCTGCTTAAGACCAAATTTTGATAAAGACTAGTTATTGGAAAAAGTTTTGCGACGAAAAGAAAATAGCTGCTAATTAAATGGCTAGGTTTTGATAGTAGTCATAATTCTTGTGTTGATAAGAAAAGTGTAGTTGTTTAAGAATTTTTTTTCTATATAATAAATGGATTTACAAAAAATTGAAAGTTATGAGCATCAGTCGTTTCCACCAAACAACCAAACAAAAATAATTTGAATGAATACAACAAGCACATTGAGTTTGATATTCCTATTGGTGATGCATTTTCACATCCGAATGAAGCTTATGTATACCAACAGCATAATCTAACTAAAAGAGATACAAATGCAGATATTTAAAAAACTTCAACTACTGATCTTTGTGAGAATTTCTTCCAATTCCAATTCTCAAGATTAGGGATCTCTAAACATGGTTGTATAATCGAAAGTATTGACAACCCTGGCATCACTTCAACAATGATGCATACATTGCTAGGTTCGGAATCAGAATTAGCATACTTCCAAATGTTGGGGATAGAACTAGTTAAATATGTTAGGAAAGATAAGCGTAATGAAATTACCTATCCATTAAGATATTTGTCTGGGTTTATAAGATATTGTAATGAAATATTCTGGAAAGGTGGGTACAAGATTACATTCATTCGAAATTCTACTGATGATGTTTCTTTTTACAGAAGACCCCAAAGAAAGCAGATGGATCTGATGATGAAGATAATAGGCCTGATGCTGCTAAAATTGTTATTGACAAAGTGGAAATTCTGTGGCCTATTGTTCGATAGCATCGTATTTATGGAGACGAAATTAAAGCACAATTATACAAACACCCCACAATTCCAATTGGTTTTAATTATTGGCAATATCTTGAAAAACCAGTACCTACTAATGCAAACTCATTTCTCTTTGATATAAAAGATCAGTTCAATTCAATCCATTTCGATATACCAGATTTTGTCATTGTTGGTTTTCAGCAAAACAGAAAAGAAGATCCTGGACAATTCACACACAGTTCAATGTTTGACTCTTGTTTTGTCAAAAATATTTCTATTAAAAATGGGCAGAATGAAGTGTTTCCCAAACAGAATTGGATTTTAAACATTGATGATAAAATTTTCGATAAGATGTATATTGCTTATGCTGATTTTAGAAATTCAAAGACTAAACTAGATGCTCCTTATCGTAATAATAAACTGTGCTTGAACTCTGGGTCATTTATTGGGAGAAGACCATTGTATGTTATTGATTGTTCTTACAGAAAAACTGCTATTGAAAAAGATCGAATTAATCTGAAATTTTTATTTGATTTTAATAAACCAATATTGGCTACAACAATTTGTAATGTGGTACTGGTAAGCCAAAGAAACCTAATTTATGATGTTAAAAGTGAAAGAATCACCGAAGTACAATAGCGTGCAAACATGTATGGTTATTAGTTTTTAATGGATGGTTATCCATTAAAAAATTTACTGTTATATAATTTGTCATAGTATCACTCTTTTTCAATTTTGTAGTGCCCCCATGGTAGTGTATTAATGCCATCTTTATGAATAATTTTTTTATCATCTTCGGAACTTAATGCTTTTTTTCTGAACTTAATCGTATAGAGTTCATGTTTCTTACTTTTAATAAGATTCATACTTTTGTACAACACTTTTTTTTTACCAAACAAACACATTTTGTAGTCACCAAAACTAATCTTATTATCATCTACAGTGTTTTTCACACCCTTTGCTCTTTTCTTTACACCACCTGCCACATTTATTGCATACATTTTCGATTTCAATCCAATAAATTCTTCCATTAATTATCCATCACATTCATCTTTTTTTTTACTAATATTTTTTTTGTTAACTAACAGTATACCATATGGATGATCTTTTTTATAGTTAGAAATATCAAAATGATCGACCATTTCTTTCATGTCACTGCAGAAGTCTGATGTTTTTATATAATACATGTATGAATCAGTATCTTGGTAGCACAGTACAAGTTTTCCCATACTTTGGTTTCATTATATTGTATTGAAAATCTTACATTAAGACTTCCAATGGATCAAGTATACTCATTCCAGCATAAGTGGGTTTGTTAAAGCACAGTTTTGTTTTAATCATATGAACTGCAACCAAAGAGTTAGTAAATATAGTTCTATCTTAAAAGTTTGGTTTAGCCACTAGTTTATCCATTTGCTTAGAACTTGTGCACAGCCGTATATCCACTCTGTTTCTAATATTTTTCTTGTTTTTCCAAAAACAGAATTGTTCATTAATTTGTAGAAATCTTTTTCGACGTCATTTGTAGACTTTGTTAGCATATTTGTGTTTAGATCAATATAGGACTAAAGCCAATCTGACTGATCAAACTCCAGAACTCTTTGAATCTTTTTCAACTTCATACCGAGAGATATATATTGCTTATGATTTACATAATGTAATATATATTTTTATTTGTCATAAAGAGTAGTTAAGAGTTTGGGATTTTTCGAACCTGCTGGTATTTTATTTTCTGGTGCCGATGGCAGATCTTTGTGGAGATTATGTAGTTCGTGTGGGTATTCCAAATCAACTTCCAATATAAAACCTTTTCTAAAATCATCTCGTATTTTTGTTACATCTAAATTTGCATTTCTCCACTTAAACCCACCATAGGGTAAATACTGGCTCATAGCCCATCCATATAATTTATTGGCATCCAGATATGTAAGATAAAAGATTTCCTTTGTACTATCATAAGCATTCATATATTTATTATTTGCTTTAGCATATCGCTTACAACATTGTGAAATTCCACCACGAACACCTTTTTCTATCATCAAAATCATGTCGTAATCTGTTAATAATTCTAGTTCTATTTTAGTATGTTCGAGCATAGCATCCCATGCTAACCCTGGGGCCGTGAAATACCATGCTGGATCTTGCTTATATGTTTTGAGACACACATCTCTAAAATTTTCCATTATATGGGACAATATCAATACATCAGATTTGTTATAGAGTTCTGTGTACTCTCTTAGAGATTTTATGTTGAATTTTTCCCACACCTTTCTAGAAAATTTGTAATCTTTGTCTGCAATGTCACATTTATTGAGTTTGTTGTAAAATGCATCTTTGGATGGAAGTGATGTCTCAAAAAAATTTTCAGCACTATCCTTGTAGTCATATGGATAAACACCTTTCCTTATAACAAAGTCAAGAAGTTCATTGGAAAAATGCTTACACGTTTCTCGGAATTGGCTTCTGGAAAGGTTGCTAGAGAGTTTATCGATACTACAAGCCATAAATTCAAATGAGTCAATTAATCTAAGATTTACACTTTAAAATACATGTCTGGTAAAAAAATATATATTTTTCTTCATTTTTGGGAATTAGATCAATTTTATTTTTATCGATGCCAAGATCTCTTATGAATAAATGTGTGTCATAACCAGATAGAGTGTGTATAAACACTGGGACAAAACATGGATTTCTATATGATAAGTTACAATCTCTGTGTGCAGCTCCCCTAAATTTCCCCGTAAGATGATCATGATCTCTCACAGAATCACCATTCAAAGACTTTTCACATATATGAAAATGGGTAGCTGTATCATAAACAATTTATTCTTTCTGAGTTAGTGGGAGCATTGGTTTTTCATTTGTGTATGTATCACCAATAGACTTTGCTTCTTCCATTAGCATTTTAACGAATACAGTAGATGCATCTGATCCTTCATAAGGTCCTGGGGGTTTATAGTATCTATGTTCGTATTTTACATAGTAACAGAAGCTAATAGGCTCGTGATTTTGGTATGGTTTCGTGTAGGATTCGTCGGAGTTTGGTTGGCAAGTTTCAATTTTAGTCAATAACCATTCAAAATCAACATATATCACAAACGGAACTCTCAAAGAATGATTTTTGTGTTTAAACCTTAATATGTCATTTTTTCCTTTAGATGGTAGTTCAATTCTAACCTCATCGTGATCTCGGCAGTCTTGTTCGTGATCTTTTAGCTTTCTTACAGAGTAGAAATGTTGCAAACATCTATACACTATATATTTTTTGTGACCATTATTTGATCCTTGTGATGCGATAAGTCTCGAAAGACTTTTTATCCAGCAGTAGTGGTCGTTCTTTTAGTATTTCATGCAGAGTAGGTTAATGTGCTTATCCGTCTTATTTTTTGTTGTTTTTAATGGGGACATTATGTATTTCTTATCACCATCTTTTTCTTTGTATGCATATACATTAATAGAAATTCCAATTCTTTTCTCAAAGGTTGGTATGTTATCCAATTTCATTGGAAAATCCAAACCCTTAAGTGCATCATCAAACTCATGTTCGTAAGCTATGTATTTATTCACTCTTTGGGGGTCTTTTTGTACTTGATGCAATGCAGATAGAACAGACCACAAAAAATATTTTTGATCATTATTCTTAACATTAATTACCGCCTAGTTAGCTTTGATTTTTTCTGAGAGATTAACGTAAGAACTGCCCTTGAATGGAACATATTTATTTATTCCCATTTCTAGTTTAAATATTCTGCTGAGTTCCCACTGAGATCCCTCTTTGTTATTGAAAGCCCCCATCTCAGCTATGATCTTCGATATGCTGTTGGCGTTATATTCTTCCAGAGTAGTCGATTTCAGTATAATTTCGTTCTTTGTTTTAAAGGAGCTTTCTACATATTCAATATTCTCACCAATTCCCCTTTTGTACTCAGTGAAGCGTTTCATGTTCACTTTGAGTGATTTTAAATGTTTATTAATTCCCGTGACAGTTTCTTTTACATCGTTTAGGAAATGGTTTGGGTCTTTGTATGCATTCACATTCTTTACAGCATAAGTAAGTCTTGATCCTACTTTGAAATGCTGTTTCGATTTCTTCTACGCTGAATCTGAGTGTGTTCTTATGAATTTTACTTCTGAAGTGACTTATGAGAGATGTTTGTAAAAGTGATTACAAGTTTCACACTTGACATACTTCTCTTGAGATTGCTTCTTCTTTCTTTTCACAAAAATATCTTTCTTAAATTTATATTTTTTCCAAACATTACCAGTTGCGTTAGCCTTTTTCTTTGCCATGGTTGTCATCATATTAGACATCAGTTGATTTTTATTTGGGCTCATTTATTGTATACAATATTTTATTTTTTATGTTTTCAAATTTTTTGAGCCACTTTTTTACGGTTGTGCTCAACCGAAACTTTTTTGTGTATTTTTGCAGATGCACTCAAATGCAAAGTTTAACGCAACTTTTTTCTAAAGACTACGATCTGACGAAAGGCAACTTTTTGAGTTACTTTTTTGCGGTTGTGCTCAAACGCAACTTTTTAATCCACTTTTTTTCAACTGCTCCCAAACGCAACTTTTTGAGTCATTTTTTTGCATCTGCTCCTAAACGCAACTTTTTGAGCCACTTTTTTGGGTTTGTGCCCGAATCGGGATTTATATACTACTATTGTGTTTGTATTTGAAATCCACTCCGTGTGCAACGTCCCATATGCAGGGTTAGTCAGTTAAGATGTTCACCCCAAATATCTTCCGAACCGCTGAAGATGTCGAAATTGTGAATTAGAATTCGTAGACTGGGATCGCACATCACCGGCTATGTCTGTTTTAATATGTAATTCATTACTGAGATTATTATATCAACTTTGGATTTTTAAATGGGGTTATACTCATTTATCCCAATAGCGTAATATGTTATTAAGTGGCGAGCTTAGTGGCGTAATTATTTTGAAAATCCGAAGAGCGCTTTTTGAAATACAAGGGAATGTTCATAGGTGTATATATTTGACTTTAGCTGGGCGGTGTAGGTTGCGTCATTGGCTGTATGTCCAGCGGAGTGTTCCTTCACAGGTGACACATGCGTCAGTGATACAGTAACACATATATGCAACGCATGCGAAAGGTTGTTTATTGGTGTTGTTGTTGTACAATTCATTCACCGAGCAATCGGGTTTATGTCCCACTTCACACAAACGCAACATCTCCAAGCGGATGACGCTACCTAACTCCGCCACAGCTTCAGTCAAATGCATACATACGCCTATGAAAACCTCCTTATATCTAGTAAGAGAAATGAGTTTATTCCCATTTAAAAAACAGAAGTGAATATCAATGTATCAGTATTTCGTTTCATCTCGGAACAGACATAGACGGTGTTTTGTGAGCCCCGTATTGCCATTTAAAAATTATAAATACAAATTTCCATACTATCTATGCTTCGGAAGAAATTATGTGTTGAACATCGCAGCTGAATAATTCTGTATATGACAATATGACTGTAAGTGTTAAGAAATGCCATTTCGTTGCCTAATCAGTTACTAACTATACCAATATGTTTCAATCTGTAACATGCATCAAATATGCGTTTACAGGTTACTATTATTTTTCGAAGGTTGATTTGAAGATTTCTCATTAAGCTATGAGCCAGCTGTACTTATTGGAGCACAGAATAAATAAGTGTACAAAAGTGGAATTATGTGGCGGTTCCTGTGATGAGAGCGTACCCATTCGACGGGTTGCCTGTGAGAGGCTATCGAAGTCTGATTGGCAGCTGCTGCGAAAGATTCGCTACTGACTGTTCTGCCAGCTTTCAATTAAGCTACGAGGTACTGATTGTCGAACAATGCTACTACACTCTAAGAAATTGTTCGCAAATATACTACATCAGTGTATATGTAAAGTGAGAAAGAGCGCGCGGTAAAATTTTTTCCCATTCATCCATGGTAGCGTTCTTATATTTGCTCAGGAGGCAGTCAGATGCTTAGGGAAGTTAGCAATTATGTGTTGTTGCGGTGCTAAATTTTCATATATTTGCAACCTGATATATGGCAGTATTTCTATACAATGTATAGGTTAAAAACTTCCATTACAGTTTATGAAGTTTACTAAAAAAATTTTACTGTGTACACAGTGACGCCAGTTTACTGAATTGTGCGGCTGGATTTTGCGGTATAGGACGCTCTCTCATTTCTGTACTCTAAAATATGTAGTGACTGGATGATGCATTTTGCCACAGATTTTGTTGCTTCGAGGAGAATTGTAGGCATTGATATTCTGGTAGAAAAATTAACTTTGATGAAATGGAGAAAGAGCCTGGGACACAAACTATACCTACAGACATCTGGTTTTCGCGTAAATATTTCATCACTATTTGTTCTCAAGACTCGTTAGGTTAAATCCGCTTGAGCGATTTAATTACTCTAATCGTTTCCGGTGTCTTCTTGCGATTCATAGATGTTCGGTATCGACGTAACCTAACTTAACTAGTCCAGTTTCGTGTTAGGTCTTCTTAATCGCGTCCAGCTGCAAATGTGCAAGAAGGCACAACAAGCATCTTTAAAGATTGGCAAGAATGAAAATCAGGATAATCGCCTACGTTACGCATTTTAACTTTGCTAATAGTTTGTTTTACGATAAGTCAGTATGCACGGGAGAAACGAATTGCAGGGTACCATATAAATAGTCACACCAAGTAGGGATTATAGGTTATGAAATTGAATACCTGATGTGTGAATACTGAATCCCAAGGTAATGTACTTAGGCTGCTAACTGCAAATCACACCGAGTGACATTATTTGTCGAAGTATGTATAAGTAGTGGTCAAGTTTCCTGTTCTATTCTTTTTGTTTATCTTGTGACGGTCATCGCATTTGTTGGTGTTTAAAATATTCTGTTTGCCTGCCTGCCGCGGTGGGTATCTACGAAGCACCTCACCTCGAGGTCGTTTGACAGCGCCCCAGTGGAGACGAACGCAAGGACATCTGACTCAGGCAGAAGTCTGCAGACAAATGTGGCCGCGGAGTTTCGTGTCCCGCGTACTGTTGCGCTGTGACGACTCCCCTCCCCCCTTTTTTTTCCTCTGAAGACGTCGGTGACGTCACAGCCAGTGAGAATGCCAGTGTCTGGCACGAGTCTATTATGAATAAAGACTGCGATTTCTGAGTGGCTACAACGAAAATTCCGGTCTTTGATTTCCCAGACCATGCTAGAGAATTTTGGGCGAGAGCAATTTCCCTGTATAAGTAGGGGTTTTAGGCGCCTGGCAAGCCATGGATAAGGTAGCATTTGGCAGGGCATGTTGTCCTGATAATGTGCTGTTAGAAACTTAAAGTTAAATAAAAAGCTTTAACATTTTAAGAATGTAAAATTTTCTGGGAATTATATTTTTAAAGATTAAAATGTAATATTATATTTTGGGCAATGCCTTAAGGCAGATTTCCAACCGCCATCATGGATTGATGGAACTTCTACCATACTCTGGAAATACAGTTTTTTATAATGTTTTTTTGGAACCACAGAGCACAGAGCATTGCCTAGTGCATTGCCTGAGGTCATTATTTCTTGATTACTGTTCATACCGTCGCCTTTGTAATCGTTCACAAGAAATAATCTCGCGTTTCGCCTCGACTGTTGCAAGCTAAAAATTAATAAATGTAGCGATGATATGACAGTTCGATTAAGTTTGGGAAGCTGTTAATTATGCTATGTCGTGCAGGAAATTTCAATACAACTTCTGAAATAGAAGCTTTGGCGAAAAATCGATAAATCCAAGATGGCGGGTGGGAATCCACCTTAATGTAATTTTGCAAGATGAAACTGTCTTTTTTATCGTAAATTCAAATTTACTTTCTGGGTACTTAAATTGTGGTAGTTCTTGTTCTTTTTCCAACTGGTTTTCCCGTTTTTCTGCTGTTTCCTTTATCCTTGGAGTGATGGAGGGGATAATGGAACTTTTTAATGACACAATGAAGTAGCGGGTGTTCTCTGGGTGCTGTCAATCGGAACTCAGGGGACAACCTACGTGTTGACGTGCTGGTAACAATCTGTATGACCAGTCCTCAAATTATATTTGCTACGTTTCCATGTCGTTTACAATACACTTTCCGTATTGGCTCTGTACGGTTTTCACATCGAATTGAGTCTTAAGATCATTACGCCAGAAAAATAGAGTCGGATCGGGTTCAGTCGTGTTAGTAAGTTAACATGTAAGCGAGTATCGTACTGTAACTGTATTGAAACTGATGGCGAGTATTTAGAGTGGCAGTTCTGCAGTACATAAAATATTTGTTATTCATTGTTTTTTTTTCGTGCACTTACGTCACATAATCTTGGCATTAAAATAATATCGAATTTCATTTTTAATATTTGGTCTAAAGAAAAGGAAATACTTATTCTTAACTTTATGTCTGCAGTATTGTTTCATTGTAGCCAACGTAACGTCCAGTTAACTAATACAAACACGCATAATAACCACAACACTAAAATCTATTTCAGTTCGGATCCAAACATTTAGGTATACGAACATCGTACATAGTTATGTCTTAGCACGAAGAACACAGATAAAGTTTTGAAAACTGCATGGAAACATAGTAAATGCCATTGTTTGTAAATGGCAAATACCGTTTATGACAGCGTGTGGCATAATATTTACTTCTGTATACAATCTCACAAACTTGTTAAATAAAAACAAGTAAATTACGTCTAAGGCAAGTGTGTATTTCAGGTCAGACACAGTAAAAACTCATTTCTACAACTTGATAAATTTAAGTAGATCAAATTTCCTATTAGGTAAACTTCTACCAGTTTACACACAGTGTAACCATTAAGAAATTATTCGGTTTTTATTTGCAGACATCAAATTGCCTATGGGGCCCCTAGTTTACATAATGCAGCAATGGTAATGGTGATGTGAGAGAAATGCTTTATAAAATTTTGAAAACAGTGTAATGTGTGATGGTGTATTTTACAATCAAAGATCTGATTATGCTTATGGTTTTTTTTGTGATATATTGTCAAATTAGTACATCTCATCGCCTGTGATTTTTTGGGGGAACTAGTGGTGCAAACTGTGCATTGTAATTTTTTTTTAAATTTTACAGTGAAATTATTTTTAATATTACAAATGCCTATAACAATACAAAGATTTATCTTGTAAATTTACAAGGGCTGTAATATGTATACGTCAAGAAATGTTTATACTATACTGACCCTTATCCACGAGCTTCAGCGAAATGGCGGACACTCAACAAAGAAATGTATTGCAAGTTTGATTAACGGTAAAACACTTAAGACAACTTAAATAATTACAATGAAACGTAACCGTATTATTAACTCGCTGTTAATGTTTCCTGGATATACACAACTCTTAAATCGACTCTGAATACCTCGTTTTTAAGAGATGTCCAAATCTCTTAAATTAACAACAGAACAGTTAAAAGAAAATTAATGTACCTATTATTCTTAACCAAAAACTTCATTAATATGTTGGTACTTCCAGCTGTATTAAATGTAAAAATATTCCTTAAATTAGTAAATAAACCTGGTATTGTAAAAGGTGCCGGCTAATAATGCAAGGTCTTTGAGGTCTAGTCACCTTACTGGCAAAGTATATAATTTTTTTTCGTAAATTATATTCTGAAACATTTTTTGTAGTTATTCTCTGTTATTAATTTATCACATTTGTTTTAAAAACTAATTTTATGTACTCTTCTCAATAATGTCAATTGAAATACAAGATTATCATTTGTAATATTACAAATAAATGCTTTTGCGGGGTTTCAAGAAATTTCTTTGTAGTTTTACAAAGTATTTTCTTGGCAACTGGGTTTCCAAGCATTCTTCTTGTAAATGTACAAAAGTGTATATGTTTAAAGTGATCAATAAACATTGAGCTCTTATGGGATATCAACTTTTTTTCTAACCATAGTTGTTTGCTATTTTTGTTAATTGTTACAGCTTTTATTTCTACTACTTGTAACATCTCAAATATAACATTTTTACTATCTATTTTTAAATGTATTTAATATGATAGAGACACGTTTATAATGGAAAAACTATGAAAGGCCTTTTTTTATTCTTGCACTGTGCAATTTATTAAAATACTGTTTAATTTATAAGTGAGTGTCATTTACGATTATAGGAATCATTTGTTTTGCTTCCAGAGGCCATAAGATACATGGAATTAAACAGTTGCCATGACAACGTACGAAGTGTTACAGAATCTGTAAACTAGCCGGGTATAGTAGTTTTATGTTGAATATGTTTTTTTATAAAATAGTTGTTTGGCCGTAAATTTTCGAAACGAGAGCTTGTAGGCACAGAATTGAGAAGGCTTGTTTTCGGTCGAAGATAAATTTTCTGCAGCGAAAGTGGCAAGAACCTGACTCCCAGGAGGCCCATTTCGTGGTTATTGCTAGCGGAATTAGCATTTTAATACGGCGTATTTCTCGGCCTTTTCCGGAGAGGCCATTTTTATGCCATAGTAAACGCAAGCCCGGCTCCGGAATAAGAGAAGAATCCAGATTCGAATATCATGAAGGTAAAATCGACGAACTACGCGGAGCAACGGTTGACGTCAGCAACTCTAGGACTTCCACAAGATGACGACTACATCACTTTGCGAAGGTCTCCGTGACGTAGATAAAGACTGTTCACGGTAAAGTGAGCACTTTTGAAATTCAACCTTAGAGAAATGTCACTGCCCCTACCCTGCGTGTATTTTAACGAGCTCGCTGAGTGGCATGTGCCCAGTATAGTTGGCAACGACGGAGTAAAATCATTCCCATGTTTTAAAGTTGAATTAAAAGTGTTAGGTAAACAGTTGTAAATAATGCGATAATTTATTTTGTGTTTTGATTCTTAATGCATATTAGTGTAAGAATTAGGAAACATTTTAAAATATTTACATTCATAATAATATCACACTTCCCCGTGACCGATGTAGAACTACAATGGTGAAGCCAATTCCAATGTTAATTCTACATATGGTGGAAGAGTACACAATGTGCATACAAGTATATCTTAAACAGGACTTTGGAAAGGTGCTCAGTTTACCGTGAAAAGCCTATAGGTAAGGCCAACTGTTTTTCGCGAAAAGATTTCAAAACTACTTGTACTCCAAAACACTAGAGCTAAGACTCACTTTCGTGAATAGATGATTTTAACACTCACGCATTGCAGGTATATCTGCCCGCGAATAACGGACACTCAATGTGGGAGTTACCTAATTCTGATCGGCCAAGTCAGGTAAGGAACTGTCTCCCGGCAAAGACTCGTGGCCAATAACCAAATTAAAACGGCACGTATGCCACACAGTGTTGTCGCAGTTTTTCGCACTGTGTGGAAAGTACTGGTAAATTCCAGGTTAAAACCGCCCCGGAATTTATTAGTTTTTGCCAGTATTTTCCACTTGGTAGGGAAATTTGCCTGAAATCACTAAATGTCGAAGCAGTTTATAAAGTACATCTAACTTTTATTTTAAAAACTATTACCTTTATAAGAACTACAGTCTCTAATATTACAAATTCATGTCTCAGGCATGGCTTGTTTTTTTTTTAAATTATAGTGACTTGATTTTATCTAGGCCTATTAAAATATTTTAGAATATGTGTTTGTAAGCAAAGTTGTTTTTATTCTATTGTACTCCATTATCTAGTGTGGCCAATTAGAATCATAAATATTAAATTTCCTAACAAATCACGTGAGTTGTCATGCTTCCTTTTATGAGTACCTACTGGTATAATTCTCATAGAATTACATTCTCAAAATGTTGATTTATCATTTTCATACATTAATCTGTACACGCATAATAAATATAAGAATAAATAATGACACGCTGATTAATCTGATTGGCATTAATAAGTAAAAGTAAAATTTCATTAAAAACCAATAACTTTAACAAATGGTCTAATTTTGTTAGACACCTAGATACACAAATATATTATATTTCCGGTAAAAACCAGTATTTTTCGGTAAAAACCAAGTTATTGCCAGTGGGATGGAATTTTCTGAAAATTGGTGGCAGTTTGCTAACCCTGATGCCACAGGACATCGGAGTCTAGTATTTGCGTGAGTCTTTTCGCGAAAAACAGGTGGCCCTGCCTATAGGACTTTGCATGTATACTGCCGACCTTGTAAGACATGGACTGAATTCGTGACACACGCATGGTTTGAAGATGGTGACGTAGTTTTGCATCTATAGCAGTTTACAAGGAGTTCACTGTAACATTAGGTATATTATGTCGGCCACACCCAAAGTGTAAAACACGATAATGAACTAGATGAAGTGTACATAGCGTTACGTACGAAAGAACGTTTAATACGGACGCTGTCGATTCGGCATTAAATTGCCCAAGTCAACAAGCAATGCACACTGTAGAGCACAGTATTAACGTCCTGTGTATAGGATGTTCACGGTAAAATGAGCACTTTTGAAAGCCCTGCCTACGATCTACTTGTATACACGTTGTGTATTCTTCCGCCTTATGTAAATTAACATTGCCATATGCCTCATCACTTTATTAATGCGTCATTCATGTGAAACTGCGAAATTATTAGAAAAGTTAACATTTTATAAATCTAATAATTTTTACGCACTGAGACGTCAAAAAAAAGTGTAAGAAATATTTTAAGTTATCACAAATGATAACTTGCACTTTTTATTCGACGTTAATATATGGAACTACTTCCCTACCATTGTTACCAACTTTGCTGGGCGTATGTTATTCAGAGTGCCTGTTAAAGCGCAGGTAGGAGCAGTGACTTTTTTCTAAGGTTCATTTCTAAAGTGCTCACTTTATCGTGAGCAGCCTTTATCGTGGCGTGACTGGATGGTTAGAAGTGAGAATACAAAAGAACCGGCAGAACTGCGGACTGATCACCAACTACTACCGAACATTGCGATACCCACAGAGTGCAAACGAATCACTTACCGCAAGCAGTGAACACTAAGTACAGACATATCTGCGGTTTGGGTTTTGTTATGTTTCTGTGGATCTTCTTCCGTAATGAAGATATATCACATCGAAAAGTATGGCACCTAATGATCATAGAATTACTTGAAATATATGTTTATACAGAGGTAACATCTGAACTGCTAACGTGTGAAAACACTGCATTCAAAATACAAACTCTTCCGTTTCAAGTATCAAACAATCCCAATTCCTGGAGATAGGTTACTTCCGTTCCCCCTGTTTGTTTCGCTGTGAATAATAGTGAAGTGGCGATGTCCGTATAAAGTAACTATTGAATGCAGCGTTGACATGATAGCTTCTACTGAAACCTTGTCGAACGCTTATGAAGAAAATAGTTATGCATCCAAACAGCAAAGCTGAACCCTCGACATGAAAGAATAATGTAAAGAAAATGCGCAGGGTATAGGGTAATCAGATCTGAATACAAGAAAGATGTTCGTAAACCAGCTACAAAAGCGTGAACAAAATGCAGATACGTAAACTAAAAGTAGGTGGTGATCCATAAATTAATTCCATCGCTTCTACTCGTGTGTCTGTTAACTGTAATACTATGATGGATTTTAGGTGCCAGAGGTAATATATATATATATATATATATATATATATATATATATATATATATATATATAAAACCTACAAATAACTAGATAAAAAAATTCCGTTCATAATTTCAAATAATATCTGATTATAATTCCATCGCCAAACTCCTACTTGGTAGACATTGATACTGAAATACCGCGATTACCATACAAACAGTTTTACCAAAGTACACTTCAACCTATCAAGAAAATTGAATAACCCTAAAGTATTTAGAAGTTTATATCGTCTGAAAATCTTGCAGTATATCACTGCTCATACGTATGAAGTTACACACTCTATCATTACGAAAATTTTACCTTACAAGAAATCGAATGGTTATTATTCCTTAAAATTTTATATTGCAAAGATATTACATTTTTTTTATTTATTTAAATTTTCCCTCATTCTGAATCCCTCCATTTTCACCAGCAGAATAAAAAAGCATTAAAAACTTTTAAAACTACAATTAAAAATATATAACGTGGTTTTAAAACTAAACCTAAAGTTTAGAAGTCAAATTAGTTAACAGATTTTATGGTATTATTCTAAGAGTAATGTTAGTATTTTAGCTTGTATTTCACGGAAATCATTTATACATTTATTTGGTTAAACATGTTTGAAAAGCATATCAAGTTGTTGCTACACTTCCTTTGGAATTAAGATTACTGACCTATTCATGAATCATTACCCGAATTGAGTCAGTGTTTTATCCGCTGTATGGAACTCAATATTTGATCGCGCTCAAGGACCTTCAACCACAAGAACGCGAAGTTTATTGAAGCGGTTTGCACACACTCTGAACTGAAATGCATCATGATTGAACATGGCCTTCTCTCCTCAAAGGAGACTGATTATTAGCGTCTTGATTACAAATAAGAGAGGCTAAACCAGCCCGGCAAAGCACAAGTGTTTCCCGCGAGGCTGGTTCAAGTTTATAATTACACTTAACAGGATGTAAGCGTGGTCTCACATCTCAAGGAAGCTAACAGAAACTGCACCGCGATCGTCGATGTTATTGAGAAGTTAGTGGACTGTTGATGAAAGCCTTCATCTTCTCGTATCTCTTTTCTGTGAATTACGTTTAGGCAATCACACTGAACTCGAAAAAAGAAAAGTAAATGAGGGATGTAGAGGCTTATGAAACCCAAGCTTGTGGCTGTCAGTTGTAGTCACTAAGAAACGAATCAATATCATTAATAATTATATAACAAATATGGTTATTTTAAAATTACCTATACAATTATTAAGAAAGTATTAAAATTTTGGATGAATGTTGATGATAATTTAATTGAATAAGTGACAATTTCCAGGAGGCACAAAAATATCTACATTTCACTTTATAAATGTGAGTAGGTGTATATTTGCACACACATAAAAGTACAGATGTGAAGAGGACATGACTACAGAAATTTTCTTTATTTCACGTATTAAAATAACACCTAATATATTATTTTTAGAGAGAGAATCCTTCCGCTGCTGAACAAAATCGATAACTAAAAGAAGCACTTTAATGCAAACGAAGTTTAATGATGTTGGAATTTTAATTCATTACAATAATTTTACGTTACTCGGTACGAAGCGCTTTTGTTCATGTCCGTTGCGAGGTGGTAATAAAAACCCTTTAACTTCAGCTGGAATGAAGACACTCAAGAACGAGCTCTGTGAATGTCGAGGAACATCGTGAAGTCTAGTAAACAGGAGACTCCAACCGACACCAGAATTCAGTTATGCAGGAGAAGGAACCAAACAGCGACAGAAAAAACCGCTAAAAACTATGGGTTGAGAGTACATACGTAACTAAGCACCTCAAATATATGTAATTAAACTACGTAGTTGATAATGACAAAACCCCAAAATATAGATTTATTATGACGACCATTGTGGCCAAGGTAGCGACCACGTGACGATCGTACGTTAATGTTTCGGGTTCAAATGCTAAGTAAGCTTAAGATACGTAACTTTTGCGTAAAAATTAAGTTCGCCTTGTTAACACCAACCTAAGAGCGGGAATGTTAATAACCCCAATTAAATTAAGGAAAATAATTTTATGTAAGTCGGCATTGCATAGTCATAGAGAAACAGTTCCACGAAAATAGTCACAATTTTTCTTCCTGAGTGATGCTCTCTCTGGCTAGAATGAAAAATTATAACGCTAGAAAGATTTGCCAACGCTATGTTAAAAATAACGAACGTAATGGAATTAAAATCAGACGCACAAAATGATTTCACATCTTGGATCGCAAGGTAGGCACCATCAGCCAAAATAATATAATTAATGTCAATTTATTATTGTAGTTCTCACTTGACACTGCCTTGAAATTCTTTGAAATTGTAGTACGTATTTATTTATTTTTTTAGGGGTATGGATTTAGAATTACTATATTTTGTTTGACAGTCCGATACAGTTTTTTATGAATAAGTGCAAGCCAAGGCGTTCTCACCTTCATTCCTCCACCTGTGAAATCTTAACATTTATTAAAATAAATAATAAATGGCTAAGGAATACAACCACCTGCGACAAGAAAGAACAAGACAAAAGAACAAAAAAAAACGGAGTGACATCAGAAAATGGTATGAAAGTATTTTGCTTACTGAGTGCAGGATTCGAACCTAAAACCCCTGAGTTGACAGTCCAGCATGTTAACCTATACACAACAGGGTAAGTTGTTGATACACTCCAGTAATTTGAAATATATTTATAAAACATAAACTGTTTAAAATGGTTATATAAATTATATTGCAATATAACAAATAATTTTGAAACACTGATTATTTAAAAACTATATCTTTAGAGGCTTGCAAACAAAATATATTTGTTAGTTTTTAATATATCTGTCGGATGGTTGTCACAAATGAAAAAAATTTCAAAGCAAACAAATGCCATGGGCTACCACATGACACATTTATAATCACGAATAATCTTTATAATTGTTAACACACTGTCTCAAATAATACATCATGCTATTAAGAGCTAGCTAAGATCTTGCCTATTCAAAACACTCTCGAAAAGTTTGTCGGCAAAAAGACGTCGTATTTATATCTCTATTGAGATAAAGAGCCTTGTCTCGAAAACGTTACTGGGCCGGAATAAATAAGATAACGACCAGCTTACCGAAAAGACAAAGATGCTATATGGGAATCGGCCCAGAAACATTCTTAAGATGCTTGCAACATGTTTCCTCAGCGATATCATATATATAAATAAAGTGGGCCGTTTTCTTTTTTCTAACAGCTTGCAATATGTCTAAAAAAATACATCACGCCGTTGCCAAATCGCTATCTTCTGGCATTGAAACGACAGTTGCCGACAGTACAGGTAACGGGCCGACAATTTGCTTACAGGTTGTGTTTGCTGGCTAGTTATAATGACGATAAATACCTACATACTAAAATAAATAAGAAACTAAGAAGTAATATAAAATACTTTTAAAAAATGCAAGTTGTGGTTGTGTGCAAAAACGCATATCCATGTATGGCTATCTTACAAGCTGGCGAAAAAATAAGACTTTATATAGGCAAATTTTATGGTAAGTTAAGTTGACAATTATTCATAGTTTCATCTTATATAACTTATAGAAGTAAAATCTTTATATGACTGCCATTTTTTAATTAGTGTTTGGCGATCTCATATCATATGAGCTTACATAGCCTGCCGTAGGGCTACTTATTTGCTGACTTTGGCGGAAATTTGTTGGTTTTCTCCGGAGATATTAAATAAAAATTTCAATTTCTCATGTAAAGCTATCAAAAATAGGTTCGGATTATTTATTGTTTTCAACTATACAATATACTATGATAAAATTGCTGTATAAGAGCCAATTTGAAAATAAGTGCCTGATATTAAAACAAAAAGTTTATATCACCTGCTGCAGCACTACTTGTATGCCAAATTTGGTAGGAATCGGTCAATTATTCTCTGTAACATGACATAACTTTATTTAACTGTAAAAGTCAGTTTGTCCTTACTAAGTATGTGTGTATCTAATTTGGTGTAATTCGGTTAGTGCGTTCACAAGGTTTTAGGGGGGACACAAACACCTACACGCACAGATAGACAGGCACTCACAACACACACACATACACACACATACATACCTGAAGTGGTATCAATGGCCTTTCCTTCCTCGGTAAGTGGGCTAAAAAATTATAAATTAAGTTGGTATCTTATTCTCAGCATATCTTCTCTTTGCAATTATATTTTTAATGAATCACTACACTACTCTTATGCAATGGAGAAAAAATTAAGGTTATATTAAGTTTAAGTCAATATTACTGCATTAGCTCACACTGATTTTAGCATTTTGCAAGATTGGCCACATGGCTAAGACTCGTTTTCCTTCTGGAATCTTTGAATGGAAATTCGATACGAAAAAAGATCGTTATATAATAATTTTAAATAATTATTTATACTTCATAGATAAAAGCTTTAAAGAAATATTTCTATACTGGTAAACTTTTGGTTCCTTTCTTCTATGAAGGGTAATATTCAGGGCACCGATTTTTTCAGAAATATCAAAGCTATAAAGATTGTCGCTGCTGCTATCTGTGGTTAGAGTAAATATAACCTACTAGCAAAGCGATGATAGCACAACCTACCAGCAACAAACTAACTCTTAGAACGAGGGAAATTTATGCAAAGTGCCTTTTAAGCCAAATAACATCTAGTCCAAATGACGTTGAGGCCAAGTGACTTGTAGGCCACTTCACTCTTGTTCCAAGTGAATTTTAGGCCAGATGAACTTCATGATAACTGACTTTTAAACCAAGTGACTTTTATGCCATGAGGATTTTAGTCCAAGTGACTTTTAAGCTAATCGACTTCAGTCAGAGTGACTTTTAGGCCAACTGACTTTTATGCCAAGCACTTGTAGGCCAAGTGACTTAGACCAAATTACTTTAAGGCCAAGTGACTTTTAGCCCAATTGAATTTTAGGGCAGGTGACATTTAGGGCAAATGACTTTAGGACAAATGAGTTTTAGAGCAACTGACTTTTGGTGAAATGAAAGTTTTCCGAAAGTTTAGGCTAAATGACTTTTAAACCAAGTTACGCACTCCCGTGTCGGTGATTCCTAGTGAGATATAGTTCATATGCAAAATTGCATTACACTGAGTGCGCACGAATGCGGTACGTTGTCCCTTTGGTGTAATTGTTTAGACTCGGTTAAGCTTTGTTTGCATGAGGTGGAGGAATATCGTGGAAGTAAAACTTTAGCAGAGCTTCAGAAAAATTGTAAGTAACCATAAATTGATTATAACAAAAACTCATTAGGGCAACCAAATAATATGGTAATATACGGCAAGGGAAAGGTGAAATCAATACATTATAAGCGAGGATAAA
Source organism: Dryococelus australis (assembly GCA_029891345.1). Classification (NCBI taxonomy): domain Eukaryota; kingdom Metazoa; phylum Arthropoda; class Insecta; order Phasmatodea; family Phasmatidae; genus Dryococelus; species Dryococelus australis. Next base: position 81,472,430 of record CM056997.1, read on the forward strand.
ATTGTTAATTATATTAAACTATACTCAAGTAGAGTACGGAATATTTTTACCTAAGCATAAATGAAACACACCCAATATTCACGAAAAATAAAAGTTAAACAAAAATTTATAATCACTTTTATCAGGTGGTATCGTCCAATTAAATAATAAACATGCAAAAAATATGAACCAAGTAAAACATTACTATCATATAAAATTTCAGCATCAATTGTGACCAGCAAGTTGCTCTTAACAAAGTCAATTACGACAGTATTATGATAATGAAATTACATTTCCGCATATTTGTACAAATAACAAACATCCAAATAGCTGGCGTTGAGAGAAGAGGCAGTATGTATGTAACCAAAATGTAAACGAGGCTGTAAAAAACTGAGGTAAAAAACGAAACCGCGGTGTGTGAGAAAAAAAAAGGGAAGGGTGAATTTGTGGTTAGTGGTTGTCAGAGCAACAAGGTTGGTAGCCCTGGAGCAAGATAACTGCGTGCACAAATAACAGAACGGAGTTTGTAAACGCGGTGAGTTCACCTTGAACTGTGTAAACGGAACCACGCAAAAATGAAAGTATCAAATGAAGCGAACTGATCGGCAGCAATTAAAAAAAAAAAAAAAAAAATTAATTAAATAACGAACAGGGTTTCGTTGCTCTTGGGAAGCACCATACGTGACTGTAGGAGATTTCCGTCTGTTTTCTGTGGCAATATTACGAAAAATTGGTTAGAAATTGTTTTTTAAGATACGTTTTCCCCATGTGATACATAATACACACTGTAGCTAATAAAGTGTCTAGAAACTTAGAAGTTATCGAAGACTTGCACTATCAAATTCTACACCATTAGCCTTCTCTACAGTGAGTGGTCTATATATTCCTCTGCAACAAACAAATATGGCCGTATCTCAAGGCTAGGCACAGCACATCCGAAATGGCTCGAGAATAACTAACAAATTTGTAAAAAACACTTCTCCCGTCTTTTCCTGCGGGACTTGTTACGCCAGTAGTTTTTAATTTGTTAATAATTAACACCAACATAAACATTTAGTTTCCACTTTGCATTGGAACCAATGGAATTTACCTGATAATCATACAAAATTTGTCCTTTCTGTTATATTTTTTTAACTTATATTTTTCTTGGTGGTTTGAGTTTTTACTTAAAGCCGTTACTCTGAGAGCACTGGTAATGTCACATTACTTGTCACGTAAACATTTCATTTGTTTGCAAGACAACTTTTATTAGCATATGCAAGTGAGTTAACCATTTATATAAGAAAAATTACTCGTACATGTATACTGGTATATTTACAAATAATAGTAGTCTAGGTAAAATGATAAACATTTTAAACACGGTTTGTCCCAGAAAGCAAAGTCGAATAACCCTGTTAAGAGAATTCAGTACTCCTGCTGAAACCGTGTACGGTTTCGTGATAGTAGCAACTATTAGAAGAACAGTACTAATATTTCACGCAGAAATATTTAAGCGCCTATTTAGTCCAAAATACTTGAACGAGCTCAAGCAGTTATTGGGAAATATATTAACTAGAAAGTTCCTCAAGTACATTTTTTACAGAGGTATTTTGCATTATGTTTATAAGATGTATTCCAATATTTATTTATCTTTTCCATGTTAGAAACATTGCTGTACTCCTCCAGCAAAACTTTCTTACTTAATCCCAAGTAGTGTTCGGTGAAATTGCCGAGAAAAACAATTGCCACGGGATTGGACGAGTAAAGGGAAAGCGTCTCCACTTCAGGCGAAACATGATCAGAGACGGAGAAAAAGAGGAGAGAGGAAGGCCGATATTTATACTTGTGCTTCCTCTGATCGTGTTATCGGCAGAGAGGAGCCATGCTGTTCACAGTCCTGCCGCTAGGCGTAAAAAGTTTCATTTTTAATTTACGTTGATGAACTAGGCAACTAAAAATTGTTCGTTAGCTGCCAATATTATTTCCAGTTGAGGTAGCCGTGATCTCCGATCAGCTTTTACGTCACCGCAGTCGGAGGCAGCTGCATAATGATTTTGCGTAAAGATGGGCATCATTGCTATTATCCGCAACGGATTAAACGTGGTACTAAACACTATGCAGTAGGTATAGTCATATTACTTTTAACAAGAAGAAGTTATCATTATTACTATAAGCTGTCCACGGTAAAATGGGCACTTTTGAAAGCCCTGCTTAAGATTTGCTTGTATGCACGTTGTGTATTCTTTCGCCTTATGCAGAATTAACATTCCCATGTGCCTTATCACTTTAATCATTCGTCGGTCAAATTAAACTGTAAAATTATTAAGTTAGTAAATACTTTACAAATCTGCTCATTTTTACACTTCAATGCATTAAATAAAAAACAGAAAGCGAAATAAATAATGTAATGTTATCACAAATGGTTACATAACACATTTTATTTTATGTTAACATGCGGTACTACTTTCCATCTTCTATCGTTACCATCTTTACTGGGTAAATGCCACTCAGTGCGCCCATAAAAATATATGCATGCAGGGGCTTTTCTAAGGTTCATTTCTAAAGTGCTCACTTTATCGTGAACAGTCTTTACTACTCAAATACTGCAAAATCGGAAGACCTAAGAAACATATAAAAGCAAGTGCTACTGACGGACTACTTATATATGTCTCTATACATGTAGGGTCTATGTGTGTGTGTGTGTGTGTGTGTATATATATATATATATATATACACACGGAGCAAAACTGAGCTATGCCAACAAACTTCGGCAGGTGGTTCCTTATCGAAAAAGGAAAAAAAATATAAAGGCTCTATAGAGAACATATGGTCTACATCTATTCGAGAAGGGCGTAACCGCAATTGAAAGTGTAGCTGAAACAGACGTTTATTGCTAGTAACATAGAATGAGATATAAATATCTGACTTTCTGGATAATGCATTACTGATCGACGATGGGAAAACATAAAATGCTAGGTGCCATTATCAACCCTCTTCCTTAAAGGAGGGGTTGGAACCCCCATTTGTGCATTTTGGGTTGTTCTCTGAGAATTTTTTAACTACCCTACATAGTAAACGAAAAGATTGCCGGGCGTTATTTTATCCTATACACCACCTTTTTTAGAGGAATTAATGCACAATTTTCTGATACAGCTAATACTGAGCTTCAGAGATAGAAAATTATGCATTAATTTCTGTAAAACGGAGGAGTGTAGGGTAAAAACGAAAATTCCTTTTTTTTTACCATGTCGGGTGGTTAACACAAGGACCAATAAATAAAAAAAGGCCGGAGGGTTACATTTTTAAATGCACAAATGTGGGTCCAACCCCTCCTTGTTTGGAAGGGAGTTGATACCGGCATATATTTTTTTATGGCGTACACTTCGTCTCTAAATAATGAATTATTTAGAAACTCAGATAGTATTATGTTATTCTGGCTTTATTACTAGGAACAAACGTGTGGTTCAGCTACAGTTTCCGCAATAGACTTAAGATATGGTCGTATAATTTGTATATTTTTTATTATGAATCACCTGCCGAAGTTTCTCGGTAGAGTTCAGTTACACCATCCTGTATATGTATATTTTTTAATTGGTGGTCTGTTCTGTCCCCCCCCCCCCCTTTTCCCGTAAAAGAGTGAGCACTGACTCATGTGACTACAAAGAGACGAATCCAGCGTGCGATGACGTGCAGTCTGCGGCGAGAAGAAGAACTAGACGCGCTTGACCTACGCTTGATTGACAGTTCTACATGGAGGCGTCTCACACCTTCTAGAAGTTGAGGAATTGTCTCTGCTTTCAAGAAGCATACTGATGCTGGATTAGGTCATTTATACGCATGCGTAAGTGCGGAGTAATCTAGAGAGGAGTAACACAAGTATAAACACGGGCCTTCACCCCATCGAAGAGAGTTCTTGGGAGTGTGTAGGCGATGCAAAATTAAGCGTGTTCCCGTGGATTCGACGAGAGATGATGGTCATTGGCAGGACCAATTTTGTAATTTAATTATTCTAACAAGGTACTGAGTAAGGATTTATTGTTTGCACTGGGGATTATAATCTCATGAGTGATAGTACGCTGTGAAAGACATCGCTCTATGGATTTTAGTATTATATATATATATTTCAAAAATTTAACTGATCTTTTTTGTTTTGTGGTTGAATTTTCCTCTGCATAGAAAACGTAAGAATCCACCATACCTACCAACACAAACACCGCAAATCCTACCAAAGGATTTAGTAAATTAAGGGAAACATGTAATGCCAACATCGTCTTGAAGGGTAAATTCATTAAAAAATTTAACTAAGTTCTTCCTGGTTGAATAGAAACTTAATAATCATAAAATCTAATATTTTAAAACATGTACATTTATTATGTATAATTTGTGTGTTCTAAAGTTTACTTCTTATTCTCACTATTCCCCTCTTTAAAAAATATAGGTACAGATACGACATACAAAGCACCACTTCTAATGTACCTTTAATTTTTCAATAGAAACCTCATTGCAGATAAAGCAGATATTCTTTCTGCTGTTGCCTTGGAAACATATTTTAAAAATTATTGTGTGCTTAAAAACATTTTTTATTATAAAATTGTATTGATACTCTAAGCTTTATAAGCGCCTTTCGAAATTTTTCCCTCCCCGTGAGAGTTGAACTACAACTGAAAACTAATCTTTGAAGCCGTGGAGTACTTGCAAACACCCAAAAACAGCTTTCATATTACTGTCAAAAGATGAACTGAGTTGTCTCAAGAGATATAATCCCGAAACACACACTTCCAGAGTGTCGGCAGCATTCAGTTTCATGAATGACTTCAATCATCCGAGAGCGGTGGGTGGTTCCCTTGCCACACACCAAAAGACGTAGGTTAGAGGCCACTCGTCCACAAATACACACATACAAAAGCCCTTAAAATGAATTTTCAGGCATCGAAGTCCCATAATCTAGATCGTCTCCCAGAAGCTCTCGCTTAACTGATCATTTAGATTTCCATTTTAGTGTGCAAGTGTTAGAGACCCACCCGGGAATTTCAACTTAAGATTATAACTGTCTCGAGAAATATAACTATTTTCCATGCATATCGATTAACAGTTTCCTTCCTCCATAAATGCTTGCAATTCCCAATAACACTTCTCTAGACTTTCCCTCCCGAAACCAAGTGAGGTGACTCAGTGGTAACTCACTGGACACGCGCACTCAGGAGGACGCGGGTTCGATTCGTGGTCCGGCCATACTGATTTCGGTTTTCCGAAATCACGCCAGGCGAATGCTGGGATGGGTTCCAAACAAAGGCCATGGCCGATTCCTTCACAATCCTGCCTCAACACCCCTTCCTTGTGAAACTTGCACAGTCTCCAATGACCTCGCTATCAACGAGACGTTAAGCCCACTTACCTGTCCTACCTTACCTACCTTTCCCTTCTGAAAGAGATTCATCACTTCCCAAGACCAAGTCTCTAATATAATCTCAGGAAAAAAATTGAAGTTTCACACGAATACATAGGTACCCAGGCAGTATGTTTCTTATCCCTCATACACTATCTCCTTTTCAGTGCAGGAACTGGTCGGCGCAGCCGCAGAGACGTTGACTTCTCAGCGCACGAGGCGCTCTTGTAATTGAAGGGCCTAAATGCAACTAGGTTGCAACTACGGTGTAGTCAGAGTTCCAAGCCCTCAGTGAGCTGCACCTCCGTGCCCTAGCGGTGGAATGGCTTATAGTGTGCACGTACCTTCGCAACCCGCCAAGAACTTATCAAAATCGACCTATAGTTCCACCCTGTTTTTGACGTGAGTACTTCTTTAAAACTGCAACCATAGTAGGTGGCAATCCAAAAAATCCGATGATAACAAAATCGGGGGATACAGTTTGGCATCGCAATTCCGAATCTATCGTTTACATTCAAAATTCAATTGCCCCACTCGATTTCCGAAGGATCAAATAATATGTTACGTTGAGTGAGAACTGCGAAGCATCGCGCACGGTTTGGCAGGGGGGTGGGGGAGAGGCGCAATTCTGTGTTTGTTTCGCCGCGTCTCATAAATTTCGCGTAGTATAACTTTTGACTAGGAGAAACTACGACGTCCGTTTAAGTTTCAATCGACAGCTCTTATCAAGATCAATCGATTGAGTATATAAAAACATTTGTGAGGCATGGTTATACTGAAATTGAATGTGTTAAATCTAAAAATTTAAGGAAACGTGGCACAATGCCAGCCTATACTCATCAAAAAGCCAACTCGAAATACAGAAATCGTAAACGGTTGGAAAGAGCATCTCGAAAACAATCCATTGATAACCTTAGAACCCTAAATGTTCCAGTGAAGCGGTGCCGGAAAAAAAAAAAAAAAAAAAAATCAAAGTGCCCGAGCACGTCAACGTAGACGTATTCACGTAAAACAAAGGGCCATGTCCCCAGCACAGCCACACCTAATTTTTCTCGTATTTGTCACGATAAACAAAAATATTTGAATTAATCGAAAAATACCTTTAATTAATCGAAAATAATTGCTAATGAAATATTAACACACTTAAAAGTTCCCCACATATTTACAAAAAAAGAAAAAGGAATACATATCTTTTATAACAAAATTTGGAATGAGGATAATTAAGTACGTGAAAAATTACTGATGATATACGGCATTGAAGACGTATGTCGCCACAGAGCACGAACATGACATGTGGAAGAAAGCGAAGATTCAGTCTGTCTAAAGTCAGGAACCGATTCCAGTTCCCGAAACATCGCTACAAAACGTGTTAGTAAACAGTAGCGAAATTAACATTTAAGATAAGCTGGAAGTGAGTCGCCTATATTAATAATTATACAGATTGTTCTGAAAGTCAGTGCCCATAGTACAGATGTTTCTTTGGACCAATAGTAACACAAAATCCGGGTAACACAAAGTCCGGAAACGTATTTTGATATCAGTAATTGTTCTAAGTTGAGCTGTACAACGCCTGCAGAACAAGATGGCGTGATAATGCATGTAACACTAGTTGCATATGTTGTAGGCCCGCGACACTGATTTATTACACACACAACCTCGCTCGCCTGCTTCCTATAGCACACTCATGGTTACGTCAGCTTTTCTGAAGCCCTGCTAAAGTTCTACTTCCATGATATTCGTCCAAACTAAGGTTAACTAAGTCTGGAGAATTTCACCAGAGGACGACGCACTGGATTCGTGTGCGCTCAGTCTAGAAGTATTTCGTATCATTTGTATAAAGACTATTTCTAACTAGGCGCTACGAACATACCTATTTTCTCCCTGTTTTTTTATTCAAATTATTTATAAATGAAACATTATAATTATTAGATTAAATGCGAATAACATTTCAATTTTTACAGGGGAAAAAGTATCTTTTATGAACACAAGTATAAAATTCTTGTAATACATGGCATATGTTGGAAATAACTAAATACGTTATACATGGGGAGATTTTCCAAAGGTTTGAATCAAACCGTGAATGGACTATATGCAACTTATTCTACACTCATTATTGCGCCACCTTAGTCTGCAAGCGTTGTACGCCGCAACTTGAAAACAGATATTTTATATAAAAATACTTTTCCAGATATAAGTGTACAGAGCTTTTGTCGTACTATTGGTCCAAAGAAACTATGTCTGGAGTTTGGGTAGTGAGTTTCCGGACGTCCTGTATAACCATACATTCTGTTTCTCTCTGCATTCCTGTTTACAACCGTCCTATTAGTTTACACAATACTAGACACTTATACTATACTGTGGAACGGTTATTACTGGACAGCTCCATGTCAATATAATGCCGAGTTGAAAGTGTCCCAAAAAAGTTCCTTTCTACATAAAACAATGTACAGTCCATCCTGTTCATGTGAGTATTTTTTAAATGCTGCTTACGTTATATATCGTTGCACAAAACATTATAAAAACTGCCGGTGAAGTAATGTTTCTTCGCCCGTGCCTTTAAAGAACGCTGGTCTCGTAATGTGATCACAGACGCACTGCAACTAATTTTAATTCAGGCGATGTAACATTACGTTGGCAGCATTCGAAGTGTTATTGTAAGTAAACTTTCTCATTCATTGACCATGGGACTAATCCTAGAAAAACCGCGACAAATATAGGTGCAGTTTAGACATGTTATCCTGCGATTATTTTCTAAGATTTTTTTGTACATGTAAACTTTCTTGCCGCTTTTCCGTTAATCAGCTATATTTTTCGTATACGGGCTGTATTCGGCATTTAATCTTGGGAGTTCAGAGAGAATTAAAATGTGTTCAATACTCGTTTAACAACATTAATAAAGTAGTAAGGATCGTAGAAATAATTTAAAGAGTTAAAGGAGTACTCTGAGTGACTGAATATAGCTTGCGATATGAAAATGAGATGGTTTTAGTGCGTCTCAAGAAATTATTGAATTTAATTCCTACACTCTTCATGCAATAATGAATATTTCCACAGCATTTCATCCAATAATGTATATTGCATTAAATATTATCAAGTTTTCTGTCAAAGAATTAAACACCGAAAGATAATAAACAAGAAGTTTCATGGTACAACTGCATAACATACCAATATCTCAAGTATATCATACTTATTATAATTTTTCTTTAATATAAAATGTGTTTTCATAAGCATCTACAAACTATTTTCAGTGGTTTTCGCCACACTAAAAGTCATATAATACAAAATGATCAGGTGCCACTTGTTTAAGTCATTTACGTGGAATCCATTTTAAAGATCGCTAATCAAAAAATTTCTTATATAATTTGCTGTGTTCCCACATGCATCGTGTGCAGCACGGCAAGCCTAGAGTGATTAATATCAGGCGATAATATTACACCAGCGTTGACTATTGAAGGGAAACATTGCATTACGGTTCATTACTCCAATAAAACAAGAGCGCCGTTTAATTAACTTTCAAAGCGTACGGCAAATACAACGTCACTTTGTTATTAGCCTACGAGGGAAATACACGTCCCTGCAGGGAATTAGTTAGGTAGGGGCACAGTGGGAGATATACGCAAGTGCCTGCATTGTTTCCTTTGTTAAAACAGTTCAGGGATTTATAATGAAAGTGAATTTAGCGTGTAAGGGTATGCATATATATTCCCGTACGGGTACATATTATCGCCTGATATTGAAAAAAAACTGATTCTATTTAGTTAGCTTTATACTAGCTTTCGTTATGCATTTAAGATATTCTGGGATATGTTTACGTACGTAATTATCCTAAATTAATATTTAGAAAAGGGTATTGTTTTTTATACGCCTGAAATTTGAAACCAGAATCTAGTGCCAGAAGGAAAAACACAATTTTTATGAATTGCGCAATAGAAGGGACTACAATTTTTAAAACAATGTAATATCAATATTTAAACCAGCAGTGTGCCTCTAAACGGGACGTTACAAGACTGGCCGTCTCGCCGCTGTCAAATTGGTGGAGACGAATTAGCACGCATGTCCTTTTGTGTGCGCTGGAATCCTGTAACTCACCCAAAAAGAATTTAACCTCAGAATATAAGAGACAAGCAAAGTGAGTGGAGCGTAAAGGTATATTATATTAAATTCGATAAATATATTAAAGACTAATTCTTGATGCTATTTCTAAAATACATTGAATATAACCGTCCCATGAAGTTTATTTGATCGCCAACATCAGTGATTATTCCTAGTACCGAGTTTATTTCTTAACAATAGAAATAAACTTTTAAGAAGTAAATAATACAAGTCCTTTAAAATTATGTAGCATCCTCAATTTTTTCTTTGAAGCTGGCCTAGATTAATCTCAGGTTCTTCTTACCGTACCACAATCTTCCTGCCACCGAATGTGTCCTAATATACCAAATAACCAATCAACATCTGATATGTACAAAATAATCCTTCTGTGTCTGCAACAATGCCCCCGTTTTTTTTGTTGAATTTGTATAACGATTTTCTTTTACTAATACCTACTGTTTTAAATATGCCCTTGGTCATATTTATACGTGAAATTGGCTAGTGGCCTTATGGTTGTGATTAATGATAGGGACTGTAACTAGTGGTTGACAAGGATTGATTAACTGTAAAACTGTCTAGATCGAGAGTCTTGGTTATTATTTATTTAACGAATATTACAGTCACATATATGCAATTTAAATGAACCGGAGTAGTGATACGAGATATTGACTGTTAACTATTGCTTAGTTATATTCGTGTTAAGCAATTGGGTTTGTCCTACATCGGGCAGAGTTCCAGGCTGTTGTAAATGGCGATACGGCGACGGCACAGCTGTTCTCTCTAGTGGTCCTTCATGGTCGACGTCACGAGGGGAAAGACAATGGCCGCCACTCTGCATAGCTAGATATTGGCGTCGCAGTGGTGCAATATGCCCTGGTTTCTGGTTAGTAGTGGAGGTTCCTGCTTTAAGTAATTTGGCAATGCACGCCCCGCTTGTCGTAACCACTGTCCTGCATTCTACTGAATGTGAGCGAGCGTGTTCAGGTGACGATGTAAATTATAAGCGCCTTCACGCCGGCGTCACACTGCGAACCAGGTTTGAATCATTTGTTGGGTTTAAATTTGCTAGTTAAGTAGCAGATCAGATCATCATTACAGAATATAACACTTTATTTCTTGGAGCAATACTTCTGACGTATTTATGAAGAAAATATCTGCAATAAATCAGGAAAGAAAACATAAAAATGTTATTTAGCCATGAAATTTGATGTGTTTGTGTCATGACTACAAGTTACAAAAGTAACAGAAAATGTAGCAATAAAGGTAAATTTCGTTCCTCACTTTATGACTATAACGCGCATTTATTCTGGACAAACATTTCTTCTCAAGGGATATGTTCGTTGGTGAGATATTTTTTTTGCAAAGCGCTGAGAGTCTCGTAAAAAAAAGCGATTCAAGTATCTAATTTTATTACAACGTGCAGCCAGGTTGGACGTTGAGAATGGGTAGAAAAAATAATGTTTTATTTTAATGCCTTATTAAAAGTGCATGTTTACTGAAAATATACCAATATATTCGTTGATTTTTGCGAAAGGAAAATTAGTAGTTATACATAAAGAGTTTGAAATATTGGCCACGTATAGCTATATCAGTAGAGTCATTAATGGGCATTGTTTTATTCTCCGTTTCCTACTGTAGTACGCAGACAGCAACATCAACATACACTCTTAGAAAATGTTCGCAAAAATACCACACTAGTGTATGCGTATAGTGAGAAAGAGTGGATGGTAACATTTTTTCACTTACATCCAAGGTAGCATTCCTACTTTGCTCAGGAAACAGTCAAATGCTTAGGGAAGTTACCAATTATTTATTGAGAGGTGATAAACATTCGTATATTTGCAACCTGATATATGGCAGTATTACCATACAATGCATAAGTTAAAAACTTCCATTACAATTTGGGAAGTTTTCCAGAAATTTTTTTACAGTGTAGGTATTCGCAGTCAGTGTCAATTTCCCACTGTATTCACGCAATAAGTGAAGCGGCTCTCCGTTGTTATTCTGCAGCGTGAGTGGCTCACGATCTCGACTTCCGCTCATGTAATAGTGCTGAGTAAAAAAAAAATCGCGTTTTTTATGACTCGATTATATATATATATATACGATATTCACGGTAAACTGAGCACTTTTGAAAGTCCTGCTCAGGATATATTTTCCTTCCTATTTTGCATCCTTACGTCATTTGTAAAATAAGCATTGCATGGCCCTTATCACTTTATTCATGCGCCATCCAAGAGAAACAGTGGGATTGTTACGAATGTAAATATCTTAAAGGCTGTTCACAATAAAGTGAGTACTCTATAAATGAACCTTAGAAAAAGTCGCTACCCCTACCTGCATAGATTTATCGGGTGCACTGAGTGACATTCGCCCAGTAAAGTTAGTAACAATGGCTGGAAAGTAGTTCCATATTTTAAATTCGAATAGAAAGCGTTAAGTAACCATTTTTGATGACTTAGAATTATTTCTTTCGTTTTCTGTTTTTTTTATGCATCGAAGTGTAAAAATAAGCAGATTCGTAAAGTATTTACTTTTCTATTAATTCCACATTTTCGTTTGACCGACGCATGAATAAAGTGATGAGGCCCATGGTAATGTTAATTTTACATAAGATGATGGAATAGTTTTGGATTTGGTTTTTTCACTGTTGTTGGTGAAATTACTTAATGTAAATGTTAATTTAAGTGTGCTAGTGGCAAGATAGTACCGTACTTGGTGCTATTTTAAAATTTTTTATGCTTGTCAATCGAACATTGTTTAGATGAAATTTTGTACTTTCTCGAGAATATATATATATATATATATATATATATATATATATATATATATATATATATATATATATATTCTCGAGAAAGTACAAAAATACATCCATTTGATTTACATACATCACCCTGACAAATACAACAGGAATTACAATAAATTCTAAAAGTACACAATACACACACCTGTGATAGCAGCAATGATAAATGGTAGGGCCTACACTAAAATAAAAATTCAGTTGTGGTGGATTTCATCTAAACAATGTTCGATTGACAAGCATAAAAAATTTTAAAATAGCACCAAGTGTGTATGTATATATATATATATATATATATATATATATATATATATATAATATATATACATATATATATACAACTAACATTATGCAAGTAGTTATTTAGTACAATGCCTATTTTATATTAATTTACCTTAATCTTGTTTCTTTGTTGTTTTGACCAGTGTAAATTCAAAATAAAGATTACATGCATTTTTAAATATTTCGTAGACCTAGGGTCTACTTTTTATTGACATTGTAGCAGGCTCAGACAGTATTTTATAGTTATTACAACTGTGGCATTTTGCAGTGCAATACTGATAAAATAACATCTACTATAATGTTATATATCTATAGACACACACACCCAACCACGTCCTTAAAAAAAACTGTTGTGTCCATACAAAAAATAGGCAAACTTGAGCTCCGAGAAATTGCGTTAGCAGACAACTACCGTCAAAAACAATATGATTAAGTCCTGCCTTTGTCTGCTTATAGGCTAAGTAACGTTCTCGTGCAATGTAGATGGTTTGCAAGGTGTGGCATCTACACGTCGTTACATACATATTTCTAAATTTCTAATGAAAGAATTCAAAGGTATGTGGTAATCTGGATATTTTATAGCCACACTGTAAATAGTTCAGTGAGGGTACAAATATCAGCATGAACCATAATTTTATTTTATTTTTTTGATAAAATTTTTACTCGAATAATCACAGCTTCAAGAAAGGAAACGGTGTGACATGACATTGGGAAATTCCTTAGCCTATTTCGTTGAAAGAAATATCTTATAAGACTGTCTCAAAATACAGTATTCTGTCACCCTGTTATCTAATAGGCCTACAGCATTTCTATGCATAGTTGAAATAGTAGTGAATTGGCACATCTTTATTGAAGTGATAAATGTTTGATTTTAGGCTAGATACTGCCCACAGTTTAAATCAACCCCTCTACCCCCTTAATTTAAATGTCTTTAGACCAAGTTAAATGGTAAATACTGCTTGTTTTCACAAGTACTTGGGATTATACCTGCCAACTTCTACTATTTCAACTGATGAAATTTTAGAATGCATATTGATGATTGAGGTCAAGGCTAACCACTTGGCTATATTTAACTAATGATTTACCCAAGACATGTGATGTGGAGTCCAATCAAACAATCTACTGTATGATCAAAAAACTTATGTCCCTCGAGCATTTTTCTTTATTTAGTGTGATTTTTGTCCTTTAGTCTATCCCAGCTGGTAATACCACATACAGGCAGAAAGATATGTCTGTAACACTAACATTATGAGTATTAAACCACTTTCACACACATGCATAAAATTTGGAATCAATGCTGATTTATTTTCAGCTTGTCACAATGAAACATTTCGTCCCCACCTTCAATTAAGTAGTTTTGGCCTCCTACAACAGGCAATAAGGTGGAAGTCAAATTCTGTGATTTTATATCTAGTTTTTCTTTCACGATCACCACCAGGGATTCAAGTACAGCTTCCTGGTTCACTCATGTGTCTGCAGTGTCTCGACTACATGGTGTTACGTGTATTTGTGCTAGGCCATGTCTAAAATATTACCATAGTACTACCTAACAAGTAGGCCCTACAGATTTTCAGTGGACTTTCAAGCATAACAGATGTGCCTCCATAATGCACATAGGATTTCCAGCAGAATTACCACACGCACCTGCTGGGTTGCAGTATTTCAACCAAAGATTAAACTAGATTAAATAAGATATGATATACACATACTGCAATTTTGAAATCAAACATATTTTAAAAATAAATAAAAGACAAGACAAATTCATTGTAAGTTCTGTAAACAGGGATTACTTTGCACCTGCAGGAGTAACTCTACACAGCTTAGAATGTTTACTTTTTGTCATTTGGAAAGTGAACATTGAACTGCAGCTGAGTATTTCAAACTTTGAATGTTATCTTTTCCTGTCAAATTTGATATTCCTTCTACGAAATGGCACCAAAACAAGCATTTTTAACTATGCAAAGTTAGGTACCTGCTTTGCAGGTGCAAAGTAACCCTGGTTTATGGTAATGTTGAAAAATATTTTTGAGTTGCTTGAAAATGCTCACGATACCAGTTTAGAAGATACTAAATTATACTGCGAAATGTCTGAATATGCAAGTCATCGTAGTTTGATGTTACAATTGACAGGTAAGGATTCTGATGTTTTAGACCAATAATTGGAAAATAAAGCATATATGAGTGCTATATATATTCACTCTTAAAGGGTTGTGACTTTGTATTTGCAAGTCAGCCTCCACACCTCGACTGTATGTAATTTGCAAGGGCATTTACAAAAATGCCAAATGTGCAGTTACAATAAGCAGTCGTGAAGGAAAAGTGACATTCACGTTGTACGACCAAAATTCCTTTTTGTAGATGCTGGAAATAGACCATCCGATGAACGCAGACAACATTGCTAAACATGTGCAAACATTTAATACTGTTAAATCTTAATGACATAGCTTCTTGCACTGTTTCTTACTGTTAACATTGTAGTATATCGCTATAAATTTCTATACAAATGTGACTGGATTTGAGTTTTGTGGAAATATGCCCAATACAGGCTACTCTCACAAATTTGGTATATTGAAAGTTACATCATTCCTAATTACGTTTGGTAGATTATAAATTAATGTAAAATATTTTTGGAAATCGTGAAATATTTTGCAAAAAATTTGAGACAGCATGAAATTATTAACCATGTAAGACACTACATTCTCTCCGTTTTCCTCTCTTCTTTCCCCAAATATAGTAGGCAGTGGTTATTCTCTCATTTATAACATTCTTGCCTCCAGGTTTGACTTACGACTTATACGAACAGTCTCTATAGATGAATACAAAAAAGTGTTGTCTTATTGAACATTGCTACCTAAACCCTCTAACGTTGTACATCTTAGTTCTGGTTCACGTGAATAGTTGAATGAAAGTTAGCTGCCTACAAATTTCACCTCCACGCACATATAGTAGGGCCACTTGTGTATGTTCCAGGCGTTCCATTGCTGCTACTGGAATCTAGGCATTTTTAATGGGAAAATGTAGTTGCAACCAAACTGCCACTGTCGTTAATTTATCCGTACCATTTAACGAAACCACCAAAATGCTCTAAATCTAAAGGGAACAAATTTTATGCAGTGAGGTCGTCACCTCACGTAATTATGTATTTGGCTTATCTCGTCAATATAAAATACTGACCAGACATTTGAAGTTGGATTTCATGATTTTGTAATTGGTTCTACAAGAATATATTTTTCGTAATTCGTTTGCAATTGTGAATATCTCAAGTAGTAGGTATTTGGGATTCGCCAAGTCTTATTGTAAATACACGTAATTTTTAATAAGGAATGTATTGCCTATATGTTTTGGGGCAAGTTAACGAACTAGGTACTAGTAAAATAGTATAGCGGTGATATTAAAGTCACCGAACTTGCTAAAAGCTATTCAATACATAATTCACGTTTGTCAACAGAGAAACGGCTGATTGCAATCAAAACAAACGCCGCCATATTGTGACCTGAATAAACAATGTCCGCTTGGCCACGCTCCGGCCTACTAATGTTCCATCTGCAACTTCTCTAATCTCTGATTAGGACACGAGCCGGTGAAGCAGTCTGTAAACAAACGGAGAAATTTGTATACCAACAAGTATATAAGGAAGCCAAGAAGTTAATTTAGAGTCTGACAACTTCCAGCCGACGACGGAGCAACATGGACCAGCAGATGGGTTTCCGTCCGTCGTAGCCGTAATAACAATCAGCCTTCGACTACGCAAAGGTAATTCCATTCCAGCAGTTAACAATAAGGACTCTTATTTCGATGCGTGGCAACAGTACATATATTACATAATATATAAGTACTTGCAGGAATACAGTAACTTAACGTAACATGCTCACCCGGTGTAGTTTAAGGCATTTACATAAAATGTAAAGTGTTTTAAATTATGATGTAACTGCATGCAAGCTTTTATTGGTTTTAATTATATGACATAGCGAAATGATATTGTGTTCTCCATCAGAGTTACGTTTCCCCACATAGTTTGTGCGACCCCATAAGGGGCGGATAACAGTACGTCGTAAATTTGAATGCATTTAAATTATATCAAAAAATTGCTGTTCCTGGTATAAGTGTATGGGGCTTTGCATTTCAATTGGTCCAAAGAAAGTATGTCGGGAGTTCTGGCCACTGAGTTTCCTAGCATTCTGTATATTACAAAGATAGCGATAGCGGAACGAGATCTTAAAACGGGATTGCGTGGCGGGAAGAATGTTGGGAGCAGGGAGGGAGATATTCAGTGTAGTCGGCGATAATTTGCTCGGGATTCTGCCTCACCTCGAATGAAGGAGAACAAGCCAAGCGCTTTAGTTAAAGTTCGTTTCCTGTACCGAGCAGTCGTCGGAGTATACGGAGGCGGGAGTCTGAAAGGAGAGGAGGTTTGTGAAAGCGCGTGGGCAGCCAGCACAGGCAGCAGTTCTTCCCTGTGTTCAAAGTTGTGCTACTTGCGAGATTTCCCGCGCGTTTGAGTGACGTAAGCAAGGGAGGACTGAAGGTGAAACGGGCGCGTATCAAGCATCCTGTCATCTCCCCGCGCAACGCCCTCGTATAGCGCGAAGTCTTCTCTTCGTGACACGCGTAATCATGAGTATCAAGGATATAGTTCATTCACGGTTACTTCCAACTTTTCTGAGGCCCTGCTGAAGTTCTACTTCAAAGATATTCCTCCGCCTCATGCAAACAAAGTTTAACGTACTCTAGAAAACTACACGACGCACCGCATTCGTGCGTGCTCAGATTAATAGTATGTTGTATGAGAACTATTTCTTACTAGTCATTACCCACACACCTGTTCGCATACCGTTTCTATTCGTATTAATTATAAATGAGATATTATAGTTTACAGATAAAGTATAAATACATACTAACATAAACAAAAATAAAGTACTTTTTATGTTCACAGAAGTATAAAAATGGTTATAAGTTGCACATTTAGGAAGCAATTTAACACGTCATACATGGGGTAACTTGTCAAACGGCGAACAGATTATAGATATCACAACATAAGTAAAATTGTTTTATATATGTATATATAAATTTGTTCCGGGAAAATGTTTACGTTTTCTTCTCACAGCTGCGGTGCATTTAACGAAGTGTTAACATTTTCAAATTAGAATTTTATTGTACCTACTATATATTAAAAAACGCAAAAGCACTGACATGTAAAATTTTATTTCATGGTAATTTTACGATAATTATATGGTTGTTTATCATTAGTGACTTTACTTGGGGGAAAATTGAATAACTAAAGCGCTGTAGTCGCGTTTTTGAATGAGATAATCTGTTTTTTGTTGAATGATACACAGTCACAAGCACTGACTTGACGATTTCAATAGTGGGAAGTTTGTAGTAGTCAGTGTAGTCCCTTTATAAATGTTGCAGGTAAAGCCTGTTCACGATAAAGTGAGAACTTTTGAAATCAACCTTAGAAAAAAATCTCTGCCCCGACCTGCTTACATTTTAACTGGTGCTATGCATGACATGTGTCCAGTAATGTTGGTAACGATGGAGGGGAAAGTAGTTCCATATATTAACGTCAAACAAAAACTGTTAGGTGACCAATTGTGATAATATAGATTATTTCTCTAGCTTTCAGTATTTTTTAATGCATCAAAGTGTAAAAATGAGCAGATTTGTACAATATTTTCTTTTATAATAATTTTACAGTTTCACTTGACCAACGCATGAATAAAGTTATGAGATCCATGGCAATGTTAATTTTACATGAGGTGAAAGAACACACAACGTGTATACAATCAGATCTTAAGCAGGATTTTTCAAAAGTGCTCATTTTACCGTGAACAGCCTATATTCCCATGGTATGTTTTAAGGTTCAGCACTCCGGAAGTTCAGTTTTTGCCTTGTCGAAGAGCATCCATTTGTTAAGATATGATGGATATGGTATTCTGGACAGTGCTAAGTGTCAAATAATAGGAAATAAAATTATAAAAACGTAACGTTGTTTGTGTTAAACGATGCTTGCTTTTAAGTTGCAGTAAATTTTCTATTTCATTTTCACCTATCAGTTTTTGGAGAAGCATTTCATTCTCTATTTTCTTACAATAATTATGTAAACACGGACTTATTAAAAACTACTTTTATTTCGCAAGAAATTTCTAAAATAGCGTTGCATTAAAGTCACTGGAAGATATCTGTGGACTATGTTTGTATTGTAACTTATAGCCATAATACCGAATAGGGATTACTGAAAAAGTCAATACACCCATATTTAGATAACCTTTAATACAGAAAATTATTGTTATGTTAAATATTATGCGCCATGTATATGTACAGATGTACAGATTTATTAATTTTTTTGCCTGATGTCACAAACTAAAAAAAAAAAAAAAAATTCTGGATTGAGAGTTTGGATATTTGAGGCAGTTTTACTTATTTTTACTGAGTCAGAAACTGTTCTAACCGTATTAATAAAATTAACTATATCTTTCATATTTCAAGGAAATACTCTTCCAGTTTTACTATGTTATTCTCAACAATGTAATGAGTAGAAGGTTCTATATTGCGTGAAATACAATTTGTGATGCTGACTTTATTTGACTTTTCTTCAGTTACCCAGTGTGTAAACCTATATTATTGTGTGTCATTTCATTTTTCTGTAGGATCTCATTAAGGTTACAACATTCCCCGAATTTTTCTCGTAAAACACAGCAAGTAATTGTTTTTTTCCCCTTTATTTTGTTTTATTTCTTATATTTATTTTTCAGTTTCAGCAAGCGAAATAAAATGCTATCTTATGTAATTCTGAATAATGTTAGCTACTGAAATTCCGTTATTATTTTCTGCAGCCTGAATGGCGTCCTATGCGAGTGCTACAGTCTTCACCGTCTCATGGATGGCGAGCGAAGTTTGAAGTTGAGCTGGAACATCTTCACAGCATTTTGTATTGTGAGTCATTTACTTCACGTTAAAAAATAATAATTTGGCGACGCTCACTGCAACTAGCGACAAAACTAAGACACTTTTCTATACGCCACTGTTTGTGTTACTTCGTGAAAGATACGTTGGTTTTGAATGCTGCAATTGGTATTATTTATGTGCGAAATAAGAAACTAAGAAATTAACAAACATGTGCGATTTCTTACCACTACAAAAAAACAAAGAACTGAAAAGCAGTTTTCGCGTCACTTAAAAACCATTTTACACCCACCTTACAGTTGAGTTTTCCAACGATAAATAGCAGCACTATCCTATTTCCTCTTCGTTTACTGGCGAAAGCGCAAAACACACGAATAAACCGATTGAGTCATTGACCTTAGTCAGACCGTTTGACCCTAAGTGTGTACGAATTAAGCCCGACTGTTGCCAACAGTATACGTGTTCCAGACGGAGGTCAAACGTGACATGCACTGTACACTGAGTGCCCGCGGCTATCAGTGCCTTCCGCGTGTTTCTGTCACATGAATGGCCCATATCGAACCCTATGTCCGCAGAGTATTGGCTGCAACAACGCGACAAGGCTTGTCTCACCTCAAGTACAATGTGGATTGAAATATGCCATGTTTGTTCGTAGAAACTGATTTTTTTTTAATGCAGGGAGCGGCCAATGACGAAAGAAAAACGTCTATGGCAGGTACTGATACCGCGCGCTCCGAATATTTGTCGCGAAAATCCGCTAACCCTAGCCATACTTTATATATACAGACTGTTTCATAGCGCGTGGGACCCACTTCACAAGTGTACTAGGTGTTTGTCGAATAAGTAGTCAGTTTTCTTGAATACGCTGCCGAGTTAATTCGAGGTAGAAACTGAGTGCTGAATTCATAATTATTTTAAAGTTACCCCACAAATAAAATACGATGTCTGGAGAGCATGCAGGCCAGCAAATGTATCCTCTGCGTGACTTATCCATTTGTTCACAAATAATTCGTTCAAGAAATGTCTTGCTATTCGGTTGAAATGTGGCGGTGCACCATCATGCATAAACTGCATGCGAGGTATTATATCAAAGGGAACGTCTCCCAAAAATTCATGCAAATGGTTTTATTAGGAATTTGCGTAACGATCGGTGTTCGAATAGGTGAAAATTTAAAAAAAAATTTAAAAATTCTTGTTGATATATCCCTAGCGCAGTTTTCCAGACAGTTCTAGCTACGATACGGTGTGTCGATACATAGTACTATTTTGTACGGACAATAATTTGAGTTAAAAACTCTTTATCAATATACACATTTACATTGCGGATATAGCAGTTATCAAACTGTGTAGCATATTAGCAGAACTGTCGACTTGTGTGGCTGAAAAATAATCTGTATTGGTTAGTCCCCTCTCGTGCGATGGATGCCGGATTAGCAGGTGATAGTGTTACTAGCAGACCGGTAGAGTTGCAACATTTTTCAAAACAGACCACCACACTGAAAATAAAACTTAATTTGGGGAAATACAAGTTTAAGAGTTAACGCATCTAATGGAAGGTGGAGGTGGATAATTCTTTCCGCGGTTTTGAGTAAACGTAGAATGCAGAAGTTGGGAAAAAATCCACATGGAGGAAATGCTCCGGCTTATCTCCTCCCTTCAATCGAACACTGGCAACACTCTAAAGCCCGGTTGCACCAACATCTTCCCCGAACTGAGATCGGATGATACTAGTTCCGAACCAGGATCCAGTTTGATCTTGGTTCCAATGTAAAAGTGTTGCACCAACGAAATTTCATGATTCTGGATCTCCGATTCGACGATCTTAGTTTCAAAGTGAGAGATCGAGATTAAGTATGAGACAAATTTTGCTATTGGATCGTAATATGTGACGTCATGGAACTAGGCGTATTTTTCATTATAGTTAGAACTAGATATGCGATGTTTCATCTGTTTTAAGTAAATTATTGTTGTACGAATTTTACTGAATAATATTCGAATACCTATAACGTTTAAATTTCCTGGGAAAACAGTCGATCGTAGTTCTATCTGTTGGCGTATTTTCAAACTACGTTTGTCGACAATGGTTTCTGATCTCGGATCAAGATGTCGAACCTCAAATTTTAGTGGTTCGAAATTAACTTCATCTCGATCTTCAGTCAAGCTCTGAACTCGAATGGTGCAACAGTTTTCTGTGTCGATCTTAGATCCGATCTCGGATCGATTTTCAAATCAGGATAGTGTAATCGGGCATAAGTGTTAAGCGCATCCTTGTTACCGGATAAGCCAGCCCGAGCATCCTATGTCCTAGGGAGTGCACTCTCAGCGTGCGACCGCGCATCACAATGACGTTCGCGAGGGAATTTTGGGATAACAGCGGTGGGATTCCCCGTATGTTAAATGCGACCGATATCTGCATATCCTGTATTATACGGAACTTCCGCTCACTTCTCTCTAATTGGATCTAAGAGAGGATTGCAATAGTTTTGTTTTATTTCTGTTACTCTACATACTAACGTATAAAATAACCGCAGTAGAATTTCTGCTTGTTACTATTGTTTCGCGAGTTATGATCTTTAAAATTATATTTATGACAATTTTGTCGTTTATCGGGGCCGCTTTCCATACAAATGAACATAATGGAAATAAACGTATTGACTCGGAAAATTAAGGACGTGAATATTGATGTGAAAAAATACAAATAAAATTATTAAACACTGACACATAAGTTTGCTATTTATTAGTCACGCACGGTTATGCAAACAGAGGGTTCAAACAATGGCACATCTTGATTACTGTGAGTTGATAACTATTTGGTACTCGGTGATGATAAATTGAGAAATGGTAAATAGTTTGAATTTCGTGAAACATTTTTTTATCGTTATTGAAATTTATTTATTACCATGTGATTGTAATTTTAAGGTTTTGTCAAAGAAGAATGTAATATGAAACACAAATTATTTAAGCGTTCGTCTGTACCTCGTTTAACAGAAATAGCTCCAAAATAATTGATAGAATTTTTGCGGCTATTGTCACAATGGTTATCTTGGTTTTCGAGGTGGATATGCACTGAGGTGTAAGAGTATACTAATGTTTCGCCATACATTACGCCTTCATGGTTTAATATGAAATATAAATTTATAAGAAAATAAATAAATAAATAAAAATTTGGTTACAAAACGTAATGGTGCTCTACTCTGACAGGAATCGTTGATTATGCTTTTGTTTTGTTGAAATATTATTTTTAATTGGCTTTATAAAGTAACTTTCTCGTAAGATATAGTTTGCAAGCAGCGTTTTTTAAAATAAAAAATGGCATCAAAAAATATCTACGTACAGAAATGAACCGTACAATGATCACGAAACCAAATAATTGTATATTTACTACTTAGTCGTAGACTGTACCGCATGTTTACAGCACAAAAAAGGCAAAATTGTGAGACATTCACAAGCAGCATGATTAAAGAAGCGTGGCTGTCGTACTCCTTAAACAATAGTAAAAAACTACATTTTGTTGGCCTATTACTTATAAAGGGAACCAGTAAACTAATACTTATCTTAAAACTTACAACCTTTTACAAACTATTTAAGCTACTGGGTATATCGATGCATTTTCCAAAGATGCCTTTTTAACTTTACCCTAAATTGGTTTTAATTTCTACCTTTGTTGATAACTTCCGTTGCCGTAATCACCAAGGCGTTACCTTCAAAATTGCGGGATTGAAACCTCTTAAGCCAAAAGCATATGGACCGTTTTGATGTTTATGTTTAGATTAGTAGTTAAGGAAAATACGGAGAGTGTTAATACGGTCAAACAAATTAAATGTAATTCGTCTGATTTAAATACGCTCAGTTTATTGAGTAACTGACGAGGTACAACCGAACTAGAGTGATTTCTCGCATATTGCATTATCTCACTAGAGCTCTTTCAAGATTACTGTTTTGTTCATATTTCTGGTTACTAGACTTCAGGGTTCCTTCTGCAACTGGTCGCCAATAATAGGCATGCAACGAAATGTACACCTAATAACGGCCTTTAATTGTGGCAGTATACAAACGCTTTGGGAGTATGGCATAGGTCTTGAAACCTGCGAGTTTTTCTAGTCGCTACTGAAGACGAAATGAGGGCAAGTAACTAGGAACTGGATTCTGTTTGACGTCAACTAAACACCAGTTGATTAGGGCCCCACGGATGTGGGATCGAGATACGTCCAATCGCCGCTGGTAATATTTGACTACAGTCTATTCACGGTTTGTCTACACCTTTTGAGTAAAACCTTTGAAAAATCACTTTATATATGACAAGTTTGGTTGTTTTTTTTTTTTTTAGTATGTCATTTATCGCAAACGTTTTATACTTCTACTAGCATTAGAGTAATTTATTTTTGTTAAAATGAAAGATTAATTTTTGCCTATAAATTATAATAATTCACTCATAATTAACTTGAAATAAAGTAGAGAGAAAATAGAAACGTTGGTAATGCCCGATAAGAAATAGTTCTTGTGTAAAATATTATTGAACTGAGGTCGTACCAATGGGGTGCGTTGTCAGTTTGTTGTAATTTTGTGCACTTAGTTAAGTTAAGGCAGAGTGACAGTCTGAAAGTGTAAATTCAGCACGACTTCAGAAAAGTTGGAAGTAACCGACTTTGAGTGTCATATTCGTGCACATTTGATAAACCCCCTCCACACACAGACCAATTCTCATCGCTGTGAGAGCTGTGCGCTGTGAACGAGAAAGGCCTTTCGGGGGGGGGGGGAAATTGTTGATATTCCGGGGCTGAATGTCTCGACGCCCCTCTGGTTACTTCAGCGTTGTGTCCCTTATTCCTCCTCATCCAGGACCACGCAGAGCGGAAGTTGAGGGGGGGGGGGTGGAGGATGTACCTATAACGTGCCCCGTATGCCTTTCAATAAGAATTCTCTCAAGGCTTAGCTTCACCTATTATGCTGATATTCTTCGTTTTCGTGTCATAGTTTGAGTCTCAGAGCTAATATTGGACATGTTTTATTATAGCGTATTTATGATTTACTAGTTGCTAAATACTTTTGTATGTAATTTTCAAGGGAAAATATTGACTGTTCCCCAGATTTAAACGCATTGTACACACACATAGCAGTTGCGCGTATGAATGTAGGCCTACTATTCCATTTCATTGGACCAATGAAGGTTCTGATACTACTAAGCGGACTGGTTTGTAAAGAACTTATTCGAGTAAAAATCTCCATAGTTCAATTATAAACGTATAAACTAGCTAGAGTGTTATCGATGACATGTAGGCTCCAAGTATCGTTACAGATTACCAGGGGCGTATCCGACTCCATAAGAAATGGAGGTGAAAATGAAAATTATATATCTTAATTAAAATTTCTAATTAATCTATAATACTATAAAATATACACAGCCATTATTTACAACATTAAATTACCTATCTATAATATTAACACTTTTTATTCTCAGTGAGTGCAATATTTAATGTCAGTCTTATTCTGATTAAAGTACTTATCTCTGCCTTTATATAGGTTACAGTCACTTTGTACGCACGTATTATTTACACATAGAGTATTCAACCCAACTGACTATTGTCATCTTTCCAAATGTTTGAGACTCACCCAGCCAATTCCGCAGTCCCGCTGGCCAGTCTCACTGCACCGATGCTCGTAGATTTCCCTCTCGCTGTTGTTGCAGCTTACAGCTTCCCTAGTCCCCACACCTGGCGCCTAAGGCCGTGCAAGACTTTAGATTCTGAGGCACGCCACGACATAAACAGACCAGTGAGCACGGTCCAGAAGGTTCTCCGGACCCCGATTCGCGTTGTGGGCGAACGGGGACGACGACCAGAACATTATTGAAATGATAACCCCAGACATTCTATCACTTCATGGGAAGGAGACGGGCGGCACGAGCCCGGAAGGACTTGTCGCGACCCGCGTTAAGGGACCCGTCTGCCTACATCGTTTTTCGTCGTTTTCTGGCCGAGAAGGGTGGGAGCTATAACAGTTACATTGGAACACGCTTCAAGAGCGCCATCGCCTCTATTCGCAGGGCTCTGAACTGGTGCGCAGTTTTTTCGTAGTGCTGCGTGTACCTATGGGACTTTTAGTTAGCGATGGCCCTATCATTTTATTGATGAAAAGTCTGTAGCAAAATTCAATACAGGCCCTTGTCGTAGTTTGACTCGTGTCCTGCTAGTATGTTTTAAGATACGACAGTTTGAAGAAAAAACAGTTTTTAGATATATTAGAGGGCTTCAAAATAACATTTAAAGCCTGCGTGATAACATTAAAGTACTACTCCATCCTCGTCTGGGCTTTGATATCTTTTCGTAGGTACACATACTGTGGCACGTTTAATAGTTTCGTAAAAAAAACAGGATTTAAAATCCTCTGGAACGCATTTCAAGCGCCAGGCAGGCGGAACCCTTAATGTATAATGTGGCGGGCCCTTTGTAACAGCGCGCTCTCCTCTGGTTATCGGTGACATCACCACGAGCCCTTGAAACACTGCATTTCGTATGTTTGGTGGATAAAATTAGATGAAGAGGGGGGGGGGGTGAACAAGGGAAAGGAAGCATAACAGCCGCATGTATTATAGGCTTTTCACGGTAAAATGAGCACTTTTGAAAGCCCTGGTTAAGATCTACTTGTACTCACGTTGTGTTTTCCTCCGCGTTATGTAAAATTAACATTGCCTAGGGACTCATCACTTTATTCGTGCGTTGGTCAAGTGAAATTGTGGGATTATTAGAAAAGTAAATATGTTACAAATCTGCTAATTCTTTTACTTAGGCGCATTAAAAAATACAGGGAGGGAAATAAATAATTTCGGTTTGCACAAATGGTTACTTAACACTATTTATTTAACGTTAAGATGTTGAACTGTTTACCATCCATCATTATCAACTTTACTGAGCGCATGCCACTCAGTGCGTCCGTTAAAATATATGTAGGCAGGGGCAGTGACTCCTTAAGAGGGCACGGGACGTAAATTAATGCTATTGAAGTTTATCGTATGTTACAAATTTTATGGTAGCCGATAGAGAAAACAAAGAAAGGGCAACCATACAGAATAGTTTTTACTAACTACGAGAGCAAATATTTTAGCTGGGTAACGTAATTCTCCCGAAATATTTCTGACGCCGTCAATTTTCGTGTGTTTTCGTGGCGCAAGACATTATTCGAAATTGATACAGTACTACTGAAAAATACTTGGTCGTTAAATTGGCAAAACCTATTATCTAGGATTGCCATTTTTACTTTTTTCTATGTCGACGTTAAAAAACCAGTAAACATCAATTTACGTATTTGGTGTTAATTTATGTTCCACGTCCCCTTAAGATCTTAAGTTATCACGGCGTATGAAGTTTAGTGCTCAGGTGCGATTCACCAGTTGACGAGTGCCCTTGCAATTCCTGTCTGCAACACGAAACCCAGGAGATGGCGAAGTCCTTCGTAGCGTGGAGTTGGCTATCTGTTGGAGAGGGCAGGTGGTGATATATCTCTGCAGCAGCAGCAGCAGCACGCCTCTGAAGCAGACGGCTCGTGAAGTGGCTCCAGGGCAGCGAACTGCCCCTCGGGTGTCCACTTGACCCGGTCAAGGAAGGGGTTGAATGCCGGGGGGGGGGGGGGAGACACCTCTCAGCACCGCCGACAAATGGCGCACCAGCAGGCAGGGTTTGTTGATCTGCAGCGCCGCTGCGGATAAGAAGCATGGTGGCGAAGCTGTTAACAGAGGTGAGGGGACGATACGCCCCACCCACATTCGCAACCCCCCCATGCTGCAATACTGTGCTGGCAATTTCCTGTCTTCCCCTACGCCTGCAGGAAACGCCCGGGGGTGGCGAACTTGGTCGTGCGGGGTGTGAGGGAACACAGGAGCAGTGGACTTGTGGCGGAGGTGAAGAAACCTGAGAAAACGAAGAAACGGGTAAGGGAGCCGTTTCTTCGTTTGCCCGGAGTTTCCTCGGAAAGAGAGGCGCTGGTCTCCAGAATTGCAGGGAGGCCACTTTCCGCTCGTCATTAAATTAGCACTTCTCAAGACGGTCGTATGGCCTGGTGCAGTATGCGAAATTTGTTATTGTTACATTTTCGGTATTTACCTTCTGTCAACTTCAGAGCTGCAAAGTAGGAATTAGAAAAGAAGATTTTAATACGTGTCCAGTTGATAAAGGAGTTGTTATCTTGTAGGATCGTAAGATAACTGTTTTGATTCTTAATTTGCATAGCGATTGCATTTTGGTCTCTCATCATTTCTCGTGATTTTGTCTGCACTATTGCCCCGCCATTAAGTTTCTCCCGTGTAACTTTAAAACATCCTTACATTGCACTAATGTTTGTAGTAATGGTATATATTATTATAAAATATGGAACATTCCTTAATGTAAAGCGGATACGTAATTTCATTTTATTTTGTTTTAATGTTTACCTGCAGCATAACAATCTTTTCGGCATTTAACACTTTGTGGGTATGCATATGCTATTATAGTCCACTTTGTTCCCATGAATATATATTTTGTATGAGAGATTTAAAATATACGGCTAGTAATGAAAAACGGACGCCAGTTCCTGAGAATGGCCCTGGTTCATTTACCTGCAGACTAGCTCGCTCAGTCCCCCATACTTCAGTCTCAGCTAGTTGTTTATTGTTTGCTGCCTCAGTGGGTAGACGGGTTTTTATCCTACATCAGGTAACATTTGATTGGGTCCTCATTTTCTTGAAAGTTTCTGACTGTTTAAGAGTCCTGAAGGGGAATATCTGATAAACAGCGGTCGCAGTGCAAAATAACGAAAGAGTGAATTTTAACTTATCTTCATATGGTGATTTGGGTGGCTCTTAACAGCGTCGTCTTGTGTTCCATTGAGGGTGAAGCGAGGTGGAAATGGAGCAGAGCCAGAATGAAAAGGCGGGGGAAACGGGATATCACCGAGAAAATCCGCTGACCAGCGGCATCGTCTGGCACGATTTCCACATGCGAAAATCCGTTAATGACGTCATTGAGAATCGAACCGGGTTCGCTTTCGGTTCGGAAGCGAACATTCTGAAAACTACATCACCGCGGCTTCCTTATCATCACATGAATGTGCGGAAATATCCCACACATTACCAACACGAGTTTGAAAATTACTTTTTAATATGCAAAAGTCGTCATAGAGACAAAAATTAACTGTTAATCTTTGCCACAGTGTAAATAATGTTTCACAGGAAAAAGAATATTGTTCTTGCACCAAGATAATTAGTATTGATGCATTTCTTTAAAGGTTTATGCTATAGCAAAATTAATAGTGTTGAGAAAAAGTTAATATTTTAAACCATTTACTTAGTCTTCTATTACTGTGATGCAAATATACTATTGAAGAGTTAATGTTAATAAAGTGTCTTAGTAATGTTGCCGAAACCAAAAGCTGTACTACGCTAAAAACAACGGGAAGAACGAAATATTTTGTTTTACTGCGACATTTAAGAAATGTCCAATCAAAACTAGTTCACTCTGACTTGGCGTTGTAAAATGGCGGATAAAAGTGAACAGCGATAACTTGGTAAAATGAAACGAGTTTATTTATCTTTCAAATCATCGTATGAGAACAAAATGTAGCCTTGCAAAGCAGTTTACGTCAGCCAATTGTGCATATAATTAGAGAGCACAAAGCATTTCCACGTAACAAAATATAAGCGCAATTTACCGTTACGTACTACTGAATAGCGATAATATGGAACGGAATCATATATGTTACGACAAAGCAGTTGGTAGGGGGCCAGGTTCCGTAAAGTGGAAACTTCAAATACCGAAATCGCAGGTTCGCTTCACGTTACAGCCATCGTTTCGTTTTTTTTTTTTCGTTAGTAATATTTATTTTTGTGACAAAATAATTGTACCTAATTTACTTTGCACCAGAATATTTTTTTGAAGTAAAAACATACAAGAAAATTTTTTAACACAATTGTTTGTTAACATCAATTCAACACTAAATTTGTTTTGCCGCAACATAAACCCACCTTAATGTTGACAGAACAGTAAGGAGGTAAAGATTTTACATTAATTACTAATGTTACATTAACATTAACATATTAAGAGTATATTACATTTACAGCAATATTAGTTACTGGCGGCTCACAGATAACAAAAACTGCTGTTGTAGTAACGTAAATACTGTCGTCATTGGACTTTTGTCTGTTTCTCCTCATATAATATAGTATCTGTCTAAGCTTGATTTGACAGTAATTAATGATTTAATAAATGTGTTAAATATCATATATATTCAGTTTATATCAATCGCATCTTCGTATTCTTCACAAAATGCATTTTTCATAGTCAAATGTAAAAATTACCATACGCTTTAACTTTGTCGGGTAAAGTTAAGATATAAATAAATTATGATTACTAAATTAAATTCGCATCTCAAAGGAAAAACAACGGTAACCGCACTCAAAGGAGGAGGCGTCGCTGGTCTCAATTTCCACGAAGTTGTTTTGTTTGCCAGTTAAAGCCAGGAGAGTGGGGAGAGAATTTCGTACGAGAAGAAAGGAAACACAAATGTAAAAGGAGCTAGTCGCAGAACAAATGGGTACATAAACTGAGGGCTTCGCTTCTCCAGGCTTCTCCGCAACGTCAAGAAAAGCAGGCAGTTTCAACTGGTAGCAACACGGCCATCTGGCACTCCATTGGCGTCACTGCTGAAACGCAGAGTAGGGAAGTATACAGAGTCGAAATGGCGACGTGGTTACTTCGATGCGGGCGTGCCCATTTGTTGATTGGCTCCGCCACGCTCTGGGAACGGGCTTTGTATCTGATTGGCTACCGCTTGTTGCGAAAGGCCCCATATTGTCTCGGCTGCTCGCAAACAGTATTTACCCGGCGCTGATTGGCGAACGGGTCTCCGACTTGTTTCTTTCTAGTGACGCCATTTTACTGGTGTGTGCAGCTGGACTTCGTGGTGTAAGCAGCTGTTTCGCGTACTCTCCGGCTGAAAGTAGGGAAGGCGGGTTTTGCGGGAAGGTTTGAAACGTGAGTTGTTCTAGTGCTCTCTTCTTTTATGGAGTTTTGAGCCACATACCACTGGGAAGTCAGTTCGATTGCTATAATTGCCGTTATAGCAGGCCAGACTCGAAAATTTGTCCTTTCAGTGAATTTTTGTCATGCAAAATGAACTACTGCGTATATTGCAATGACTGAGTTCATGTGAGTATATTCATCACTGATTATGTACTGTGGGCCAAGTATTGGTGTCATAATCAAACTGGTGTTTGTACTATAAAATGAAAGCAAGAATGAATCAGGGATCGTGTAACAGAAACAAGTTAAGGATTTCTACCACTGAAATATTATTATATTTTTAACGTACCAACTGAGTGTGGTACAGAATAATAGACGCAGTGAAAAGAATTGCAAAAGCAAGCATCAGCAGTTCCGAAATTAGGAAGCATAATTTAGTGAAATATTTTGTCTTGGAACAATACTCGATATAATTTCTAAGCGTTCTTCTGTGAGCTGACTTATTAATTGGGATTCGTCACACTTAGTGAGGTAGAAAACTCTTCAAAATTAATATGTAAAAATCATCGGACTGAC